>JAPMOR010004700.1:670448-912533 GCA_026543865.1 Argiope aurantia
ACACACACACACACATTGAGCTTTATTTATAAGTATAGATATAGATTATTATGATTCCAGAATATCAATCATCCATGTTTGCACTGAAAATTATTGAAACAGAAGTCAGGAGTTTATAAATATTCTTATGGTTACGTGAACTGACCGAATGCACTTGATAAAATATTAATATTATCCTAATATTTTATAATTCACAGAATTAGTATTTTTTTTACAAACTTATTTGTCAATTAGGAAAAGGAAGTTTTTTTTGTTCTTTTTAATCTCTTCCTTTGAGGTCCTATTTGAAAATCCGACACTATTGATATTTTTATTGTCAATTGCATTGAGAAATCAATTGCACATTTAATTTTTGCAGAAAAGGGAAAATTAAAAAAACCTGTGAGATTCAAAGAGTCAAAAAAGAAAGAAAAAAAACCCATCGTCTCGTTGCGTGAGAGGCAGATGCCACCACTTCATCCCTCGTCGAATCGGGAAGATGCGGAGCTTCGAGACAAAACCGTTTGAGGCAGTTGGCGATCCCACTTGGCACATTTCTTCCGATGGAAATCGCGGCAACCCTGGCCTCTTTCCCCGTCCTCCCCCCCACAATCGACAATCCCAGCTCGCCGGAAAACAATCCCCCATTCAGTGGAAAGCCAAGCAAACCAATCATTAGTGATCTGTCACTCGGTTAAAACCGTGATTAGCGCCTTGTCGCGTTTTGCGCTTAATTCGCCTACCTGCTGCGACGCGTTGCCAGAATAGACACTGCTGTCACGTGGAACGCAGACGACTTTCTTTTTTTTTTAATATTTTTTCCCGTCTTGCAGCCATTGTTTCCCTTTCCCGCGCTTTGCTGGCTATTTACTACGACTTCCACTACTCTTCTTAGAGAAGAGTTGAGTATTACCGGCGGGAATAGTGTTTCAACCTGTTGGCTGCTGCTGATGCGTTCTTTGTTGTTTGTTCCGGCCGGCGCAGACGATAGTTTTTTTACTGCAGACGATCGGCGGAAAAGAAGAGGAGATCGGAGTTTTCTCTGAGTTTATTTTTTTTTTTATTTTGCTTTTTGGATTGTCGGACAATTTTTTTTCTTTTTCGGAAGTTGTCCGAGTTTTGTTTTTGACACCGACTTTCCCCGATTTCTTTCCGACAGAAGTGCCACTAGAATGCTTTTAAAGGCGAAATGTTTTCTATCAATATTTATGGAACTTAATAGTTTGAGAGAAAAGAATTTATCGGTTTCAGATCGTCTTTATCAAGGGGAATTGAATTTAAATATTTTAACGCAAACTTAAAATATTGATTTTTTTTAATATTTCAAATTAAACATTGTTTTTTTTCATTTTTTATTTTATTATTTATTATCTATTTATTAATAATTTTTGGAGTGGGACTTCAAAATTTTTTATTTACAATTCTGAACTGCTTTTTGAATCAACAAAAAACATTTTTTGAACAATATCTGTTCAAAACTTAACCGAACTTTACTGCTGATTTGAAACTACGCATATTGACTGCAAGTCTAATTCCATGTAATTAGCTGATGATGACATTGACAATTGCTTAAACTATTCCTTTACTCGTGTTTATGACCTTGACTGTTTCTATAAGCGTGTGAATTTTCAAAGCAGTGCTCAAGAGACGACTGAAGACTCGTATCTGGAAATTACTTTCGAGTGCAATCGAAGCAGCGGAACTAATCCAAGATCCTTTCTGAAAAAGAGAAGAACACTACAATTTTGACAATGGCGCAGATGTACGAATCCTATATGTACAAGGTAAGTTATCACTTTTTTTTTTTACCATATATTATAAATTCTATATTCACTTGCGCAATGTTACGCAACATAATTCTTTCAATATTCTTCAGAATATTTGGCGAAAAGACACAGCACGCATGTGCAGGTATAGTTGTCTATCAAATGTTATATGCAAATTAGTTGATCTGCGACATCTACCGGAATAAAGTTTATCTTCTCTTTAACCTATGGTAAGCAATGCTGACGTGTCTTATCGATTATTTATGTACAAACCTTTATGTGAAGTTTAGTTGTGGCACAGCATCAACTGTCAGTTTTGGATTGGTTTTTGCGTTGTTAGAAAAAAAAATGATTATAAATTGTTTTTACTCTGATGATTTAAGATAATATTTTGCTTGTAATGGAATGTTATTCTATATGCAGAGCTGGAAATTTGATTTGTTAATTAAAGAATTTAAAAATTAAAAATAAATTCAAAATATTTTATTAAACGTTATAAACCAACTAAAGATGTTCCTAAAAATCCATTCCAAATGTATTGAAAAGTAATTTCCTTTAAAAAAAATGCTAAAATGGAATTATTTATCTTCCTGGTTATTTTTTCAAAATGCATTTTAAAAAAAGTTTTAAGTCTGTATAATACAATATAGATTTTATATTTGAATTTAACGGGACGTTAATATAACTAAACTAAATAATTATATTTGATTTTTAAACTAAGAAAATATTCTTTCATATTGTTTCGTCTTTTTAATTTTTGCGCGTCTCTATAAAAAATAAATTCTGCTAAAAAAAATTTCTAAGCAGTTTTTTATATCTGAAATATTGTATTTTCTAAACAAACAACAATTTGCAACACAGTTTTCCCTCTTAGAAAGTATGCAGAAATCAGCGAAATTTTGTGCTCTGCAAAGAACTTGGAAATAGTTTTAAAACTCGAGAAAGAAGCCATAAATTGCTGCACATTTTCTTTTATTTTTGAAGTCAGCACAAATGCAGATAAAGATGAGACACAGAACTTACTTATTCTAATCTAATTAGAACGTTAAACTAAAAAGAAAAAAAAAATTCCTATTTCATTTGGTGCTAAAAATTTGTGTCTTATAATCGTTTGATTAAAAAAATATACTAAATATTTTACTAAACGATATTTTAAAGGAATGAAAACGAGCAAATAAATTATGTTAATTTAGAAATTGCGGAGATTTTTTTGTTTCGGCATGTTTTTTTAATGTACTTATTACATGGACTGCCTTTAAGTGATCAGAAAGTAGATGTATTCATACTGAAAAATTAAAAAAAAAATTTTAATTAAAATTTCCGTTTTTAATCTAAATTTTTTTCATTTTATTTTGATTTTATTTTATTTTCATTTTTTTTAGATTTGCTATCAAATTATTAACATTCCATTAATTGATGTTGTTAATTGAAAGATTTGAGAACAAAATGCAAGTTGTTAATAGTTAAATAGAACATATTGAGGTTTTTTGAACAATAATTACAGCATTTTGCTACAAAATTATTATACATGACACTTTTTTTCCAACTATGTTTTTTGCCTCACTATGTTTTGCTCAACATTTTTCCTAGTATTAAATAATTATATTTTAAATATAGGTGAAAAATATTATAATAACGTATTATAATAAAATATGATATATGGAATTTTGGAAGGAAATTTTACGTGGTTAGCGTATATTTGTATTGCAAATCTTTGCATTTAGATATAATTTAATTATATATTTTAACAAACGACTAGAGGCTGTACATGTTTTGAAAATAAGTATCAAAATATGTTATTTGTATGAATTTATTTCACAGATGCATAAATATTAATTCATAAATGTTCTCAAAAAATTCTAACGAGTTAGTAGCAGATTTATCTATTTTTCATATTTAAAATGGTATTAAGTAATAAAATACTGGAAATATATTTCAGATCATTAAAAAAAAGAAAGGCGAAAAAAAAAACATTTTGTATTTTTAAGTTTTTAGGTATAATGTTTAGTTCTATTTTATGCATTTATTATTATTATTATTTACTTCTTTTGTGCATCAAAAATGTGCAAATCGATACAAATGAATATAAGGAAATTTAAGAAAATAATTGAAGATCTAGAATTTTGAATTTAAATTTTTTTCGAACTCATTAATTCGAAACATTCATTTTTTAATTAAAATTTCTTTAAAGAAGGCTTCTATTCCTTTAATTAAAAATATAATAAATACATAATATCATTAATTTTTATAACATTATTCAAAATTAATTTAAAAAAAATAAAAATATTAATGATTTATATGTAAATTCCGTCTTAAAATAGACAGTTTAAGACCATAATTTGTTTTGTTCGGAATGTCAGATCTCAAGTAAAATATCAGTTTCATTACTTTTGCAAAATTAGATCTAATGCTTTTGAAACATCTCCTTATTCTTATTTCTTTTCTGTCTTGTTCTTACCAGCTTATTTCTAAATATTTCCACTTAGATGCATTTTTTTTCCGTTCACGGTTCGATTCGTTTTTTATTTTTCGCCATTCCTGCCGGACCTTGATCCACAGGGATCCGGCCGCGGCAGCATCTCCCAGATCCGGATTCGCATATCGTAAAAACTGTTTTTTCATCGATATCCAATGGCGATCGAACCAGAGTATCTGACAGTTATTGGAGTCGTTGTTTTCGCAATCTGTTCGAGAATCGACAGATCTGGATCGTTTTCTAGGGAGTGAAAAAAATGAGCCCCCCCCCCCCTCATCCGTCCCTCTGCTTTGTTTTTCTCTTTTAGACTGTAAGATTTGGCGGAATTTGTTTTGGAGTTTTACTCTTTGATTTTAATCAGTTGGTACAACGATCTGTCTGTATTTGAAGTTTACTATTGTTACAAATTCTGTAGACTGGTTTTATTTTGGCTTCTTGGAGCCGAGTTTGGCAACATTTTTGGCGATTTTGCCACAGATGGTAATATATTTGGAGACTTGAAGTCTCGAAATTTCTGTTCTCATTCAGAACATTCTGTTAATGAGTAAGTGAGATTATAGTTATTTTGATAGAATCGAAATTGCTTAACGCGGTGCCAAGAAGCTAAAATACGTTGATTTATAGAATTTTTAACAGTATCTTCGGCAAAAAGCCGCCTTTGGCAACCAGTTGTTTGCCCGCTATTATAATAATTTTAATTTAGTCACGTCATCTGACTTAAATGAATTGCATTTTATTCCAACAAAAGAAAAATATATTAAAAAAAAGATATTTGTATAACAAATAAGGAGAATTCTAAATGACCCACTATGCTATTAAAGCGAGAGAAAAAAAACTAATTGGCGATATTGGCCCAATTGTTGAGGCTGGAGACCATGTTAAAATCTTATTTTGAGGTACACCTCTAAATGGAAGGTCGACGGTGGCGGTGGTGGTGGGGGGAAGATGTTAATTGATAATATATGTGAGCTTTCATATGAAATAAAATTGACGAAATTGGACCAGTAATTAAACCTGGAAGGTTAGGTCATGGCCCCCCATAGGTGTTTTTGAGATTTTCTAGGGAAGGAGGGGGGTAATAAAAGAGCAAACAGCTATTGGTGGTATAACTAAAAGTCATAAGCTTTTCTAGGAAACTAAAATTAGCTGCTGAGTTGATTTCTTGATTTAAATATACAGATAATTAAGCAGTTTACTTTGATACAAATTTTCTTATTTTAATTGGAAAGTATAAGTAATAACTAGGCAATATTACATTTCTTTTTTCTTCTGTTAACTGTCCTGGTAATAATTGCAGTTAATGGATTAGATTATTTCTAAATTATTTTTGTCCTAAACTGAAATGAAAAAATGTCTAGAGAATCTTTCTCTACACAGAACTGAAAAATGTTCTATGATGCTAGTTCAATGCTAGTGTGATTCACATCAAAACCAGTTTTGGATTCCACTACCCATCTTATGGGTGATAGGAAGGTAATACCATAAGAAAGTTATTTTATATTAATCCATTTTGAAGCAACACAAGGAATACTTTGCGATGCACCTTTCAATTTAAAATCGTGCGTAGATGGCAAGGAGGAGAACACTTGAGCTGCTACCTTCTTTTCAAATTTCCTCACCACACCATCCAGAATACTTTATCCCATAGCATCCGCTTGAATGTAAGCCAGACCCAGATACATGAGGGATCTTTAGTAAAATTCAGTTTCAAATATAAAGCCCTCCCGCCACAAAGCCGTAATTTGTCATTTATTTAAGCAGAGTTATCCATCCGAGTACAGCCAATTAGAATTCGAAATGCCCTGTTCTATTCTTGTACGAAATCTATGTTCGAACAAGATTTCTAATTTTAAACTGTGAGTAGATAACAAAAGCGTCACCTTAGCCGTCTTCCCACTCCAAATTGGAACGTCTCATCAATCGGAAGCATCTTTTTCCCTCGATAGATTTAGCATGTACCAAGTCCATAAATTGTGGATTTCTCGTGGCATCGAGACTTGAACCTTCTCCCCGACTACAGTGGTGTAGTGTTGATGCCCTGCCTTCACGCTTGGAAAACACCACTGAAACTAAAATATGTTGATAAGTGGATGAATATCCTTAGGAATATTAATTTTTGATAAATCATTGATGAAAAAAGAATTAATACTTCAAAACGCCACTTATTCTTTCTATGTTCTCCGAAACAAAGCAACTCCCTCCCATGAAATCCCGAACAGCACAAAACAACAAGTAGTTATATAGAAAGGAAGTCACGTGTATCATGATTCCATATACAGCATCTTGTTCGAATTATTTCCATATATGTTACAGATACGCATTCCTAAATAAATGAATCAGACACAAAACTCAATTATCCTTTCGATTTTCTTTCAGAAAATGAGCTTTTATTCAGATTGATATGATATTTGTTTCGGTGATCCCATTTTTCTGTCTGCTTTTATCTCAATTGCAGTAGAAACATCATATTTATTTTTCTAGCTTTCACACTGCTCTTTTTCAACGTTTCTCCTTTCTTAGTGCGCAAGATTCTTCTTCATATTATCCTTACTGATATTTTTCGCATTCAATAGCAGTTTTTCCTACTTCATAACTTCATCGTAGATGACTTAACGCTATTGTATCAAAGCGTTCATATTAAATGTGTCCTTTTTTAGCAGCAATTACCTTTTGATAATGCATTATTTATACTAGAATTTTTATTTGTTTTTAGTAATTATTATGTATCTATTTCTGTTATATAATTCCTCATCTTTTATTTATATTGCATGTTATTTATTTGGTTCTTTGTTACTTATTTAATCAACAATATTATTAATTTCACTATGCCCTATGACATTTTCTTATACGTTATTACTTGATTTGTTTCGTATAATAATACTGTTTATACATTGTTTCTTTTTTCATATTGTTTTCTTAATCATTATTTTTGCTTTTTCATGAACAAAATAACACGCAAAAGACAAAGTATTATAATCGTCAGAAAATTCTATAATCTGTTCCAAATTCCACGTTGTCTTTTGAAGAAATGCTATTTCACTTCCTTTTTTCTTATTCAAATGGAGAAGAAAATAAACATAATGTTATTTCCATAGCTTTCAACAATGGAAGAAAATCACGCGATTAAATATTTCGCGAAAGAATCAAAGGGTTTTGAATTGCATTGCAACAATGATATCTTTTATTGAAAATAATACAGAATTTTTTTTTTAATTTGAAGCTTGGAGCTTTTAAACATTTACGCAACTAAATTTGAATAGTTAAAAAGGCAATATTTTAAATTTTTAAATGGTGTAAAAGTCACTGATGGTAAAAAAAAAGTGGTAAAAGATTATGTACAATAATATTTTCGACAGTTTTCATGGAAAAATTTCAAAACCTCGCTTAATTCAGTTAATTAAAATTCTTGTTAAAAGCTCAAAAAAAATCGTTCGGAGAGACACACTCCTATCCTCCAAAACTATCTTTGCCAAATTTGGTACTTCTAATGTTTTCTAGCTCTTATAGTGCTTCAAAAAATAGACATATGAACATGCATTTTCTTTAAGTTAGTAAAGATGGTCTCTATGTATCTTCAAAACATATCAAAAAATGTATTTTATATGTTTTTATTGATATGTTCTTCTGATTTTGATAATTTTTATAATTATAATAATTAGACGAATGAGAAATTAAATAAACATTCTATAATAAAAAGATAAACTGTGATAAGTTAAAACGCAAAAAAAAGAGAAAAAAAAACTAAATTTGTAGTACTAATTTGGCATGTGTGTCTATAAAATATTCCATCATTTGGAGAACCAAGCGACTCTGAAATGATGCAAGTAACAATTAATTGAGTTTTTTATTTCTCTAATTTAAATATCACATCAGCTTAATTTGACTTAAGGCAACGTTAAATATATTAGATCATAATTCGCATATATGATATTTCTGCATTGGAATCTGTGATCGAACTTGCGATATGATCAAATACTGAATTTCATGTTGTTTCATCATTTAATGTAATTAAATATATAATCAGGAGATACTTTTGTCACGATGGATCACATAATATTCTCTGTTTTCCTTTTTAAACTATAAAATCACAAAATTAATTTGGTTAGAAAAAAAAATCCATTAGAGAATTCTAAACTAATTTTGTTTTAGGATTCTTTCTTATCGACAAAATGTTCAAATTCTTTCTTTTCGTTCGCATTTTATTCCTTAAAAACAGAAGAAAAAACTTTAATATCTCTGCCTGCAGAAAAATAAGATGAAATACTGTTGTTGAGATTTAATTCAACTATATTCCCTGTCATACGCAGAGGCGCTTGGATCCGGGATAAAATTCCCTAATATTCCCCAATGGGGAAAAGATGCCGAAACCAAGGGAGGGATTTATTGTTTTTTATAGCTTTGAGAAAATCTTGACAATAAAAATGGATGGGAAAGAAACTGTATTCTTTTCTTTAAAAAAAAAATATAAGCTTTTTTTTTTCCCTTTTTCTTTTTTGTATCAAAATATATTTTTGGTGTTGGAAGGTGGCTGAATTTCACAACGGATTTAAAGAAATCACTGGATGCTTTGGCATAAAGAGATAATAAGTATTGAAATAAGAATTTATATTTTTGCACTGGCAACAGTATATTTGGGTTGGATGACATCTTTAGCTGTAACGTCACTAATAACTTTGCTTGTATTAAATTTATATTTTCTTTATTTAAATCCCACTATATTTCGAACTTAAGCTCAAATGCTCTTTTCCTCCGATATATATTGTTTCTAGTAAGCATCTTTTAAAATATTCTGCTAGCGTAGGTATGAAAAACTGTATAGTACATAAAATAATTACTAAATATTTTTATTGAAATTTTATCAGATAAATACAATTCTATTTTATTATATTTATCTGTGATTGTATGCAAACTTTTTTTTAAGTTTTCGAATTTAAGATTAGAAAGGTTTGTTTAGTGTTGACGAATATTAAATTATTTTTGGCATATGTTTTTTGGAATAAAAAGGGAAAAAATAAAAATTTGCATTTTTAAAGAGCACCAATTTTTTTAAATTCTTTTTTGTTGTATCTGGTAATTTTTTTGTTATTGTTATAGTCCATCTATACTTATAATAAAGCTCAATGTGTGTGTGTGTGTGTGTGTGTGTGTGTGTTGGCGCTCTACAGGCCAGACCATTCAACCTACAGCTACCAAATTTGGCACGTGTATACCTTGGAGGCCGGGAATGCGCACCTGGGGGTTATTTTTTCGAATTTTTAATTAGAATTTTATTTATTTAAAAATTAAGCGACAAATTGGCGTATTTCTGCTATAACTTCCGAAAATGTTACCCCACAATAAAGATATTTACATCAAGTTAAAGATCAAAAATTTATCTTTTAAATGATATCAATGTTTTAACCTTAGAATTAAATTTCTATTTTTAATGAATTTTCAAATAAATATTTTAAATATATTTTTCAACAATTTTTTTGGACAAAATAAAAATAAAATTTAAGCTGCACGAGCACGTTTCGCATTCATGGGGAAAAATTAGCTTTTTTCAAAGTGTTGCCAACACATTGATTAAAGATCCAATTGAAAATAAATTAAACCTTTTTGGAAATAAAATCTGCAAAAATATAATTTTCGGCACGTGTTTGTAGCAAATGAAACAAATATGAAATATTATTTTTTCTAAAAAATAAATTCAAGAAAAATTATTTTATGATCTTTCACACTTTCTATATTATTAATCCAATAAATCAGTTTTATTTTAAGGCAAGTTTTGTTTAATATGAACAGGATATCCATTCAAATCTGGGCCACACAGCTAATTTGTAAACCTTTAGTAAGACACAGATATGCTAAAATGGTCTAAATGGAAAATGATTATATTTTATGTAACTTGATTCAATAAATGCTCAAATAAATAACGAATTTTTGATTTTACATAAAGCTTCTGCTGTGGAAATCACGATTGACAAAATGTTCTTGAAACACTAATATTTTAAATAAAAAGAGTTAATTTCCAATCAACTAAATCAATCACTTAAACTGACTGAATAATGAAAATTTGAATATCACTATTCAATAAAAAAGATAATTTTAGATTTTTCATCGATCGTTTCAAAGAAAATACGCCAATCAGCGCGCAGGTTTCTCAAGATTAATTGGCCTAAGATCATGAAAATGTAAAGTTTTTCTAAATTTTTAATATTCAAAATTTCATAAATAAGTCTTAGTTGATCGTGGAAAATAGAAATATTCATTCATTTATTTAAAATTCGGTATGTCCAGAATATTTCTCAGAATATGATACCTTACTGCATTAAATTTAAACTTCATAATTTTTGTAATATATTTATAGACCGTAACAAAATATTATTATTGATTACATTTCAATCCTTTTGAAAGCAAAACTAAAAACTGAATTTTATGCTGAATCTGAGAAGTTTTTGTTGAATTATTCTTTGAGATATTACATAAATTATGAAAAATATTTTGTAGTTCACATAAGGCTTAAATACCGAGCGATTCTGTTTGCAATACTCATATTCAATAATAATAATAATAAATAAATAACAATAAAGATGATAAATAAAAGAAAACGCTTGGTTATATTAGAAAATATCTTTATATTGATTGCAATTTCATCATTTTCACTTTAAATTAAAGTTAAAGTTTTACCGGAAATGACAACAAATTAGCGAAATATATATATAGTAAATTGAACGAAACGATCTAAACAACAGTATAAGTTTGGTATGACTTTCAAAATTTGAAGATTAAAAATGTTTTGTTTGAGAATCTATTAAGAGACCAGTTACTTAAAATATTTAATTGAAAATTGTAGTGAGCGGTAATACTGGCGAACCGGCTGGTCGCCAAAGGCGGCTAGTAAGAAATAAACCTCATTTGCTTTAGATAAAACAATTATTTAAATTAAAAAAACATCATAAAGTATGTATAGTATATATTTTTACTATTAATGGCGTTGAACTAAAAATAATCCTTTCTTTTATTTTCCTTTTCCCCCATTTATTTAATTCCTAATAATCCAACTTTATTCTTCTTTATTTAACAAAATCATTTTATTCATTACTTTGACCTAGAAAATATTTTTTGAACGCTATAAAAATTTATCCCATCTCTTCTCTATTCTTCCTTTTTTCTTCCTTTGTTTATTTTTTAATTAATTCTCCTTTAATTATTACCCTATTCATTGTATTAACAAATATTATTTAAACGTCATCAAAAATTTATCCATTCTCTTCTTTATTCTTTTTCATTCCTCTCTTGATTGAATTCGTAATTAATCCTACTTAATATCTTTTATTTAACAAAATCACCTTATTCATTATATTTATGACCTGGCAAATATTATTTGAACGCTCTCGAAATTTATCCATTTTCTTCTCTATTCTTCTTTATTTAATTACTCCCTTTTTATAATTCCTTATCAATCCTACTTTATTCTCATTTATTTAACAAAATCATTTTATTCATTCTATTTGTAACCTAGCAAATATAATTTGAACGCCACCAAAATTAAATCACGTTTTTTTCTGTTCTTCATTCCTCCGTTTATTTAATTCCTAATTAATCCTACTTTATTCTCCTTTATTTAATAAAATAAGCTAATTAAGTGTACTTTTTGTGATTTAGTAAATGTAGTTTGAATGCCAGCAAATTGTATTCCTTCTTTATTCCTCATTTTATTCAATTCCTAATTAATCCTACATAACTCTCCTTTATGTAATAAAAGCATTTTATTCATTGTATTTTTTTAAGCACACATCTCTATTACAAATAAAATATTCAGTCTTAAATCATATGCCAATAAATTGCACATTTTGGTATGGCGATTCGGCTTAACAAAATTATGCAATGGCGTACCCCATGTAGTGAGACTACCCATCAAGTGTGTTTGACCCATAATCGAGAATACACTTAAATCAACTTTCTCTTTTTTGTCAATCCGATCGTCAACACACCAAAGTATTGTCCAATTACCCCATATACCTGTGTAAAAGTTGCTTTCTAGCATGGACTTTTCGCACTGCTGGAAGAATATAAAACTCAGACTTAGAAGACGATAATCAAAGTGTACAGCTTTTGATGTAACTGGATTCTTTTGCCTTTAAAATTAATTTACTTAAAGAGAATTAACATAGCATTCTCTTATTTTTCAAAATTACATTTGATCCACAGCTTCATACTGAGAAAGTAAAGTTAATGCGTTTGTTGATCAAATTACAATCTACGTTAATGAAATTTTACATTGTCCTTTGAAAGTTTAGAATTCAGTCCAAAATTACGTCACACATTTATTTTATAACCTGTCCTTCCTATAGTTCCGTGTCCAATTAGATGAATAGTCTTTAAAAGAGCCAATCAAGGAATCTAGTTTAGACATTGACCTTCGTTGAACTTCATGGATCGACCAACAATGACTCTGAGATATTAATATTTCTTTTAATGAAATTTCTTAAATTAGAAGTTAGGTATTGGATTGTTCGGAAAGTAATTTCGGTTTTTTTTTTTGTTTTTTTGTGGAAATGAAAGACAGTTTCCCTATAATAAACAAATACTTTATTAAATTATATATTGGCTGTTCTGGTCCAACACCTTTTGCCATCTCTCTGGTTGTAGCATAATTCCATGCTCATAAAATTTTTGGTCTTTGCTGCCAAAAAACTGATCGAGGTGGTTTTTGACCTCCTCATTTGAGGTGAAGGTTTTACCGTCTAAAAAATTTAATCGAACCAGTTCTGGCACTGGCGTACTGTCAACACACCTTCTCCATACACATCGGTCCATTTCTTTCTGGTTTGAACAGCATTTTTACCCTTTCTGTAGTAAAACAGTAAGATATGCTTATCGCTCTCCATATTTAAAAGGGCACCAATCAAAAACTACTGCGTAGAATTAATTGGAATTTTTCACACACAAGCCTTGCTATATGAGTTCTCAAAGCATATAAAAATTATACGGCTTAAATATGAAGTTGGGTGCAAAAAAATACAATTAAATCCCCTGTCGGGAAAAAACAAAATTACTTTCCGAACAACCCAATATTTGACTCAAAAAATACAGAAGGTAAAATAAAATTAGATATCTCAAACTTTCTTGTTCTTTTTCAGACTTTTTTTTAAAAAATATTGTTTATGCTCGTATAACTATTTTAAACCACGCATGAAATTCATAAGAGGTTTTATTTATTTTATTCATTGGCTAAATTGAAAGACTAATTGAATGAATTGGATGACATCAAGCTTTCTAATTCTGTAAATGTTGCTTTCTAGCTAGGATAAGTATCATTGCCGAAAAGATGTAGGGTTTTGAGAGAGGATTAACGATTTCTAATTCTTTTTGCAAATTATTTTTATCAATTATGAGTATAATCACAATTCTTTTAGTACTCTTATTATTATATATAATTTCTAAACGTACTATTTCTAAAATTTAAAAAAATGAAATTTTGAATGAAACAATTAGATGAATAAAACTTTTTAATTCTCTATTTTTAAAATTATTTATGTTTACAAAGTTACAACTATTTTAAATTCCACACAAATTTATCGATAACTTTATTACATTAACCCTTAATTTAATGCTTCTAGAATAAAACAGAACCGAAGTAATTTTCAATAAAAACGTACCAATATACATTATTATATTACTCTCCTAGCTAAATTTAAAATGTAAAACAAAAGACTCCGAGAAATCTAACACTGCATTAATAAGGTATCTTATAGTCCAACATTTTCAGCAGGACAAAGAATTGTTAAAGGGAAAAATCAATGACCTTGAGCTGATGAGAACAAACTACTGTTCATATTTATTGCCATCTTTGGAGACCTACTGATAATCCGGGAACTTTCGCTTTTATAAATTAAAATTAAATCTCTTATGCATAACGTCAGGTTAGTTTTAAAATAAAGTATAAAAATTAAATTTAAATAATTAAATTAAAATCAAATAAAATTAATTATTTAAATTAATATTAATTAAAAATTAAAAATTAAGTAATTAAATTAAAATTAGAAAATAAGTATGAGTGAGAAAATTATGGCAGGTATTAAAGTCATGTTTTAATAGATTTATATTTATTATGTTTATTGAATATGTTAATATCGCTAAAGGAGTCGAATCTAAAGATCTCATTGCCATTAAAAATGTAATTCTCTGAATAATCCATTTTCTAATTGCCATTTGCTTTGTTGCGGTAATGAAACTTATCTGATTCTCAAGTAAACTGCTCATATAATTAGCCTATTCCTTCTTCCTTAGCTTTCAACAATGAAAAAAAAATGTAATTGATGATGAATTTCATTGTTTTTATTAACACTTTTGTTAAAGTTAGTTTTTTTTATATGGCCAAAATTTTAAAAAAATGCATTAAAAACTAAATTTATCTTATTAGTAAGAGAAATTTAAGTTAATTAATTTAATTCTCATTTTAAATCTTAATATTATCTGAAAGTCTATTTTTTTGTAAAATAATACTTTCAGGGTTTGTCACGAAAAAGAGCGAAATTTCATTTAACTTTTAATTATTTTCTAAAGATCTCTGTGTGATATGTGAGATAAATATAAATTTAAATAAAAACATCCTGCGATTATGTCTTCCCACCAGTGGTAGTTGACCATAAGAGCTGCAGAGCTGCAGCATCTCCTGAACTTGGTTTTTAAAATTTCTTTCTTTATTAAAAGTCTGATTTGTTTTCTTTTCTACTCGGAGAGTTCTATGCTGTTCATTTGCTTTTTTTTCTGAGATTCGGTGATTAATGAAAAGGGGAAAATGACATTAAAAATATGAAAATGAGAGGAAATGAGTCAATAAATAATCAAAAATGACTACACCGCCCAGCATTGAAATGACCGGAAAATCTGAATGACCAGAACGTCGCGATAACGTAGGCGGGGAATATGATTGATCTTAAGATCATCACCGGCCCCGATACAATTCCTCCCGTAGGAGTCGCGTACCATCATCGGAAAGGGTAGCCGATCCCATGCCGTTTCTGTATTCATCAAGGCGGAGTGAACTGAACATCTCATCCCCATGTCTGAAACACACACGTGTTGATTCTTTTACATATATGGTAAAAGAATCAACACGTGAAAGAAACAGTCTGGGTTGGTTAAGGACTAGCTCATGAAAACCCGCTGTACACTCAACTGATTAATGGGAGAGGAAAGACTTTTGAAATGCCACAAATGTCATATCTGGTTTTGAAATTAAGAAATGTTAGCTATCTACAAGTGAACTAGCCCAGATTTTTTTAAAATTACGATATCTAGATAGATATTTTTGCAGTACTACTGATTTTTGAGATGACAGACTCTCACTATTTCCCATCTTCGAAAATATAACTGTGCGAAAGGGATACTATAAGGAAACGATTTTATTTTTTCATTTTTAATTAATTTTTTATCAGACAAAATTTTCATCTGCCAGATTTTATCTTATCAGCTTATTGTGGTTTTTAGGCACATTTATCGTTTATCAATTGATAAAAGACAGCCCAACAGATTCGGAAAAATTCCACGAATAATATTTTCATCCTCAGAAAAAACAAAGATGATCGGAATCTCGATATCAATTTTATTTTTAAGATTTGTAAATGTTCTCTTTCCATTTGTAAATGTTCTCATTCCATGCATTTAAGAAAATAAAAACAATCCTAAGTGAAATATTTACACAAATAATTTTAATTCCACATAGCTGCTTTCCCAATGCCACATTCTCTATGTTATCCCAATAGTTTCCATGACAGAGAGGAAACATCACCCCCCCTCCCTCTCACATGACAATTCCTTTCCATTCTGCATTCAAAATGTATGTAAGGTTCATAAAATGTCCCATAAAATCGTACTTTTCCTTCATTTTTCTGATCCACCCTCTTAGAGTATGAACCGTGTATCTTCCAAAAGTAGAGAGGGGGCGGAGCACCATTTTTCTGCGGGGGGAGGAGAGCTAAAATGAAATAAATCCAAAAATCGTCGGGCAAAAGATGACAGAAAAATGACTGATAGCCCACGACTGCAAAGTCATTTGACAATCCCCTCCCTCCCCAACCCTTTTCGTGATTTTTTTTTGCTTTCTTCCCCCCCCCCCCCCTTTTTTTTTATTCGCTGCGTTCGATCGGGTCGACGCCATTTACGAATGGGAGTAGATGTAGCGTCGACGAATTTTCCGAGAGGATTTGTTGCAACATTTTCTTTGAAAAGAGATGGAAATCCGACATGGAATATATCCATAATAGAATGCGAGCGATTTCTGTAGCAGGAGAAAATAGGTCTTTGAAAGGGTCTGGGAGGTTTTGATTTGCCTGGCCTTGGGTTCTCCGCTACTGTCCGGCTTTTGTTCGTTGATGTTTACCCAGGTTATTTCGGACACAGTGAGCGGGTTTATGAATATTCCACCATGAAAATGAAGCCATTTTTTTTATTCAAATAATTGTGCCCACGATTTGCTTTAATTTTTTACATATTGAATGTTAGGATTCCGGTAGTCCTATGATCTGAATGAAAATGACACTATAATAGAGGTCCATGCAAAAACTGCTTTTAATCGAAAAATATTTTATAGCGATTAAAAAAAATTCAGGATTAAATTTCATTTTAATAATAATGCTCTCGGCACAAGATATCAAAGAATATACATAATTATACAAGATTATACTGTTTTATCTCTACTAATAATATAAAAGAGAGTGTGCATGCGTGCGCGCGCGCGAGCCTGTGTGTGTGCGCGCGTGGTGAGTGCGCGTGCGTTCGTTTGTTCGTCCGTCCTACCGACTGGATCGCTTGACCTATAGCTACCACATATGGTAAACATACATCTTGAAGAGTGGGACTGTGCAACTCGAAGAGTTTGTTTTGAACTTTTAACTGATATTTTAATTAATTAAAAAACTAAGTTTAATTTTTGTACTTTCCAACGACAACTTCCATAAATGCAATTCTACGAAACGTTTTTACACTACTTTAAAATTTAAAAATAATGGCTTTTTTAATGATACCTATTTACCGCCATGTAATTTTTGGCATTCCTTTTAATATGTTTTCCTTGATTCTCAATAATAGATTGAGACAAAAAAATTTTTAACCATTCCATCATTTCATTGAAAATTGAATCGAATGATTTTCTTCCATTGTTGAAAGTTAAATCAATTAATTATCTATGCAGTTTATATAAGGTATTAGAAAAGGAAATTATGTTGTCACAAAAGACAACGAGCAATTTGAAAGAAAGTACCTTGATGCATAATTTTTATAGCGCTACGATGACTTGGAACTTGACACCTCGAGGAAAGTTAATGTAACAATATAGATAAAACGAGTCAAAATAAATTTTAATAAAGCAGTTTTAATGCCTATCACAATTTGATTAAAAATATTTTAAGTGGATTATAAAAGTCAATTTATACTGTCAAGTCCAGCTGACCACCAAAGATGGCTAATAGGTAATAAATATTTAAAAAAATATTTATTAAATGATTGTTAAATTTTTTCCTAATTTCTGCATATTTATAAGCAAGAAATAGATTTTAGAGTGCGAACTCAATGCAACGAATTTCTTTGAGTGCAATTGATTTGGAATGTAATTTTAAATTGTGAAAAACTGCTATCAATAAGTCTAGATTATAACAATATATGAAATTTGACCACTTAAAAACCATGCATACTCTTGCCTTCGCTTATGACTATATACAATTGCCCATCGTCATTTTAAATGATGGCCTGAGCTAAAATTATCATCACTCTTTTGGTCTGCGTCATTATCGAATACGAAATTATCTGGTAGATTACTATTTTGGCCTCTACCAACTGAGACAGAATAAAAAGCAATTTTACGATAGTAAACTTCATATTTTTTTTACATTTTTCATGCTGGATTGTAGCAAAGACTTTTAAGCTGAGATCTGAAATCTTTATTATTTTATATTTAAACCGATTTTAATGGTAGTTTTAATTTGAGTGTCCTTAAAAATTACTTATTAAAAAAATACCAATACAAGAAAATGAAACTTTTATATTTATTTTCATCTAAATATATAACAAATAATAATTTATTATTTCTTAAGCACTCTGTCGATATACATGAGATTCTTTACTGCAACTTTCGCTAGTTAATATGTGACCATCTTATCCAAGATATTGTTAACAAGATAATAGGACGTCTAGACGGGCACGTTTTTCAGTCGCATTTTTTTTTTCTATTTTAAGACTAAAACATATGTATGTAGAATAATCTGCAATCGAATTTCCGAACTCAATAAAATGGATATTTCCCAGAACAAATCTTAGCCGTTCGAGTAAAATGATTTCCCTCAAAATTGGGCAACTATTTCCTTGTTTGTCTAGCACTCCTTTAAACTGCTTTGAATATTTTCACTGGTTCCCAAATTGGTAAAATCTGGCGCCAGAATTCCTTTGTTCGGCGCCATTTTGTTTTCCTTTGCAAAGCGTTTTAACAGTTTCAGTCGTCTTCCGCAACAAGGTGTTTCGCGGACTGTTTCTTTATCTGCAAAAATCCGCTCCTAAGACATGTTTGCATCGCATTATTTTCCCTTCAGTAAAAAGTGATTTAGGGATTATTGCATCGAAATCCCTTAACGTTTTTCTCATCTTTTAAATTACCAGTCCTTTTGCATGACGGTGTTTCCGCCTAGCTTAAATTCTTTGTTGGAGTAAGTCTTCGCAACAGTGTGTGTGTTTTTTCTTGCGAGAATGGGACTCGCCTTATTTTCATATAAGGAAACAAGGTTCAATTCTTCCACGGCTTATAGGTACGCTTAGTATAATTTTTTTTCCTAAGCCGGGAAAAGTTAGGTAATAATCCAATTTATAAATTTCAATTATTACAAACAAAACAGAAGGACTAAAAGAAACAGTGCAAATCTTATAGGCACGCTTATCCTCATTTTTTTCCTTTCTAAACAGTTAAAAAATTTGGTAATAATTCAATTTATCGTTTATAATATCAAATTTATGTGGAAAAAGCTGAAATTCAATTATTTAGATAGGACTGAATCCTATCGATTTAAAAATCTGGAATTATTTTCAGTAAACAAAATATTTTTTAATTCATATCTTTTATTTAAATATTTCAAATACTGAGAAAATGATTTAGAAAAATTACTGCAGAAACAATCCACTGAATCTATTTTCAAATTTATATCACATTTCACTGAACTGTAGACTATGCATCCAGAGTCAGCTGAAAAGAGTTAAACTGTAGACCAATACCGTTCAACAGATACAAAAATGCTGTTGGTAATACTCGGTCAGATTTTTCAATGAAACATTTCTCATTTAATTGAAATGTAGATTCTTGGAAACTGTTTAATTGAACTGTAGGTTGTTTCTATCTTGAGGTCAAACATTAATCTTTATATACAACAACTATTCAATGGGTGCAGAAATGCCGGTTAAAAACCTCGGCTCAGATTTTTCATCGAAATATATATAATTTTATATTTAAAATATTTAAAAAATGGATTCTCAGGTTTATAGTAGTAATGATAAAACATTGAAGAAATTAAAATTATTTCCAAACTTTCGATTGGTCTTATTATAAGCTTATTCTGAAATAAATTACGGATTGTTTCATTATTAATGTGTTATCTGTTTATGTGCACTTGAATTCTCGATTGTTTTTAGAAATTCTATAAAAGACTATAGACAATCTCATGTTTCCCTTTCGAAACTACTGTTCCATCTGAAGCTTTATGAAAATCTTTAAACTCTAGATATTATATTAAGACAATTTTAAATACCCTCTTAAAATGTGGTTTTTTAGGAGAAACAAGAAAGAACTAACCCTTTTATCTCATATATATTCAAAATTTCTGGTACAAAGAATTAAAAAAAAAAAAAAACGAATCAAAATCGATCTGTTCTCTCCTTCCAACCCCCCTTGGTATTGTAAATTTGTGATGGTTCATTAACAAGATCCCATATATTACACATGAGACGATAAAATAGTCATATATCAAGATGATAATAAAAAATAGCTCAGATTAGCTATGAGAGGAGATTGGATATCTAGTGATTGATCATTACAACATACATGGTAATTAGTAAGCAGATGAAAAAGATCTGTTGATACAGCATATGTACCAGCAATAAGCAAAAGGTTAAATATTGTTTTTGTAATTTCTGACATCGCTTTGAAGTAAAGATGTTAACAAGAAAATTGATTCCTGTTAACATCATAACAACTAATAAGCAGATGGAACAATTAACATTCAACTTAAAAGCATGTTGAAAATACTTCTTGATACAACATGCTGGCCTTAAACAAAAAGTTAAATATTGTTTTTATAATAATTGCCATTGATAAAGAGTGAAGATATTAACAAGAAAACTCATTTCTATTTGCAATGTGTTTATGAGAAATTGCCTGACAATTTGAAAGCAATTGAAAGCGATTTCTTGGTATAGCATATAAAGTAGCCATAGATAAAACGTTAAATACTGTTTTTGTAATATTCATCATCGAAGTAAAATGTTAACTAAAAATGAATTTCTGTTAACAATGAGTTAATGAGAATGGGGTGCATATTCAGAAACGTTTCACTCTATTTCCTCTCTATTGGTGTGTAAAGTCTGGATCGTGGTATAGATTTAATAAAGATGTCAAATTCTAATTAAAACAATCTCAAAAACCAAACTTTCAAATCAGAAGGATTAAGTTCAGAAACTTTTAAAAATCGGATTACAAAATATATTTAGAATCTTGAGAACAAATGTAACTGTAAAACATGTATTCTATAATTATTCACATGAAGAAAAATTTACCCATAACGCTTTGATAATTCATTTAAAAAAAGACGAACATATAATCTTTACTTAAATGTACCAAGCTGGAATTTTTTAAAAAAAAATTGATGATTTAAGGACTTTTTATTCAAGTAACATATTTAAAATTTTAACAAAATCGTTCCGATTATCGAATTCGAAATTTTTTTACTGTCTGAAAGATTGTGAACTTTAAAAAGTACAATTTTTTAATGTAAGAATCGATTGATACACAATTTAAGATATTCAGTTATATTTAAGATACAAAATAGCAAACATATTGTTCTACTATATTTTACAATTATAGTATATTTACATAATAGGAAACTACGTGTCCTGCGATATTACTTTTTTTACAGTGGATTTAAGAGATTATAAAGACATCGATCAAACTAATATTTTACTTATCATTTGATTAAACACGATGAACAAGACATTCTTCATTTCTTTTATGCATTTACCAAAAGTCTAACACACTTTAATACTATACTTGCAACAAAATGTAATTCTGGAATTAATCGAATATAAACACACTTTTAAGTTTATCTCTTTACAACCATACATACTTGCTTGGGACATATTCTAGCCTTAAATAAAAAAAAAAGTAGACATTTTATCTTTTAACTAAACAAGATGAACAGGACATTATAAAGGAAAACTAATTTAAACAGATGTTCCGAAATAATTCATTTACTTAATATTTTCATCAAAAACCCGAGCAAACTATTATCTTTTGCTGTAAAGACTCCCCCCTCTTCCACCCCTTGAATCGTCCATCCTATTAAATGGACCAACACCGTTTACTTTTCAGTTCATGTCCCACCTCACAATGAGAAGTTAATTCCTATTAAAGTAGGCTTGAAGTAGTTATAATATTAAGCTAACAATATCGGCGGTCGTGACGATTTCATTGGCTTTTTATTCTCACGTGACCCGCCGCAATTACGGCTGTCTTCGGAGCTTTCTAACGACACATTAATAACAGGATCTGACCGTAACGTTTTTTTATTAAAGGAATTAAGAAAATGGCGTCGAATCGCAATCGCGTTGACCCCTCGCGAGACCTCTTTTCATTAGATATTAAAACCACTGGTTATGAGAAAAAGGGAGGACATTCATCATGTTTGACGTGTCTTATCATCATGTGGACATGAAGGATCTGGGGCTGGTGCGGGCTGAGGAGGGATCGTCTCCTCATTGCGGTAGGGTTTTGCTTAAAGGTGGGGGTGGGGAAGGTATCGAAAACTACGTGTTTGATGAGTAAGCCACATTTGACGACCAGTTGATTTGGAAGCAATATTAGTAACTCTTAATACATAATAATCTGTTATTCATGATTTTAAAAAAGTCATTAAATTGAGAATGTCATTGGGAAAAGAAATTGGGAAAAAATTAATCAAGCATCAAATTGGAACCGTGCTATTTTAAGGTAATTAGTTAGATTAAAGAGTTGAGTTTTGGAGAAAATCATAGCCCAAAGTCTATTTTTTATTTAAAATAGTTATTATTTTACTAAATATGGCTGATAAACCGAAATATTGAATAGATTTAGTCTTCTTAATTTCTTTACCAGCCCATTTCTTTATTCTCCAGTCAAAATGTTAATATTGAAATCTCAGATAACATGTATAATGGATTGCAAAACTTTATTCTAAAACGGCACAGATGGCATATCATAGCCGAAGCGTAGACTAGAACATCTCTTGGAGAAATCTACAATCGCATATGCCGGAAATTTTATTAAATATTAGCGACAGTACAGTAACGCTCAGAATGCAGTTAGAGATCTGGCTCTGCATTTAACACTCCAAACAGAGAATCGATGTTCGTGTACGCGCATCCGCTTATATAGCTTCTTTGAACGAATATAGAATTTTCTAGATGGAACTTCTGATCTCAGCTCTTAATAGAAAAATCGACATAATTCTTATATTTTCTAGAACATTTAATTAGATCGCCAAATTCGTCATATCAAGATCCAACATGCATTAAAAATATCTGCAAATCTCTCTGTCTTACTATGAGACTAACTGCGGAGCAATTCTTTGCATCATTTACAGCATTTTTACTAACTGCGGGATGCCTCTAACAATTAACAGTAGATTCCCTGTGAACTTGTTAATAACACAATCGTAGTTGTTCCGCTCTTTCTCATGGTTTCTTTAATCAAGTATTTAGGTAAATGAAACATTTACTAAAGCTTCCATAACAAGGTTAATGAATACTACGAAGTTATCGAGATTTATTCTTTAACTAAAATTTTAATGGGGTTTGTATTACAATTCGAAACCAAAGAATGTAATTTTCTTTTATCTTATATTGATTATATTTGCGTTTCTAATATGGATGAAGACATTCGAAAGTTTGACTGCACATTTTGATATCAATCATTACTTTAAATAGATTTGCAAAATATTTCATGTCTTTATAATTATGAAAACTACATACTTCTTTCAAGTTCTTCAGTATTAAAAAAAAATGAATATACCATATTAAAACGAATAAGTTTGTGAAAATTTCCGGAAAATATTTTTTTCCATCTATTATTTGTATCGTCTAATCTTTTTATGAGATATATAATTGAGTCTTTGGATAAATTATAACAAAAATATGATTTGAAAACTCCCCCCCCCCCCTTCTGAAAGGTTTCACAAACTCCAAAAATTTGAAGAATCTTAATCTATGTAACAGAACTGAAGTCAAAATTTTCCCTCTTAATGAAAACTATGAATCATTTTTCAAATTTGAAATTGACGGCTAAGAAATATAGTGAAAATTGTATTGAACGAAAAACTTTGTGGAACATATCGTTTATAGTGAATTGATTGTGTTAAAAGATGCAATTTTGAATTTTTTTTCCCCCTGCAATGTTTTTTGAAAGTTACTAAACTACGTACTGCTCCCTTCCTCCTTGGCTCTCTATTACTAATTATAAATATTACATCATGTCTCAGATTTATTTATGATTATAATTTTATATGCAAACCAACGAGAGTGGTCTCCTCGCATACTTTCTAAGAAACTTGTCATGCCAGAGAACGCCTTCCATGGTATTGGTGTACAATAGTTTCGAAATATTAATCTTTGGAGTGAAATCAGCATTTTTACTGACTCTATCGTATTATCTTCCTCGAGTTTTATGGCCATTAATTCCTAACATGTCGTTAACAGTAGCGAAAATCGAATTTTTGCTTTAGATATGTTTTCTTTTCAATCGATTGTAACAAAAGTTTGACACAAAACTGTACTTTTAATCACAAAATGCTATACCAAATTTCATATGTTTAAGTCTATTTATAAATTATCGCGTTTATATGTTTCTGTGACTGACAAACAATCAACCCATTGTTGGATTTGGCCTAAAGTTTGACATGTATCTTTCTAATAGATGCTAAATATGCGTACAGAATTTTATAGTTATTGTGTTAACTTATATTTTTGAACAGCTATATAGACAAATTTCCTTTGAACAAATTTTACGCAAAATGTTAAAGAAATCTGAAAATTCGGTATAAAGACCGATACCAAATTTCAATTGTCTAACTCAAAGCGTTTTTGAGTATCTTATTCATGGAGAGATAGACAGACGGACATTTTTGAAAAATGTGTTTTTCGAATTCATGGAGGTCTAAAATGTGGAGATTCATCAAAATTTGGAGTTCGAATTTTTTGACGATTGATATACTTTCTGTATGTTACACATATAAGAAGGTAAAAAATGAACTAAGCAAAATTTATTGTTTATATTTGAATGAAACAGCAAAAATAAATGGAAATAACATTTTTGACAAAAACAATGAACAAATGTTATGTGAAAATAATTTTTTTCTAATTAATTACCAGTTCGATTAATTTGAAGAATATTTATTTTCCAAACAATTTTGTCAAAAATGTTGGTATTTGCTCTAATTCTGATTTAAGCGATTTGTGTTTAGCTCATCTGAAATAAAATTCTGACACAGTTATATTGCTGTTAGATAGTCTTTCTGTCTGATTTTCAGGGGGAGTAACACATATTAGTATTTTCGCTAGTAATTAACCAAAAAAAAAAAACGCTTTTCCATCTAAGTGCAGTGAGTAATTCGTTTATAAAGCGCACATCAGTTTACCAGTTTTTGAATAATGGTGATCATAAATATAACCATCCCATCGAACCTTTAACCTTCCTCGGGTTCAGATTTTTTAATCATCTCGCCTGCTGCTCTTTACTCATATAGAGTAAATTTTCGAGTATTTTCTTTTAATAATCTGTATTTGGAATGAATCTAATAATTGGTATATATGTTTTTGTTAGTTTATCTTTGTTTAATTGAATACTAACTCAAATAAGAAAAGAAGCAGGATAAAAATGAATTTTGGTGTGTCATCTTCATACCCAAGTTGTAGAGTTGCGTTAATGTTTACGCCTTAGTCCATGTGAAAGGGCTCAAAATGTTGGATTCTCCTCTCTGTACTACGAAGATAAATACAAAATGTGTCATAGTATGCAAATATACAAGAAATTCAAATGATTGATCAATGGGGAACAATTCAAAAAGTTGGATTCTCGTCTCTATGAAATGAGGATAAATATAAAACGTGTCATAGTATACAAATATGCGAAAAATTCAAATGATTAATCAAAGAAAAAAGATTTAAAAGGTTGGATTATCGTCTCTATACTACGAGGATAAACATAAAACTTGTCATAGTATGCAAACATACAAGGAATTCAAATGATTAATCAATAAGAAAAGATACAAAAAGTTGGATTCTCATCTCTATACTACGAAGATAAATACAAAACGCGTCATATTACGCAAATATATGAGAAATGCAAATGCTTAATCAATGATAAAAGATTCAAGAGGTTGGAGTTTCGTTTCTATACTACGAGGATAAATACAAAATGTGTCATAGAATGTAAATATGCGAAAAATTTAAATAGAGAACTTTCCCGCGAGTTTCATTAAAACATTTCTATTTTTATATGTCCCCTTATTTAACAACCCATATTTCAGGCGCTCGAAAAGACAAGGAGAGAGAAAAAAAATATGCCTTAAGTATTTGTTCTAAAACCTGCTGTTATTAAACAAAGAGAAAATGGAATTAAGAAAAGCAAAAATTCCCGCCACAGCCTTATTCACCTTTGGATCATAATTCTTCATCTCAAACAAGTTGGCACCTGTGAGGGTCTAAGTTCACGGCCATACCCTTGGGAAGAAAAATTCACCTCCAAAATTACTCCAACTGCCATTATTAGAGCCATTATTGAAAGATATCGCTAACTTTGATTTGTTCCTGCAAAACCCGAGGCAGCAAAATTCGATTATTAAAGCTCCGATTACGATTACTTTTCATCAAGTAATTGTTTCTCCGATGACTTCGAACACCTTTTGTCTAGGGGAATCGATTCTCTCCGGCTCGATATATGAATCGATACACTTCATTAGGATTCTCGCCGAGGGAGGGGTTTTAATATCAGATTTTACTTTCTTTTCGTAGCTGGAGAGAGGGTCGTTGCTTTATTAAAGAGTTCAATTATTTGCAAATTTGGTTAGGGTTTCTTTAGGGGTGCCTATCTGAGGGAGAGATGGACGTTTTATTGCTTATTTGCTGTCATGGCACATTGCGCATTGAAATATGGAGGTTGCTTTTATAGCAGTTGGGTTGAGTTTATTGAATGTATGTTGTAAAAGAAAGTACTTCTCGATGGTATTATTTACTATTTTTATCTTCTTTTTTTCTTTTTTTATGGAAAAAACGAATACATGTGTGCTCGTTGCTGCTATTGTAGCTAATTAAAAGTGACCTTTCATATTTATAGAAAACTCTATTCTTTTTTCACTTAATGTGCACTAATACAATAGACATGCATTATTGTTAAGCGGAGAAATCAAGACACGGACAATTGTTGTTAGAAGACGCATGTAAAGAGTAGACACTGATTATTTAGCAACATAATTGACATGCAGCCGATTGTTGTTAAAAGACGAATGTAAAAAGCAGGCATTGGTCATTTTGCGGCGCAATCGACACTTAGACAATTTGTTCAAAGACACATTATAAAGCAAATATTGGTCGTTTTGTGACACGCAGATAATTGTTGTTAAAAGATACATATAAAGAGCAAATATTTGTTGTTTTGCCTTGCAATTGACATGCAGGCAATTGTTGTTCAAAGACACATGCAAAGAGCAGACATTGGTTATTTGCGATGCATTGGACGTACAACCAATTGTTACTAGAAGTTGCGTAAAGAGCAGATATTTGCCGTTTTCATACGCATTCGGCATGTAGACAATTTTTGTAAAAAGACACATATGAAGAGCAGGCATTGCTCGTGTTACGACATAACTGACATACAGGCAACTGTTGTTGAAAGACTCATGTAAAAAGCAGACATTGGTTGTTTTGAGGCACAATCGTCATACAGACAGTTGTTGTCAAAAGACACATGTATAGAGAAGACATTGGTCGTTTTGCAAGCTATCGATGTGCAGACAATTATAGTTAGACGAGGCAATCGACATGCAATAATTTGCTTTTACGCGACATTTACTGTTATACGGCGTAATTAATATTATGGGCATTTGCTTTTATGCGATGCAATTAATAACGGGCATTTGTTGTTATGCGACGCAATTAATTCATGGGCTTTGCTGCTAAACGACGCAAATCGGTACACGTGCATTTGCTGTTATGTAACGCAATCCATGAGCATATATTTAGTGCTTTGGAGAGTAATCAATGCACAGAACATTTGTTGTTTGACATCAATAACATAGAAACATTTACGATTATTCCATGTAAGCAACACAGAGACATATGCTATTAAGTGATGTGTTCGAAATAGAGTCGCTCGCTGAATGACGAATTATACGCTTAGTATAAAACATTTGTGTTAAATATTATTGCCTGGCCACTATATTTAAAGTCGCTGTCCCTGATGTTGGCACTGAACATGATGTCAATAACAAAGATCATCAGATGTTTGCATAAACTTGTATCTGGAATGAGACCGCGGTGTGGCGGCGCATAAATGAGTAGAAATTCAGTTTACTTTTGAGTATTTTATTAATTATGATCTCAGAATATCTCATAGAATTTTGAGAATAGAGTAAATATCAACGACCTGTTCTTTAAGCAAAACAACTGGCATGCGGACTTAAGGGAATAATAATTTCCTATTTTTTATCTTCAATCAATGTATCGCTCCCTTTGGTCCTGGTTCTAAAGATTTTGCTCACCTGTTCACTTCTGCACAGACATTTGTCGTTTAGCACCATTATTAATATACTGACAGCTACCGTTTCATTACAATGTTCAATTCCCTACTCGGAAGTAAAAAGTCACCTTGGCAAATTAATCCACAGAGTATGGCAAGAATCTTGGGATTTGCAGGTCTCTAACAAATTACGGGTTATTCATCCTTCTATCAATTTGTGGCCGAATCTCCTGGTGCGAGAGTATGATGTTAAAATAACTCGACTGCGCGTCGGTCACACTCGTTTCACACACAAACACCTTTTGTTTGGTGAAGGGTGTCCCAAATGTACCGCGTGTCATGTCGATTTTACGGTCATTCACATACTATCAGAATGCATAGTATGCAACAATCATACTATCAGAACAAATTTCCATTTGATTTTTAATGATATAATTCACCGTACCATTTTACCAGTAACTTCTACCATACTATTGGCGCAGCATGGCCAAATCTGGCCCTTGCGCCAAAAAATCCCAAACTAACTAACTAACTAATTAATTAATATACTGATATGAGTTGTTGAGAGAAACTGTTTATTTCCAATGTGTCAGCAGTGTATATCTGTCAAAAGCATTTTTGAAAGTCTTTATCTTATATCCTAAAGAATAAGCAGGTTGTCGTATGTTAAGATATTATTTTATGCATTAAACGCCATCTTTTTAATATATAGAACTAAAAGATTTTTTAAAAAAAATTCTTTTGTTTTAGGAAACATTCTCCCTAATCTTTTTCTTATCATCTGATTTTGCTTTTAAGATATGTTGCTTTTTACTCACTTATTGACCATGATTTTTTTAAAATTAATTTTTTTAATGTAGGATTTGCTTTTGCTTTTGGCATCATTTATTTAGTTCGAGATTTCATATTTTTAAAAGATAATTTTTCAGGTTTGTTCTGTTTTAAAGATAGTTTTTCTTTAGCCAATCTTAATTGGGTCATATTTGAAATTGCCACTAAACAGATGGCATAGCGATAAAAGTGACGTGCTTACATCGTAGAATTCAAAATGAAGTGACCAATAAGTTATTCATTTCGAAATCGCATGCCACATATTCATTTTTCAACAAAATTATCTTAAACTCATAAATTGTATGAATCAAGTAGAAATTAAAAAAATAAGAAATTATATCTCTTGGGGAAAATAATAATTGACTCATTATCATTAGTGGGTGTCTAGAGGGGGGGATAAAGTAACTTTTACCCCTCTGGATTTCCTTTCTTGCTATTTTAAAATTAATTTCAATAATTTAATATTTAATAACTATAATAATTTACTTTTTTGAGTTTGAAAATTTCTGGATTTGAGAAATATAAAATTGTAATTTTATTTAGAATAAATGCATAATTCAAAGATAATATCAATTCAAATTTTTATGTAATGGCCAATCGGAAAATGAAATTTATTATATTTCTAATATTTATTGCAAATTTATTATATTTCTAATATTTATAACAATTTTATTGCATGAATTATAAAATTGGTCCATAATATTGTTAAACATAATTAATACAATTAATTAATAATAATGGCATTATTTATTTATATAAGTTATTAACTATATTTAAAAAAATATTTTTTATCACTTTTGACAATGTTAGGGCATATGTATGTATGCATACATACTTATATGCGCATCACATATTAATATTCTGAAAAGTGTGAAATAAATAAAATTTTTATTTAATACATTTTAGCATTATTTTAAAATTAAATTACAAGTGTATCTAATATTTGGAATCAAATCAGTTTTTATATCTTTGAAATGAAAAAACAGAGGTTGAGAAATGTTGAAGTCATAATTACTTTTATTACAGTATATATCGTTATTATAAACTTTATTATAATGAATATCACATTAATATTCTGCATTATATGAAGCTATATCGTATTTTTTATCCACTTTAGTTTTTCATTTTTATTTTATGGGAGCATGATGCTATTTTGGTTTGAGGGTTTTGAAGCCACAAATTACAGGGCAGAAAATTGGCGATTTATGGTTTTGAGGTATCAATTTTTCGCTTTTAGGGTTATTAGGAAATGATAAAGAGGTTATCACATTTTGAGACTTATCGCCAACAAAAAGTTACAACTTGGCCCAAATGTCTGCCATGTGCCGGATTCTACTGTCTGGCCAATAAAAAGCAGGGTCGTAAGAAGTTATCACCCGAAGAAGCGTAAAATAATGGGAATGAACTCGAAACATATGTATATTATATATGTTTTCAATTTTTCTAGCTGCCAAAAAAGTATTGCAGCACGAAGGATTTGGAAATGGGGGGGGGGACCCTCACTTTTCTAAATATCGACGCATACGTAATCTGATAGTTACGAGATTTTTCAAACCATTTTAAGCTAAAAAAAACTGTTTGACTTACATTAATTTATAGACTTTGAAAATTAATCAATGACTTTAAAAAATAATAATGTTCTCACATGATAGCTTGGAATTTACGATAGCAGATTTCATTTTTTAAAATGCAATCGATGAAATCAAATCAACTTTTATTGTTATGTATATTATTTTTTTTTTGAAATAATGAATATCAAGTACTTTTCTTTTGAAGTAATGAAAATCAAGTATAAATAAATATCAAGTATTTTTCTGTATTATATGAAATCATATAGTCTGTTTATTCGTGGGCATTTTTTTAATGGAGTTTCGAATTTATGAAATGAAATCAACTCTTATTCTTAAGTAAGACATTTATTATTTCTAATTTTTATTTCAATGAATATCACTCTTTATGATAAATCAAATGAAATTATATGTTTTATTTATTTCATAAAAGTTTTCTGGATTCTGTGAGTGAAATCTGAATCACATCCAAATTTTGGAATCAATCTATTTTCAACAAAAGAATAAGGAAAGATACTCTAAATTTTCATTATTGTCTCTCTTGACAGGAAAGATAACTTAGTCACGACTGGTTCTCAAAAAATGGAGAGACTAATCGATCAACCTATGAAAGATTTCTTGTAAGCACTTGATTCCAAACAATTTAGAAACACAAAACCGAACCCATTATTCATTTGTTCGTATCCGCAAAACTAAGAGACGAGAGAAATAGAAAAAAAAAGTTACTGAAAAAAATCTGCTTTTCGAATCTTTAATTTAAGAATTTAATCGTCTTAACACATTCAAATTGTGCCCATAAAACATTTTTCATCCAGTACTGATTTCTTTTGTTAATTTTTTTCCGCGAAAAATAAATTGCTTTAGTATTGGAACCGAAAATTCTCATTTACTCAACTTTAACATGATTAAATGTTTTAGCCAGGAAAATAAATTCCAATAAAAGGAAGACTGAAGTGGGATTTTGGAGAGGAGGTTTTCAACACACACTTTTCATGCCCCCCTCGCTTGCCACCGTTAAAACCCCACTCCATACACCCTCATACATTTATGACTCAACTGATCATTCGCGTTTATTTTATGATTCAAATATGCTTTCTCTATCAGGAGAGAAGAGGGGGGATGAAAAATTAATCGATTTTTCTCGATCAATATCGATGATTTTTCAGGCACCCGTCGCGAACGAACCAGATTGCATAATTGCTTTTTTTTTTTCTTCTTTTTTTTCACTTTTACTGAGTTCGTATTTTTTCTCATTAAATACGAAGCTATAACGAGTTCCTTATAAAAGCTTTCTATGTTCTTTTTATATATTTTTTATTTCAAAAAAAGGGCGCAATTTATGTGCGTTCAAAAAAATTTTTTTTTCAAAAAAATCAATACCACTTTCGGTCATTAAAATAGGATTAACATGGTGGGGTGTAGGGTGGGTGGGGGACTGATATATAAAAGGGGGGTTAAACCTCATTATTCTACGTTTCGTACTTCACTTCACTTCAGTATAAAAAGGAAGACTTGAAAATTTTGTTCTTTTAATTTCATTTTCATTACTCTATTTTTTAAGGGATGACTTTTTTTTTTCCTTCTCTGTACCGTTTTTCTTCAAAATCTTCTTTCTTAGAAAGGGGGGGGGGGTCGAAGAAAAACGAAGCAAAAATAAAATGTAGCATTAAAAATAAGACCGGGTTAAAAAAAAAATCACAGAAAAAGGTGGAAAATGAGGGGAAAAAATCTATCGAGAAATTCGTCATGAATTTGCGTAGCTTTTTATTCGCTCGAATTGCACTTAATTAACGTTATAATGTTCCGTCGCTTTATATTTTTTTCTATGGGCTCTAATGAAGGCCGGGACTATTTTAAGGCTGCTGGTTAACGTTTCATTACTTAACACTGAGATAGAATGAATGCTTTGTCACATTATTCTGATTCATTGCCCATGAAATCGGAAGCGCGAAAAACTCTGTTGTTGCTTTTAAAACCGACAGGAAACCCTCCACCCGATTTTTTTTCATCACCCTATAAAATATTACTTTATTAATGAATGTTTCTTGTACTGAATTTTAAGTGTATTTAGATTTATATTCGTATATAATATAAATAAAAAAAGGCTTATGATCATTATTTATCCAGATGGCGGAGAGGAGTATAGATGTATCCTCCCCTTTGACTTTCTCGTTTACTTACATTAGATGAAGGATTGCCAAACGATCCAAAGTCTCGTTTTCTTCCTAAACTGATGTGTAAGAGAAAAGGCTGACATTTTTGGCAGATACAAAGTATGAAAGCTGTTTGTAGTTTTCTCAACCCTTTCATTCCTAAAATCATATATTCATCATTTCATCAATCGGCATTCATCAATCATCAGTTGTCAAGTACAATTCCCCACCCCCTCTTAAAAACCGCAATGCCAATCCACGTTCTTAAGTCTTTACTTAGCTTATAGTTACTAAGCCAGTGTTTGTTCTCACAGCCTTTGAATGATCCTAGAAAGCATTCCTGTCTCCCAAATCCATCTGGGCGATCGTCTCTAACGGAGAAAGCACGCGCCAAGGGTATTTCATTGATTACGCTTATCGAAAGAGGAAGGAATTGGGCAATGATTTTTAGGTGACATAGGAAGGCTCCGTAGCTTCATTGATTGTTTACTTCTTTTCCTTCAAAGAGCTGATTGTTAGTTGATCTGTACTTTCATAAGATTGTAAATGCAATAACTCAAAAACGTAATTAATTAGATATATGAACATCAGTGACTATAGTAATAGTTTTATGTGAATCTACTTTTATCTCAATCATTGAGGGGGGGGATCATTCAAAATGCATATTCGGTTTTCTGATTCTTGAGTATGAAACATATCTGCGCAATTAATCGCCAAAGATAGCTCTCTAATAGGCTTTTTCATAACTATTGCCCTCTCTAGCATATGGTTAATAAATCCCTAGTATATTTATTAAAAAGTATTTAAGAAAGTTTGGTGGAAACTTCTCTTAGTAGTTCTACACAGGTTATATATTACACACTCTTGTTTGTTAGGTTTTTATTTAATGCATACCCTATATTCTTCTTTATACTGAGAAGATATTGCTTAACTATAAATTTTAACAGTTCAGTAACATCCATGTTGTTTAATACGAGTTCTCATGTTGCATCAAAATATAATGTTAATGTAATTAAAGCTACTGAGTCATGTACGAAGATCAGCTGTACACTAAAACCGACGAAGATTCTTTCACTAATGTGGTATGATAGAAGAGAGCTGAAGGCTCAGAATCATCCTCATCTTCTAACTACGAACTAAATTTACAAGTACTATCTCGATATAAACCTCGCATGAATATTATTCGAATCTAAGTAAAAACCATATTGCAAACGTTAATCCAACAGACTGTAAAGTCTGGCATTGGGAAAAAACAACAAAACAGAAACAGAAACAAAAGTAAAACTTTTTGGCATACTCCTTCATAAATAAGTTCTCCCCTTCGCAAAAAAAAAGAAAAGAAAAGACATTGGGCGCGAACATGAATGCTTATTATTTTTAGAGTTTCTCATATGAGCGTTTTGTGTTTCATAAAATAGAGAAGAAAAGTGAATTTGCATTTTGGACCCCCTTTTTTTCGGCCAGTTGAAACCAAAATTTAACAATAACTACAATTATGATTACAAAATAACATACCAAATTTAATTTATTTAAATAATTGTGTTTCTGAATTATGGCGTTTACATGCAAGAAAATGTACAGACCGACAAACGGTGAACACCTTTGACAGATTTTATTCACAATTTGATAAAATTCTATCAATCAGAAGCTAAAACAGCGAACCAAATTTTATTTCTCCAAATCATTGCGCTTTTGAGTCATGCATGCAAAACTCATAAATGCAACAACTGATGGACAGTCATCCTTGGACAGATTTGGCGTAAAAACTCTTACTCCAAATCTCTACACTTTAAATTTTAAAACTGTGTACCATATTTTATACGTCTACTTTTTAACATTTTTTCAACTATGGTGTTCTTTTGTACTCTGGCTGACAGGCCGTTACATATTTCCTATGAATGGATTTCGTTAAAAATGTGATAGAAATTTACAAATTTGATGTAAAATATATATACAGAATTTCGTACGACTAGCTCAAATACTTTCTTAGTTATTGTGTTTACGGACAGATATAATTCCAAAAGTGTATTTTTCGGACTACGGGAGTTCTGAAGCGGGGTTCGCCTCAAGTTTGAATTTTTTTTTTGATTGAAATATATCCTATTTATATACTTTGTTCCGAAAAAGTAAACCAATGGCAATGGCTCCCCCCAAATTCTCTAATATGGATATTATATCTGAGAATACTTAGTTAGCATAGCACTGGCGTACAAGAGGTGGCGTGAATTTAGCATTTACCGAATCTATTATCATCCTTGCCGAGAGTTTTGCGATTAGTCCCTGGAATGCGTTTAATAGTATATGAACATCGAATTTGGATTTTAGATGGGTCCTTTCAAACTGAAAAAATAAAACAAAAATTTAACTAATTTCTAACAAACGTGTCATGCCAGTGAACGCATGACATTGGTATACAATAGTTACCAAATATTTTTTTGGCGTCTATTTAACATTTTTACTGAATTTGTCGTGTCATCTTTGGCGAATGTTTGCGATTAATCCCTGGGGTGCGGTTAATGATATGCGAAAATTAAATTTGTGTTTTAGACGCGTTTTTTCCAACCGATTGAAACAAAAATTTGAAACCGATCTACAATTATAGTCACAAAATCCCATACCAAATTTGATATATTTAAGCCATTGTTTTACATGCTTCTGAAAGTATAAACCGATAGACATTCAATCCCTTGTTGGATTTGGCTGAATTTTTTTTTTTTAGGTTTCTACTATATAGATGCTAACTCCTTCTAGGTTTTTTTACATTATGGATGCTAAATCCGTTTACCGAATTTTATCCATTTAGCTCTCTTTGTTTTATAATTATCGTGTAAAATTATTTTCGAACAGCCACGTACAAACTTTTCTGACTAAGTTTTTCTTAGTTGACAAGAATCTACAACTTGCATTGAAATACCAAATTACACAGTAAGTAGTAAATACCGATACCAAATTTCATACGTATAGCGCGACGCTATTTTGAGCTATCTTTGTCACAGATAAACAGGCAGAAATATTCCAAAAATATATATTACGAGCTAGAGAGAGCTCTAAACTTTGAAGATTCGTCAAAATCTCGACTTTGGCGAGTGTTTGACAATCACAGAACTTTCTCTATACGAGAAAGTAAACCAGTGGGAATAGTCTCTCCAAAACTTTCTCGCATTCTGTCTAATACACTTGTCATTTCATCAAACGCTTTACATGGCATTGGCGTACAATAGTTACGAAATATTAACTTTTGGCGTGAAGTCAGCATTTTTACTTAATCTATCGTGTACTCCTTGGCGATAAATCCTTTGCATGCTACCGGAAAATTGAATGTGTGTTTTAGACGCGTTTTTTTCCCCAACTCTATGGAAACAAAAATTTAACACAGAACTGCACTTGTAGTTACAAAATCCTATACCAAATTTGGTACACTTAAGTCATTGCATTTGTGAGTTATCACGTTTACATATTTCCAAAAGCACAGACCGATAGACGGTCAACCCCCTTGTTGGATTTATTTCAAAACTTGAAAATTGTCTACACTATAGATATTAATTCTGTGTATCGAATTTTATTCATCTAGCTCTCTTCGTTTTGTAGTTATCATGTTAGTTTATATTCGAACAGTCGGACAGACCTCTGAACGGAGTTTGCCCAAAATGTGATAGAAATCTACAAATTTGGTGTTAAGATCCCATACCAAATTTCATCTGTCTAGTTCAAAGCTGTTTTGAATTATCTTTATACTGACAGACATATTCCAAAATATATTTTTCGAACTGAGGGAGGTCTAAAACGTGGAGATTCAACAAAATTTCGTGTTCAAATTTTTGTGACGATCGCTATACATCCTCTTTACGAGAAAGTAAAAAACGCTAGACGAACGGCAAACGGGCCTGCAACGAAAGCCAACAGCAACAAAAGACAAATTAACGACCAGACAGAGCGACATCCCCGTTGTTGTAAAAGGCCCTCCAATCAAGACATAAAAGGTAAACTATTAGTAATTAGGCAACTCGTAATTAAAGTCTCCCGAGTTAAATCGCAACCACACGACTAATTAGTCCGCCGGTTGATTTGTTAACGACAAATAACTAATCGTCCTCTGTGCGTGATGCACTAGGCCTAACGAGGCCCCGCGCGTGCTCGACGGCATAATTGCGCATCCCCTCGGCGGAGAAAAACACATAATTGCCGCTATTAACTCAGATTTGTGTCGAATAGGAACAGAGCCCGCGGAGGGAAGGGAATGATTCCGAGCATTGATTTAATTACTCTTCTTTTCCAAGTGTTTACTCTTTATTTAGAGGGAGAATAAACACATGCTCTTCCCCCAGGAAATCGGGGATCTCGACAAGGAATCGTGGCGCGTTTTGTTCGAGGGGTGAGGCCGTAATGAATCCGGGGGAGGATTGTGAGATTTCTCTTTCTTCTGATTTATGCATGTTCGGTCGATTGTCTTTCTATTGTTCCGCTCAGTGAGGGAATCCGCCCGGTGAAGGAAGTGAATGATGTGTGAAATTGTGTGTGCAAGGGATTGAGAATTTCTGTTGTTTAATTCCAAGTTTCTTATTAAAATTCCCGTATTGGATGACTGTTCTCTTAAATTTTGTTTATCGTTTTATTCATTTTATGTTTATTTGCTTATGATTTCATAGTTCTATTTAAAATTACAATAAAACAATTATATAAAAAAATTGTTATATAAAATTGAAAGAGTTTGTATATATAAAATTTAAATTAATTTTGCAGCAGATGTTTTGGTTGATTTAAATTCAAAACGCATAAATTTACTTTAGTTCTGTTGAACAGAAACATAACAATTTTTTTTTCAAAATTTCAATTCCAAAAAAAAAAAAAAATCTAAAAATTTAAAAAAATAAAATTATTAGAAAGTAAATCTGTATTTCTTCAGTACTCATGCTGCATCAGATTTTTTTCCTGAGTGTGTGAGATAATACAAAATATACCATTATACCAATGTTTCCACTTCCTTTACGGAACTCATTTGTGGGATCCTAAAATCACCGTGTAGATAATTTTTATTTGTCTATACTATTTTACTTCAATTGCATCAGGATTCCATTGATTGTTAATAAAGCAAAACAAAAAAAAACCAAATTTATGACCGAACTTTCTTATTCTCCCATGGTTTTGAAAAGAGAACCAGAAAATTACCTTTCCTTTTCCCAACCCTTCCTTTTTTTTTTCCTTCACAATATACGTTTTTTAAGTATATATGAATTTCCTTTAATAAATTTAAGAGGGAAGTTTTTTTTAATGAGATATATGAATATTTTTGAAGTTAATATGCACATATGTTGATCGACAGACTAGCTTGAACTGTTGTGTTAATGTAAGGAATCATTTATAAAATAAGAGTTTTCTGTTCTGTATTTATGTAATGTGTGCATTAGCTTATTTTAAGTCTTTAAAGTATAAATGCTTGTTTCACTTTTCATTTATTTTTCTCTTTTTAAAACTTTTAATAGATTTATTGATTCTTTGCAAATTATATTAACTGATTATATCGACTGTTAGTTGATTGGTTCTATCAATTGAATCCTGCAAATTTCACTATTAGTACAATTATATAAATATGATTAGTATTAATTATATGAATCGTGTTACATAATAAGTATAATTATTGTGCAAATAGAATCTCAACTATTATCAATATTCTTTCCTTACAATCTGCAGATTATTATATAAACTTAATTAGTAAATACATATCATTATGATGTTTCAACATTTGTCAGTATGTATTATACCCGTTCTATTGATTATGATATGAAATTACTTATAGCCTAAGGTTGTGAAAATATAATTTGCTTTTCGGTTAATAGCATCTATTAGCTGTTAACTAATTGAGTGTTTAGAATACAAAATATTTTCTACTGTTCGAACAAAGATCTTATATTTGGTCTGGTGAATATTTACTAGGTAATGAGCAGATTATCAGACTTATCTGTTGAGTACTCAGAAATAAACAGAGTGTATTCACTTTTACGAATCTTTCTGGTTATTCTGCAAAATACCTAGATAATTTTGCAATGTAGAGATAATAAAAATATAAAAAATCATATCTCCCTACAAAATAATCAAAAAATTTTGTAATTTTTCAAAATTGTATTCTTTTTACTTTTAATATACACATCCTTTTATTTAATTTTTTTTTTAAATTTTGTAAAGATGGGATGCCTTGTAATTGATTTCTTCCTCGTTTTCTGATATATTTGAGGTTTGAAATTTTGTATAGTTGTGTGTTCCTGATTACAATGCCATATTTTAATATTTTTTTATAATTTATTTATCAATTAGAATTTTAATTAGTTTAATTTCGATTGTCAGGTAAAAATAAACGAGTTGTTCGAATGAGATAACGATGAACAAGATGATGTTCCTCAAACATTATTAGTAAGCCTTTCGAGCAGGGAAAAAAAACTTCGTCAAAAATGGGGGATTTATTATTTTGCTGATCTAACAGTATTTTTAATGTAAAAAATATTTAGAGAATTATAATGTGTTCTTATTTTTCTACTTCATAAATTAGTCATAAAATATATCTAATTCAATGTGTATTTCTTTTTTAAAAAATGATGAAATTATTCCATGAAAAATAGATTGCATGATTATGTAATTATAATATTAAATTATGAATTATATTAAACACTGAAAAATAAGAAACAATCAATATATATATATATAATATAATTTTAAAAAAGCAGTTTTTATCTTGAAGAAATAAGAAAGAATTTTGTTTATTAAAATTAATAAAAGCGAAAAGCATCGAAGATATGAAAGGGAAATGAATTCACGATGAATACCAGAAACAGAGGAATTGTGCTGTATATGATTAATCTTGGTCACACTGGCAGTGTTCAAGCTATAGCACATTTCACGCCAAATATTATGAATGTATTAGCAACGACTGAGACAAATTCAATACATGCATGCATATCCTAAATGTGGTTGTTTATATTGCTGATATTACTTTAGTTCGTCTTAGTTCGTTCGGATGTGACGTAAATTCCTGTCTTATCAGCTTTTTTTGGTTGGAACAGTAAATTAAAGCATGAAAAGAGAATACTTCGCTTGGTAATGAGATGAACTACTGCACGGATATTGCTCATAGAACCAAGAGAAGTTATATGGAGCATTTATTACGTATTTAAAGAAAATTAAGTTACCATCTGAATTGAGTTCAAGTGTTTAATTAGAACATACCTTTGAGAGTTTTGGGCATTTTTTTGTGGGTTTTGATTACCATGTTTTTAATAAAAATATTTTCTACTTTTTACTAATGGAAGAATGTTTCTTAAAGATTTTCGTGCGCTGACAGCCCGCTTTCGGTAGTCAGATATTCTCCAACCATATTTATAGAATTATCCTAATCATTTCAACCAATTTTGATGAGCTGCACCCTAGCAAAATAAAAGAAAATACTACTTTGAATAAAACTTATCATCAAAATTAAATAAAGTAAATAAAACTAAACTCAGTAATAAAAATAAAGTAATCTGATCAACAATGTCCTCAAATTGAAAAATAGAAATTGATTAATCATCCCTGATGTTAAGACTAGGGTCTCTGCCAAAGTTTTATTTTGCTGTATGCATCGAAACTTTAGACTATTGCTAGCAAGTGATCGTTGATGCCGCATCTAGAGATTCCATATGGAATAAAAATTTTCGAAATCAGTCCATCGATAGTAGTTGTCATTGTTCCCCACCCCCTTAGAATGTTCTGTGAAGTAGCGTTTCATGTAGCTTCTGATTTTTGGATGGTAATGGTGATTCAGAGGGAACCGTTGATATATCTAGAGATAAAGATTTTTCATTTTGGAATAGAAAGTGTCGAAATTGGATTAGTAATAGAGCTGGAGAGGTGGAAGGGGAACTCCATAGTGGTCTTTACCATAAAGAATAAACAGTAAAGCAAAGTTTTTGATATTTCTCTGTTGCGGTTAAACAACCATTATCATGTATATTTGGAGATCATGAGCTTCCAAATGAAGCAAAAACTAGCAAAATCGGGCCTGTAGTTGTGGTTGGGCAACTGATTCATTAGTCTTTCCTTATTATTTTAAATATATAGAACATTTTTATTTAATTTTTATTATATTTTGTCTCTGTTAACCCAATAAAAAGAGCACTAATGTGGAATAAAGAACAAAACTTCTTATATTTAATTTTCGACTAATAATTTTGCTCGAGTTACATTTTTCCCCCACCTCCCATTGCCAGTACATAAAGGAATAAAATGTGTTTTGAAAGAGGTTTTTCGAATCACCTTCTAGAGCAGAAGAATCGGGGTCATACTAGCACACATTCGGTGTAAAAGTATTATTCAACGTCGAGTAAAACGTATAATGCATTTTAAAAGTACAATTTTTCTTCTCTTCTTTCTTTTATTCTTTTTCTTATTTTACTTTTCAAAAAGAATGAATGAACGAATGAATGCAAAAAAAAAAAAAAAAAAAAGTGCATTTAATGTTCGCGCAAAGAAAAGAATAAGTTGGGAAGGAGGTGGGGTGGGGAGTGGAAAGGAAAAATAAACAAGACAACAACAATAACAAAAAAAATGACGAAAACATGATGGAAAATAAATATATACCAAAAAAGTATTCCTCCAAGATATTACATTTTGTGTTTAAGAATTGCTTTCTGAAAAGATATTTTGTTGCTTTGCTCTCTCTCTCTAGAAAAGAAAGAAAGAGAAAGAACTAAAAAAAAAAGAAACAAAAAAAGGAAAAGACTCGAAAAGCAAGCACAAGCAACAACGGCAGTAGTAGACGGAGAAGGAAAAAGGAATTTTTATTATTATACTCGAATGTGGGCAAGCATGTATTTTGTCTTCATTTCCCTTGTTGCTATGGTTACAGGCCCGAAGAGTGCATATCCAATCAGAACAGGTTTAAACGAGGGGGACGGGCAAATAATTCTTTTGCGTGTGCAATCAGTAGTTTCTTAAATGATGTATACACGTGTCTTTCTGCTGGCCCTCTTTTCTTTATTAAAAAACATGTTTTAAGTAATACGTAGCAAATTATTTAGCATGTCTGTGTGTGTCCAACTTTTTTAATAGCTTGAAAGGATTAAACACTTTCTCGCCTTTTCGTAGATGTTTCTCGGATTTTTAATATTTTAGGTTTTAGATCCTTTTTTCTTTATTAAAATCGATATTTGGGGATCTATTTATTCTCGTGCGTTGCGAGTTCTTTCCTTGTTTTAAAACTTGTAATTTGACCATTTTGAAGCTTTGCTAGTTGGATACGGCTATACTGTGGGGAATCAGCCAACGTTTTAAAGATTTCGGATTCATTGTTAAAAATTGTACCAATATGTGTGTAACAAAACTTTTGGTAAACACGCAGGAATACAGTTCTTTTTAAATTCTAATTTTATTTTCTTCTTTTACAATTAAGACAAATGTTCATTTCTCTAGAACTTTATTTATTTTTATTTATTAATTTATTTATTTGTTGTTTAATCCTTGACCAAATAACCACATCCTCAAAAAAAAGCAAAGCTGAAACAGGAAATGGATTCAAAACTTGCATATTTTTAAAGGGAATTTTCGCGAAAACTAGCTGAGTAAAGAATATCTTTTGAGCCTTAATTATCAAGCGATATTATAACTTTTTGGACAGCTATACTTATAGAAATGAACTCTTTGGATTTGAAAAAACAAATTGCTCTCGTAAAGCAGAAATTAAAGTCGGAATACAGAGTAGAAAATAATTCACAGTTAGAAAGCATATAAATTGAAATTATTACATATATATAATTTATTAGACGAAGTTGAAACAATTCCAAGGAACCAACTCTGCATTTAGGATTAACCCAGAAATACATGTTATATTGATTAGCTAAATAATTATTTCATATATATATAATATGGCATCAAATTTCTAATTGCACAACATTTTACACTGTGATCTATTGTCACGCTGTTTTTCTACCTTGTGCACAATAGATTCCTGAAATTCATTGGTGCATGGATTGTAATTTTAAGCATGAAATTAGCCATCTTCGTAGATCAATTGTTCGCCTATGATCTTAATAATATTGGTTTAATTAAGTCAATCAATTATGAATTCTATGTTATCACATCATATGAGAATAATACATTGGGTTGTCTCTAATCCTTCATGTAAAGAGCAGACGCCTGTCGGATTGTAGAGTGCTCGAATTATGAAGAATCGTATCAACACCACATTATGACATACTATGACACATTTTTCTATGTATGGGAAACAAGCCAACAATGCATTGAGTATGAGCATGTTAAATAGGCAAATCATGCATTGAAAAGGAGAAAGTTTGAAGTTTTAATAAAATATGACTCTTTATTATGCAAGATATTCCAGGAGGAGCATCTGACGAGTAACAAGTGGTAGCGCCGGATTCGAGAGCGTCTACTCCATTTTAAATTATACTTGTACAGTAAACACAAAAAAATATTGTTTGGTTAGTTGTGCACACAAAAGGGCGAAATTAATTATGCTCAACTTTTTTTTTTCAATTTCTCTCAAAAATTGGATGATTATTGGCAGAAGACCGTCGATGATAAATTTAGAGATCATTAGCTTTCAGACAGATGAAAAGTGTCGAAATCGGACCAGTGGTTGGGACGGCTCGATTAGTTTCTTTTTTTAGGGGGGGGAGATATTTTTTTTTTCTCCTTTTAATTTTGAGCATTATATGTATTTAAAATCTTAAAAATTGACTTCTAAGAACCCTTTTTATCCAAGTAATTTTAATACAGAATGAAGAGGTGGGAGTTAAATGTATTTGTTCCAGTTATAAAAGCATTAATTGAAAAAGATGGGGGACTTTTAGAGGTGATAAAATATCCTTCCTGTCAAAGTCGAGAACTGATGAATTATGGTTCAGACATATTCTTCTCCAGAATAGCCCTTTGCTGAAACATGAAGTTTGACTAGTATAGATTCGAATTATATACGTGTATACTTTGAATTCGTGCATAATATAAATTATATTTATTAATTAATTGATTTAGTGATATAATCAATTCTCTTTCACAATCGATAACTATAATTAATTAATTTGTTGTTCTATCATCATTCAAAATTTTACTGACACTGATCAATTCTACACTATCCGTCTCTTTTCGGTCCAATATCGATGTGTTAGACATTCTATTGTACAATGCCTCAGGAGAAATTATTGATTTTAAATTAATTATGCATATTCCAATACTGATTATGATCCTCAATTATATTACCGTCCGTATTTTAAAATTCATTTTACAACAAAAATTAGAAGAAATCATTGAATATCTGAGCTATAAAATTTCATGAAAAGAAAACTAGAATATTACAAATATTTCCCATTCAATAATAAGCAATGAATAATAAATAAAAAAATCTAATATTTATTTTATTTATTACCACGGTAATTATTAAAATACCAGCACTGATTGTCCTTTTTACTTATTTTTTATTTATGGTGTTTAATTTGTATTTTAATGCTGTAATGGAAATAATAAATGATAATAATAAAACTAGAATAAAAAACGATGCACAATGATAATAATTAAGTAAAAATATAATAAAACAGAAAAAAAATGATAAGGATTTGAAATCATTTCATAATGCGCATAAGAAGATTCAACCCGATCCCATCCTTTCATTATTACTTGCATATTGTGATATGTCACGTTAAAAAACGAGCAAAAGTTAATGATAATAAATTATTGCAAGGAATTATAATTCTTCCCCAATATGAAATTCAAAAACATATTTCATTCGAATTCCACAATTCAATCCGGATTAAATTATACGAATCTTCTTAAAATATTAATAAGACTAAAAAATTACACTATATTAAAAAAAATACTCTTCATTAACTTATTTTCTTAATTAAACTTAAAACAGAAATATGTGGGATAAATGTAGCATATAATTGCTTTGTTTTCAATCCTCTTTCATATGCAGACGATAATGAAAAAGTATTACAATATTTTTCTGTTCTTGATAAATAATAAAGAGAACTGTATATTCTGAAAGAACTGAAAAAAAATAGTTTGAAAATAAAATAGAAACGTTTAAAATTCCAACACGAATGTTCCGAAAAGAGTTAAAAATACAAGAGAGATACACGGCTGGCGGATTTTGGACGCGTAAAAAGTCCTAAATCAAAATTAATGAACCATCATTAAAAGAGATTCCATAAAGTTCTTTCACCGTAATATAACGAGTAAGATATTTCGGTAACGAAGCTGATAAAATTGCGCCATTGTCAGAGCGTTTTAATTGTTTTTTGTCGCCGAGGCGTAGAAGCGTTCCATTCTTTTTTCCCCCCCGAATTTTTCCTAATTATGATCGATTTTTATCATTCATTTCTTTAGCTTGTTTATCTTTAGGAATGACTTAAAAATAACGTGTAACAGCTTTCGTGTGAGCCCAAAAGACATTTTTTTGACGAGAGTTTGGCGACATTATTTAGTTTCGATCATTTTTCATGCACAGCTTTATTATTGTTTTTTGTTTTCTTCTTCGATGGTACTTTATAAAGCTGTGGAAAGTTGCTTTAGAGATTTAAGATAATAGAATTTAAAAATAACGAATTTATACTTCGAAATTAATTTTTATTTTAGAATATTTTCATGAAAATGAATTTTTTTTTTTTTAACATTTGGCGACCGTAATTTGAATTCGATTTCTTAACAATAAATAAATTTAAAAATAAGCATTTGGAAATTCATTTTTATCGAAAAATAATTTATTTTTTCCAACATTATTCCAGAAACTTAATATTTTCGCAAAATCTTTCACAAAAATATTATCTTTATTATCAGGGGGATGTACAATCATAATTATTTTTATGTTAAATTTTGAATGATTTTACTCCATATGAAATATTTTTAATAACTACTTAATTTTAAACACAAAATTTCTTAGAAAAGAATAAATAATGGAACAGTAAGTCATTAAAAAAAGAGATCAAACAAAAAGTGTTTGAAAATATGTAGAATTTGTTTCAAATACTAATAATGTATCATTAAATTCTATTTTAAATATAATATCAACATTGTATGCAACAATTTTTGGCCTTTTATCCACATCGATATTAATGATTCCACTTGAATATCTTTCTTTATTGAAGCGCTTGTATAAAACATTCTTGAATAAAATGTAGTATATATATATATGTCTTTGTCTTCCTTTTTTTCAGTTTATGAAAAAATTCTTGAAAATACTATACATTTTTGAAATTCGTTATTTTTAATAAATTTTCCATTAGTTGAAAAAATAATCAAAACGTTTCTTGTTTATTTCTGAAGAAAGTAAATGAGAAGTTATTCGTTTCATTATATATTTTATGCAATAAAACAAATATTATTTTTATTTTAAGATATTACAACTTTTAACTTATTATATACAATAAACACTTTTAATTCTCTTTTGGAACAAAAAACAAAATGACTGGTTAAAAGCTCAATTCTTTAGAAGTCAATAAAAAGCAAAATAATAATAATAAAAAGTTCTTATAATTACACTCAATTATTCCTTATACGTGTTCTTTAATATAAGAAAATTCATACCAATTTCAATTATAATATTGAATATTTCAAATACTTCTTATAAAACTGAAAAACAAGAATAAAGCCTCAAATTCAACCAATATCCAATGAATAAATTAAAAAAGAAATTGAATATTTATAGATCATATATAAGATTTGATAAAATCTTATTTGAAAATAATCAGATTCTTATAAACCTTCATCAAAACTTATACAAAAATATTACGGTTAAATATTAAAAATATCAAGCTGGTTAGTATTTTTTTAAAAATAAATAAAAAATTTAACTCCCCTTGCAATTTTATTTGAAGCGAAGTGCATCAGGACAAATCACAAAGCCTAATGGGATTTCAGTGACAAGTTTTAAAGTTGCGATATGTGATTTCTATTGAAGTAAAACTGCTCTGTGGCTGTTGAAATGAAAATTATTTCGTTTTAAAGAGGTTTTATTTTTTGACGTTATTGTATGAGTTAACACCCATAATTTTTTAACGTTTTACCTAAACGAATATTTTATACTATAGGTCCAACCTTCAAAGGGATAGGTAAAACTTTGAAAGCGTCTCCTTGCTTAAAATTTAAAGTTTATCTTACGATGGCTAAGTAACAGCAATTATAGCCAAAAAGATGTCAAAATCTAATAAAAATTCTTTCTTTACTTTCTTTACTTTCTCGCTTACGAAGTATAGAGAAAAAATAGCAATTTTCAAAAAATTAGAACGCGAGATTTTGACGAATCGCCACATTTTAGACCTATCAGAATTCGAAAAACACTTTTTTCCTTCTGTCTGTGACAATGATAACTCAAAAATGCTTTGAATTAGACGGCTGAAACTTGGTACACGGTTTTTACATCCAATTTGCAGATTTCTTTCAAATTTTGAGAAAAATACGCTCGGAGAAAATCCGGCCGTTCGAATAAAAATTAACGCGATAACTACAAAATTCAGAGAGCTAGATAGGTAAGATTTGGTACATCGGTACTGATAGACAATCGCCTGTCGAAGTTTGAGGCAAACTCAACAAAGGTTTGATTGTCTGTCGATCTGTGCTTTCGAAACAAGTTAACGCGATAGTTCAAAAACGCAATGACTTAAATATATCAAATTAAGTACGGAAATTTGTCACTACGAGTGCAGTTTTGTGCCAAATCTTTATTTCAATGTCTAAAGCACAATTTCATGTTTCGGAAGCTGTTATTCTCATGCCATGGATTAATCGCCAAAAAACTCGCCAAGGGTAACATGATTGATTCAGAGAAAATGCTAAATTCTCGCCAAAAGTTAATACTCCGCAACTCTTATGCGCGAATGTCATACAAAGCATTTTCTGGCATGAAAAGTTTATTAGAGTGTATACAAAAATGTGTTGGGGTGACCACTCCTTATGATTGGTATTATGAAATTAGCCTAAAGTGAATGTGTGTTAAAGTTACAGTGATCTAAGTCACATTTTCTTTGTTTTCGAAAAATTAAGATATCGCAAAAGGAATTGCAATATTTGAGAACGAAAATACCGTAATTTTATAAATTTTTGTGCTCTCTTGGTTCTAAATTTAGGATAGGACTGAATGAAGTCTGTGCCCTGGTATAGTTTTAAATTTAACTTTTTTAAAATGACTTACACCACTGTAACTTTAACCCGACCAATTGAAAATTATTAAGAAAAAGGTCGTACTTAAAAAGCACATTCAAGTTTATCAAATTAACGTTTAAAATTAAAAATTCTTTAAATTATCATTAATTTATGGTTTGAAATATACTCTGAGGTAGTTATAAATTGTTTTGAAGTAATAAAATTTAGTTTAAAAAAAGTAGTACTAGTTTAATACCAGTAAATTACTTAGTTAATACAGTTTATTATTTTTTATATTTTTCTCCCTTTTATTTTAATTTAATTTAGTAAATTTAATAACATTCAGTTAATAGCTTAGTTTTCCTCTCAAATAAAATATTTTTTATTGATTTTTTTTTCCCGTTACTGAAGAAGGAAACAAAAGGTATATGTTTAATAAATTCAGACTTAACCATTTCTTTAACAATGTGAGATTTTTAACGATTTTTTTTTCTCTAAAATTATGGCACTTTTTCCCAGTTTCTTTGAATGAAGCCTATTTATGTCAACTATTTTAACAGGATAGAAAAATTTTAACGATAATTTATTTTCTAAAAATCTCATTTCTTGAAAATAAAATCTTAAATAAACAAGCAAATTTCTCACAACTTCAAGGAAATACTTTTTTATAATCTATAGTTATGGTAAAATTTATGTCTTCTCTCCAGATATGCATATTCGAAATAATTGCACTTTATGGGTGATGTATTTTGAAAATTTTGATTGTCATATTTTTGTGGCGTGGGAAAAACCCCAATGCTTGACACGCAAGAGATATCATCATTTTTTAACGATGTCTAGACGAAATAATGAACCGAAACAAATGGAGTTTCTCCTAACGGTAATTTAGTTTAATATGTTTTCCCCTTTTCCTCAAGATTTTTGCTTCTTACTTAATGTTTTGATATGGAGAATGATTAGCGTTGCCATAAAGATAAGAAATTTTGGGAGATATTAAAATTACATTTGAATAAATTATGGCTTCATAAATGTTCGAAACAATAAATGTGGTTTACTAGTGTCATTGAAATTATAACATTAGAATGGTTTTAATTATTGTGTTATTTAAAAGACATTTGTCTAACTGCATATATTTTTTAAGTAAAAATCTTTAAATGATGCAACAGAAAATACACGGGCATCTTCTTTAATCGAGGCTCTATACTGAATTTCTAAACATTTAAAGATAGGCCTAGATTGTCAATTGGAAAAGATTTCTAAATGATGTAGTGATTACTTTTTGTATTTGCCTGCATCAGTAAATAATGCATGCTTTAATAAAGCATTATTGTTTCAATATTGCTTTAGCACATATATTGTACCTACAATATTGTTTTCAATAAATATATTGCTGAATATATTGCAAAATCTAAAATTTCACACATTTTCACAGTCCTTTTAGTTAGATTTGGTGAAATAGTTTTGTCATACTAAAATTTCAGCAAAAACTGCCATTCCTTATCAACCAAACAGATCCGTTTATAAAGTTTCGTACTTCATTATTTCAAGTCAATCAACGGCCATTTCGAAAAAGTACCATGCCAGATTTTTCGATTATCCTTGAAATGGTTATCGAAATCTGAAATAATGATTTTCAAAGATTCATAACTCGGTCAGTTTTTGTCGCATAAGTGTGGAATTTCTTTAAAATGTTAGTTTGTCATGAATGCTTAACTATCTATTCAGTTATTTAGTAAATTATGAATAATTGATAAAAATGGACCAGAAATGAAACTGGCTTTATTAACAGGTTAATTTGTTTTAATTTTAAAATATAAAAACTCCCAAACGGCGATATTTCGATTAATTTCTAATTAGTTGAATATTTAATTAGATTGTACTCTTTGAACAGTTGACGATATTTTTTCTCTTGTTTTAAATGAAAAGTGTACTAACTGGTTAAATTCGATCCGTTTGTTTTGGAAGAAATTGAAACACACGTAGATAGAATGCTTTTTATTTATCTTGAGATGAACGATTTGATATTACATTACAGTGTAAGACAAAGTGTATTTGCGAGAGATGCATACTTACGTTTGTCATATGATTTCGATGAATTCGAATTCAAAGCAAAATATTAATGGGAAACAAAGGCATCTTAAACCAAAAGTGTAAAATAACATATTAACAAATATCTACATAGATATTTTTAAATATTAAATGCAACAATTTTTTGTAAAATAAATTTCATTGTAAAAGGATTTTTTTTTGAACTCTGAATGTTTGTGACTTATTATTTTATGCCTTCAGGGTCAATTATTGGGTGAGGGGGAAGTCTCTAAAAATATTAAGGAAGAGGAATATTTTTTAAACAGAGTGAATTTCCGTTTGAAAATTTCTCATGTGTAATTTAATCGATTTAAAATAAATAATTTGTAATTGCAACTTGTAAACGACAAGAAAAAGAATCTTAGAAAGCAAACTCAATTTGTTTGATAACCATTTCATTAAAAAAAATGAGTTGAAATAAAATGTGTCATTAAAACCTGGATTTTTTTAGATGATGTTTGAATAACCGAATCATTGATTATCGCATTAATTTGTAAATTTTGATGGAATTCTAAAAATACTTTTTTTTTCTGCCGAATATGATTTTTTTTAATTTCTATGTATAATGAATAATTATCTTTAGCGGAAAAAAGAAACAAAGAAAAAACAAAAAAGAATGATTATTTAGTTTGGAACACTTTTTTCATATTTCTTTAATAAGTAAGGGCATAAACGAACAATCAAATCACAATAATTTGTTTTCATTAATCATAATTGAAACATTTATCCTTCGAACTTCCTTACTTTGCTCATTGGAAAACTTTATAGATTTACTAAACCAGTCTCAAACGCAATCAGCATCTCAAAATTGCTAATCATTCTAGAATTTAATTGCTTGGTGTACATTTTTATTCAACTTACAAGCTGACATAGTTAGCATTGCTCGGAATTCAAATGCTTTTCCATATCTAATATTTTTTTTATTTAAATTTAAAAAAAAACATTTGCATAAAAAATGTATTAATAAATTCAGTTTGCATAAAAAATTAAAATTGACTTTTTCCTTTATCGTTTGGAATGTTTGTTAATTAAAATGAAAATAGCAATCAACAACAAAAAAATGATTTTTTCATAAATTATCAATATTTTTTTAATAAAATGTTTCACATTTTGCTTACAAATTCAGTGGCATAAGAAAAATTTTAAATATCGTTTTAAGATTAAATGATTGTTCCTGATTTAAAATGTTTACCGTCTGCTTTTAAGCTTTTCCTTTAATATCTTCCAGAATTCTGCTGATGTATTCTGTCACCAGTTTTTTTATATCTATTCTTGTTCAACAATAAATAAATATTGTCATAAATTATGCATAGAAATAATTTTGAAAATTTATTAAAATGAGATAAACAAATTGTTTGGAAATGAAATTTATATCGTGGGGGAAAAACTAATTTTTTAAACTTCAATATGGTATAAAAACGGTTTTTATGAGATGATTTTTATGGAAAATATTGCGGAAAGATTTAAAATGGTTGATTTATTTTTTATCAATTGAAATTTTGATAATAATTAATATAGCTTATATGCCAAACATAAACTGTATTCTTCCTTGTAAAGACCTCATTATTAATAATTAGTCCATCATTATTAAATGCCTTATAATTACAAATGAATTATTATTAGTCTCGCCATTTCCTAGAGACGGCGAATCTGTAAATTTTTTCATTTGCAACTTTTCAATTATATATTAAATTTTTTAAATTTAATAAAAACTGAGGGAAAAAATTGCACAGAAATGAAAGTGGTATCGTTGAAAAGAAAAAATTTAAAATTTAAAAGCATATAAAAATGTATATTTGGAGGAATAATTTACTTCGAAATGAATGCAGGAAAAAAACTGCGAAATTTCAGTAATGTCTAATTAACTGAACATCTAATTAAATATTGCGCTTTGAAATACTTATGACATTCTTTTTCTTGTCTTAAATAAGAAATGTATAAAGTTTAACCGAATTTGACGCATTTGTTTAAGAGGCGATCTGGAACACAATAATCACATTAATATTAATTTATATTAAGATAAATACAGATATCAAACTTGACATCTTCAAATTCCAACGTTACCAATTATTATGTGCAATTTAATCATGCAATTAATCAATTATATGTGCAATTTAATATGCTATTTTTTATTAATAATGAATATTTCTATCTGTTTTTCAAAACTTCTTATGCTTCAGGACATCTTGTGTATAATTTGTATCCAAACCGTCATCGGGAATCCATTCTGTTAAGATCTCTGACACTCGCTTTCTTCGTCTCACTTATCGACAAGCGGCAATTCACAAGAACATTCCTATTCCAGTCTTCGAAAACAGAAGCAGTTCGGCCCCAGAATGCAAGGGTAATGCAATATCTGGCGGAGGCGCAACACATATCGACAGTGATTGTGAGCCGCAATCCTAATTCGAATAAACTAATTATCCCTCTAAGTAATTACAACTTATCTGCATATAGTTAATCTACAGTGGGCTAATCGGCCCGGGCGCACTCGCCTATCTTTCCCATAATTACCCGAAACAGCGTGTTCTACCGCAATAATATATTTCGGATGTACCCGGCTGCCCGGGCACAGTGGCGTGAGTCACCCCCAAATCGTGTTCATTTTGGTAGAATGAAGATAAAGTAAATGCGAGCGTTTCTGGGTCCGGCTGTTGTACAAAAGTGCTTAAAAGATTTAAGTTTTCTAGCTAGGAGTGTGGTTAGTATACAGGTGTGGTGATGGAGGAAGGGTTTTTGGGATTGGAAGCGTGCCGTAAGAAGTTAGCCATGTGCGTTTTTGATTTAGTTACTATTTAGAATCGAATTAGAATGTTTGAAGAAGAATGGGTGTACTTAAAACGGAAGCTATCTTAGTGCCTTTACGATTTGTTTGATGGCCGCTATGATATCCAAGGAGTATCCATCACACAGTGTGAATAATAAATAGAACAAAAACGCAAAATATTGCCGAATATGAACGATTTAAAATTAGGATATTAGTTGAATTGTTCCTAATATCACTTGCATTTCGGTAGTGCCTTCTTAACCTTTCTTCGGTATTTCCTTTTTATGTTACTTCATCCTTACTTTTGAATTCGATATTCAAGACGATTATTATCTCACTTATATAAAAGAACATATGCCTTATGAAACAATGACCCCCGCTTTGATAACAAACTGGGCGACCACTTGGCGACAGAAAAATGAAGAATCCTGAATATTCCAGAATCTTGGCGATAGCTTTGTTAGTATTCGAGTTCTTGCATTCATTTTAGAATATTCGATAGTCTGTAGATAGACCTACAAAAAGTGAAAACACACAAGCGAAAATGAAAGGCAATAGCGATTAGCCAGTTGAATGGAATTAAGCTGAAGCGAGTAATCCAGCGAGTGATTTATCTCTTTGGAGTGTAGATCTCTGCACGCTTCGTGCTTTGAGACTTTTTAATAAGATTGCTATGATGTTGTTGATTTTTCCAAGTACTGTTTTGTGTGCGTTTAGTCTGTTTTTGTTACTTATTTTTGTGATTCTGTGTAGAATAAAACATCATTTTCCTTTATTTAGTCTATTGAACTTTTCATCGTTCTCTCACTAAAAGATTTTCTCTAACATTATTTACATTCCAATATTCATTCTTTCAGTATTCGAGTGCTCAAGTCATTGTCCGTTTTATTTTCATTGCCAATTTTATGACATCAAATTGCCAGCCTCCTGGTCTAGGGGTTGCGCGTCTTTCCCGTGATCTGGGCGTCCCGGGTTCGAGTCCTGGTTCGGGCATGGTTATTCTCCCCCCTATGTTCTATCTGTGAGGTGTTTGTAAGATCCCCCCCCGCCCCCGTAAAAAATTGGTTGTGTAAGCGAGTGCGTGAGTATCATCGTCATATGAGCTAGAAATCAGACCTCTGCCCTCGGGTGCTCAGGGGTCTTTACCTTCAGAAGCTACTGCACCCCCTTTCAGTTGTAACACGGACACGAAATCATCATCATGACATCATTTGTCATTTCACATACTGTGATTTTTCTTTCTTTTCCATCTTTTAATAAAGTACACATTTATATCAAATATATAATACATTTATATCAAATTCGATCGGAACTATATTAACACATTATATTAAGATATTAAGATATAAAAGAAGTGATGCTTAAGAGTATTAATCAGAGGAATATAGTAATGTCGGCAAAAAACGCATAATTTCAGTCCACAGAATCGTAATTCAAATTCAAAATCTCATCAAATGACCACATAGCAACCTTCATCTATTTAACTTGTTCTATTTTTTGAGTTATCACGTTCAGTTATCCATCAATGGATAGTCCGACAAAGATTTCAATTTCTCAGTAGATTTGGTGCAAAATGAGAATGAAATCTACAATTCGAGCAATGAAAACAGTAGAAAAATTTCGTTCATTTACCACACATTGCATTTGACTTTTTTAATCCACTGATGAAAGCAGATTTTGTGTGTGTGTGTGTGTGCGCGCGCGCGCGTGTGTTCACAAAGATACAATTGTCAAAAAAAAAAATCGGTCTGAAAGAAATATGAAACTTGGTGATCCATCAAAATCTTAAGTTCGAATTTTTTGGGCGATTACATTATTTTTTATTTCGTGCATGAAAAATAACGATAAAATATGATTTACATGAATAAATATAGTTTTTTTTTTCGAAATCAGAAAGTTTCTCAAACTTAACATGGTTTTTTCGTTTTTAAAAAAAAAAAAAAAAAAAAAAAAAAAAAACGGAATTATTATTATTTTGAAAATATTACATTAGATTAAACTTTACAAAACTCGATTACTTTAAGCTCTGCTCAATTATGAGATATATATTAAACTCATAAGTTAAACAACTCAGAATTCAGATTTGACTGCGTTACTTCAAACAATTGTTTCCACACATTTCTATTACGGTAGTTGCAAACACAATTTGAAACGTTGCCAAAATATACTTGGTTTACAAATGTAACAATTGAAAATGTAATCTAGGCAAGAATCGTTACAATCTTTCTGGATTAAGGAGAGCTTTGTCGAGTTTGTGAGACTCGACAATAGTAAAGTGAATGGGTATTAGAAGATTCTATGACGATTAAGAGTTACATTTTGAGTGTAACTGACTTGTGATTTACTTGCTTTCGTCTTTAGCTTTGTACAATGTACTCTGTACTGTAACTTTTAACTTTTATTAGAAAATGAATGCTTTTGATAAATTATCTTAGGGATATTTCACATTTAGAAATGTCTAAACTGCTTGAAATAATGTTCTTTTACTTTAAAAGATATGATTTGGACAGTTTAATTACTTTTATACAACTTGATTTGTTTTATTCGCAATGCGCTTGCTCTGGTGTGTTGAGAAATTTCAACTTTTTGGGTGCTTAAATATTATTGTTGACATTTCTACTATTGTCAGAACTCAATAAGATAATATATTAATTTAATGAAATACTGATTTCATAAGATTAGCGACAGTTAGAAGAAATTAAGGAAAAATGTCTTTCAAAATTACATAATATTCGTAATAATTAAATAAAAAAGTTTAATTAAATAATAAATAAATAATAAAGTTTAAAAATTTTAAATAAAATAAATGTATTTTACTTTCAATATTCTAATAAATTGTAAATTAGTAATTGTAAAAATTAATTATTAATACTAGAATAAATTTAATTAAAATATTCTTAATACATTAATATTTTTGATGACATTTCTACTATTGTCAGAATTTTCATAATAAAATAACATATTAATTTAATGAAATATTGATTTCATAAGATTAGCGTCACTTAGATGATATTATGGTAAAGTTTCTTTTAAAATTACATAATATCCCTAATAATTAATTACAAGTTGAAGATTAAAAATAAATTATTTTGTTTTTAATACTCTAATAAAAATGCGCTTGTAAAATTTAATTATTATTTGAATTAAATTTTGTCAAAATATTCTTAATACATTATGTCTGTATTGAAAACTTTGGAACATTTAATTAAGAACCTTGAACTTTAGAATATTTATTCTAGAAGAATTGTTTTGTTATTTTCTTATGTGCAATAATAAAACTATTCTGAAGGTTAAAACATTCTACAACGAGATTTTAATAAATCTCTTTATTTTTGACTTCAATAACTTAAATAAAAAAAAATTCCTTTGCAATGCAAACGATATTTAACTAATAAACGATTTAGACGGATAAAATTGTGCGTTTAGTTTTTATCGCTGGAATTATAAATGTGCATAAAAAGTTTATTAAAATCTATTGTCTGTTTGACGGTCTATCGGTATGTCGAAAATCGGAAAACATAAGAAATTAAAAATATGAATTTGTATTCTGACTATTTTAGTCTGATTTTGTGTGAAATCCATATATGGAAAATACCTTTTTATTCTTATGCCTGTAAATGAAGCAACTCACAACCGCAATAAACTAAATGAATGAAATTTTGTAGATATTCTGTCAGCATTAATATAGATATACATCAAATTTTAGACTAAACCTGTTTATTAGTTAACTCTCTGCCATTCTGCCTATTTGTGTATATATGAATACAATAACTCAAAAAACACAGCAAGCTAGATAAATAAAATTCAGTATATTGTCTTGCTTCCAAAATTTTATACTCATGCCTAATTCTTAGCTCCATCGATTAAACGGAAGAATTTAAACAATGAATAGCTATTTTTTTCTCAAACTACGAAGTCAAAAACAAAATTTTGTCATATTATTTAAATAATGATAGTCGAAGGGACACATTTCCACTGGCCCGTTATATATTTTAGCACACACTTAACATAATCCTCATTATATCGTTATAACTTCCATTTCCATTAATCAAACAAGAGTTGAAGTGAGAAGTTAAATTTTTAGCCTTATCGGTAAAATGGAAGAAGATAAAAATGAATAGTCGAATTACCCCCCCCCCCTTTAAACTACAAAGCAAAGCACAAAACGCATCATATTATTTAAATACCTGGAAGTCGAAGGGAGACATACCCACTGATTCGTTATCGATTTCGCCCCACATTGTACAGAATCCCCATTACATCGTTATAACTTCCATTTCTATTAACCAATAGTCAAACAAGAGTTTAAAAAAGAAGTCAGATTTTAAACCCTATTGGTTAAATAGAAAAAGATAACAATGACTAGTCAATTTTTTAATTTAAATTATGAAGCAATGCACAAAATACGTCCTATTACCTAAATACATGAAAATCGAAGGGAAACATTCCCACTGATTCATTATCGATTACCACCTCACATTGTACAGAATTCCCATTATATCATCCTAACTTCCATTTCCATTAACAAATCATCAAACAAGAGTTTAAAAAGAAGTCTAATTTTTAGCCCTATCTGTTAAATGGAAAAAGTTAACAATGGCTAGTCATTTTTAAAAAAAAATTTAAACTATGAAACAAAACACAAAACGCATCATATCATCAAAATACATGAAAGTCGTAGGGAAACATTCCTACTAATTATTCATTATCGATTATCCCCTCACACTGTACAGAATTCCCATTATATCGTCATAACTTCCATTTCCATTAACAAATCATCAAACAAGAGTCCAAAAAGGAATTTATTCACTACAATTCCAGAGTACCTGCTTTCAGTTTATTCGATGTCATAGTCTGCGCTAATAGCCGCCCGGGAAGACTAGGGGCTAAGACTAAGGTTTTAATAAAGTTTAAAGTTGAGCTTGGCGTCTGTAAGTGACGGGCTTGTTAACCGAATTACGCTTTACTTGGCGCGATCTTTCTCCTCTTCTTCCATTTACGGCTGCCTTCTGGAGAGAATGTCCGCCGATAAATGGATGTAATTAGTGCTACGAGGCATCTTAATAACGGAGGGAAGACGTCAGTTTGTGAAGTGATATGAATTAATGAATTTTGGGCATCACGAGTGGGAGGTTAAATATTCCCCCGGAATTCACCTGAGTCGCCATCATTACGCTTTGTTTCGTGTTCGCGTTTAGTGTTGTTTAAAATATATATCTGAAGTGCATTTTGTGCATTCATTATTTAACATTATTTGTCGCTGGTAATAAATATATAATTTAAATCTACCATGTGCAGCGGTTTATATTTGCGTCATTACTATTTTTTGTCCTTTCGATTTGCTTCTTAATGTTATTATAATTGGTGGTTTTGATACAAAAAGGAAATATTTCTAGTGATTGATATTAGCAGTATTAAAAATGTTATCTTTTTCGATTAATTTGAATAATATTATATTGATTAAATACAAATACCAATTTCTTACAAAACTATATAAATATACAATAACAATTCAATAATCATAATATTGTAAATGAATATTAAAAAAATTACTACAAAAAGAAAACAGTTTCAATGATTCATATTTGCATTCCTACTATTTTTGTCTCGAATAATTCTCCAGTGATTCATTTTTGCATCACTTCTATTTTTGTCTCGAATAATTCTCCAGTGATTCATTTTTGCGTCATTTCTATTTTTGTCTCGAATAATTCTCCAATGATTCATTTCTGCATCACTTCCATTTTTGTCTCTTTTAATTCTTCAGTGATTCATTTTTGAATCATTTCCATTTTTGTCTCGAATCTTTCTTCTGTGAGACATATTTGCATCATAACCATTTTTATCTCGAATAATTCTCCTGTGACTCATTTTTTCATTACTTCCATTTTTGTCTGGATTAATTCTCCAGTGAATCATATTTGCATTGTTGCCATTTTTGTCTGGAATAATTCTCCATTGATTCATTTTTGCATCACAGCTATTTTATTCCCCTTTGATTCTTCAGCTGTCATCTGAAATCGGTTTCATTATTTCTAATAACAATTAATAAAATACGTCAGCAGCTTTGAAGAATAAAATTGTTTAATAAATCAGTAGCAACAAAGGAAAGTAGAATGTGATAAAATAAAGAAAAATAAGAAATTTACGACTAAAAACAATGATAAAATATTATAAATATATACTAAACGAATAAAAATTTACAAAATGAAACTTCTCAAATAATAATGATTTTATAAATCATGTAAGTGTTCTTTTTGTATAAAAATCGTCTGCACTCTTAAAAACGTCTGCTAATATTAAGAATTATTCATTTATTTTCATTCTGTTCTGAATAAATTAAGATTTGAGTCACCTGATCGCCTGTATTTTATCACAATAATTGAATCCAAGATTTATCGAAAAAAGATATGGTTTTGTTTTAAATAAAGATTGGATGTATTATGTAAAAAAGCACAGTCGAAAAATGAAAAGGGAGTAAAAAAATAAAATGGAAAATTGTGAATAAAATAAATCGGAATATTTGGAATAAAATAAAATAGAATTGGAATTTCTGGGAATTGTTATGGAAAATAAGGTAATATTCTTGATTAAATTTATTTCAGAAATCTTTTTATGTCAGAAAGATCGATAATATAAAGAATAGTAATAATAAAATTATAGCTTTCGGATTTTTCTGAATTTCCATCGGATTCTTTTCCATTATGCTTTTACTATTTAGTGCTATATATATGTTTAATATTTTTAAATTTTTTGTATGATATATGAATTTTTCTTCAAACTAGTTAAAATAAAATTGAAAGAATAATAGCTTTTAATCAAAAAGTAAATGTTAAAAAGCATGTCCGATCATGTATAAAATTTGTTGATTCTTGAGTATGGAGAAAAAATTCGAAATCTCTCTTCTCTCTCTCTCTCTCTTTATATATACCATTAATATACTTGGCACAAAAATCCCTCTTATTATTTATCGTTGATTGGAAATCAAATATAAACAAATTGCCAAACGGTTATTCCTGATTACTTAATTGAACGTTTCTACAGCTACTCCTTATTCAAAGCTTCATCTAGCTAAATGCTGGGGAGAGGTCTCTCGGTATTACCAAAATCTATATTCAGTCAAATGAAAGAAAATGTAAAATAAATCATGATAATAGAATTAAAGAAAATGTAATTGGACCCAGAAATAGTTATAACTGTCCCTAAATAGCCAATAATCTGGGCGAAAAGCTGGTCGCTAAAGGTATCTGATTAGGGTTAAGCTTTTGGTAAGGCTAGATTGCTGAAGAATGCTCGGGAAATTGTATGATTTAAAAACAGTAATATTTTTGCTTAAAAAAATGGTTTGTTTCTTAGAGTTGAATTCCTATTAAAAACCATATCAGTAGAAAAATCTTATTCGTAATCATAGATTCTGATGTAAAAAAGTTAATGTTTACTTTAATTTAGCATACAAAGGTTAATATGCAGTCTTCTGTATAAAATGAAGAACAAAACAAAAATTGCAAGTCTAATTTTTAATTAGTAAAATTTAGCAAAATTAGATTACATACATTACATGCATTTAAAGTTAAAATGGAAACACATTATATATTACCTTTAACCGTAGTGATATATAAAAAACGTACTTCAGTTTTTGTGATAAATCATATAGGCTTTTGTAAATTTAAATGTAATTGAATTTTAAAATTAGTTATGAAATTCTTAATATGTTTGACCTATTTGAACATTTTCTGTTCCTGTTGGATTTTAAAAGGTCCAATTCATGTCACAAATTTAATAAATCAAACTTTCATTCGTTTCTAAAAAGATTAGCTTATAATTAACTTTTTAAACTATGAAAGTGGTGTATTATCATCAAGAACACAAATGTGCGAAACTTCAAAATTTTAGCGTATAAGAAAGTGCGTAAAAATTAAATTCTATCTTATTAAGTATAAAAAAATAAAAGCCAAATGAAATAAAAGTTTCTGGAAATAAACGGGCGTATTATCTTGCATCTAGCTTCATGTTGTCTTTTTTTTTTTTTTTGAAAGTGAATAAAAAAAATAAAACTCCCATGTTGCATACATTGTTTATTAAATGATCATGAATTAAATCAAAAGTGACACTAAACGTTGGTAAATAATTTCAGTTTAGAAACAATCTGTCATAATTTTTATTTATATATTGTTAATAATAGAAAATTGTGTTAGAATGCAAAATTTCTATGCGGCCATCATGAAAATAACGAAAAGAATGGTTTCTTAAAATATTTCCTGAAATAATAATTAAAAAATCCACCTATTAAGCAATTTATTTAAATTACATCCATTAAGAAAACACATTTTGAGAGAATTGCACATTCTGAAAAATTTAATTGCTTGAAAAAAAGCAAAGTATTGCCACAAAAAGTATCCAAATGTTTCAAAATCACCGTTTATAAATAAAGTCGTTAATTAATTTCTTTTTAGTTTTCTCTTTAGAAGGCAGAATTTACCACAAATCTCTCGCAATTACACATTAGCAATTCTACTTTTAATTTTTCCTTTGAAGCAAATTTCCTTCCTTTTTTTTTCCAGGAGCATGTAATTTTAAAATCATGTATGTCCAGAAACGGAGCAGCAAACACTAAAAGAATGAAATAAATAAAAAACAAAGAATAAGAAAATGAGACGTAAAAGAAACGGCAACAATTATCTTAATTTAGTCATTCAAATTAATTAGAGAACAATTAAAATTTATCGCATTAGAGTGAGAAATTAATGATGAAAATAAATTGTTAAATAAAATAAATCCATTCCTAACTCTAAATCTTTTTAGTAACAGAATTTAATTTTTTTCTGCCTTTTCGAAAATCGTTTGTAGTATCAGATATCGTTCTTTTGTTTTTACACGACGTAAAGAACAAGAATTTTTTTTTCCACATAGCTCTCGGAAAGCTTTTAGAGTAATGTAATTAACGCAGTAGCAGAAAATTAACTGTGGGGTTTATTATTCTTTTTGTTCCGGATAGTCTGTTAAGTAGTTATAAAAAATGCATTTGACTTTCTAATGGGAAAATTAAAACGAAAATCCGCATTCTTGTTTTATGCATTCCACTGTAAATGATTAATTCGCGTCTTCAGTGCTCTTTTTTTTTCTTTCTATTTTTTATTTCTTTCATGTTCTTTTAGAAGAAGTTGTCAAGCTTCAATAATTAGAAAAAATGTCAATCTTTATTAAGGTTTGAAGTGAATGAAAATAAATAAAGGGTGAAGGAATAATGAACTTTGGCAAATAAAAAGAATTATTTAAATTGAGGTGAATATGTATTTATTAAAATTAGTTTTTTTCTGCCCGATAATTCTCTTCTAAATCTTTAATCTTCAAATATTCAAAATTGTAATATTTTATGTTTTTTTTTATTTAATTTTCAGCAAAGAGCAAAGCCTGTTTAATGCAATTCATTAATCTTGCAACTTTTTTTCTTTGTGCTTCATTTCTTATGAATGTGATGGTCATTCATTATATTAATATTAAAAAGTAAAATATCTCCAGAAAATGTTTTGGGATTAGCATTTTTAAATATTGCTTTTAATCATTAGAAAAAATTCTTTCATGCCGTACTATCAATATATTTGCCTTTTTGTTTTATAAAATTATCATTGAATATATTAAATTAGATTTGATGAATTTTATGCAATTAATTCACATTGCGATACAGTCAGTTGACCGAGTAATTGAAAAAGTTCTAATATCTGTCTACAATTTTTTTTTCTGTCCTATGACTTCACATCCATTTTCCTCTTGCAAAATATACAAAATAAAATCCAAAATTATATTGACTCTACTTTTTAATCTGTCTCACGTGAAGACAATTGACTCCATGTGTTAAATTTACTTTCTTTTTGCAGCTGTTTGAAGATTGTTGAAAATAGCTGAAGGAAAAAAAAAAGCTACATTTTAGATAACATTTTACCAATATAAAAATCATGTTTCTTAGTTCTATGATTGCTAAAAAGAATATGGTCTCTTAGAATCATCTTCTAATTCATCCAGTCGTATTTACACCATTTCTTTTTAATTTAATTGATTTTGATAAGAAATTTTGACAGAAATTCAGAGGAATACTTTTCAGTAAGAAACTGAAATATTAATACTATATCTAATGAGTATATTAGAAAAAAACCTTAGATGCTAAAAAATAATAAGTTTTTCGGCAATGTTTATAGAGACATTTAAGTTAGGCTTTTGAAAATTGATCTAATATTTAGATTTATATATTTTGAAATATGGCAAAAAGAAAATAAATAAATTTTTAGTGAAAAATTTCTATAATTTGCTTTAAAGGTCGGTATCTATTATAAATGTTGCAATTTGATTCAATTATTATTTATTGCATTTAATATTATGGTATTTCATTCGAAAATTTATCATTTTTCAAGCAGTAATCATTATTGTTAAAAAAGTATCCATTTCAGTATGACAACTTGAAAATCGTCAAATATTTAATTAGAAATTTCACATTATTTTACTTATTGCTATGGTTATAAAACAGATAAAAATAATAAGACAAAATTGAAAGTCTTTAAATAATGGATGGCGTGTAAGAAACACTTTTTAAGTGCTATATTCTATCTTTAATCTTTCACTGAAAAAAGATATATAATATTTTTAAATGATCATAGCAGATTTCATTCTGGTCTCTATAATTTTTTCACACTTATATATTCATTTATATGTAAGAACTTGTTATTTTGCCAAAAATAAAAGAATTATATATAATGTTCAAAGGAATTTATGGCCTGTAACTGGTCATTTGGCATTTGAATGAGGAATTTTAAATAATATAGGTTGTAAAGTAGTTAATTGTTACTCGATATATCTTTAATTTTCATTACAACGTTTAAATATAAATTATATCTAATTTTTGTACATTTAATTGATAAGAATGCTTAAACACATTTGATGTATAACGTCATTGAAAATTAGATATTACTTACTCGTATGCGAATTCGACAAAAAATTCAAATTCGTGATTTTGACGAATCTTCTAGTTTCAGATCTTTGTGAATTAAAAAAAAAGGCATTATATCTGTTTGTCTGTGAATACGATAAATTGAAAACACGCTCTGAGTAGAAGGATAAAATTTGGTATATAGACCAAATATTATAATTTTCTCTCAAATTTTGAATGGAATTCATTTAGAGAAAGTCTATCTGTCCATGCGAATATAAGTGATAATTATTATAAATTTTAATTCTAAGTTAATAGGTTTAATTATTTTACTACTGCCTTTTCCCCATTTCATTATTTTATAATTAATCATGCATGTGAGATTAGGACAGAATTCACATTTCCTGTTCTTTAATTACAATCCGAATCTACCAGTAAATAATTGTTACAAAACGAGCAGCTGTATAATTCTTGAAAAATATGTTGTTCATACATATGAATTTTATTCATTTATCTCTGTCACAAACATTGGGAAATATAGTTTATTGGCACGCTTATTTCATTCCATTACAACAAAAAACAAAGTCTGCAAACGATTATAATCTCATCATCATCGTTATTGTTTCAAAATTATTCTTTAAATACTGCAACTTCTACCGAAGGTCAGAGATTCCATTATCCAATAGGAAATTCCATCACAAAACGCCCAATCAGAACAAAGCTTCTTTTTTGGAATTGTTAAGTCACGACGAATGATTAAAACGGCGGCCATTTATAAAGCTCCATTTAAAACGCGGGCTAATATGACCATAAATAACATTTTTCTCTTTTTCCCGCTCTTTTATTTTTCCACCTTTCTCTTTTCCAATTGCAGATCATTAAACGGTTAAGTGTAATGGAGTTGAGATAATTCGCGCTCCAAGGCTTTGGGGGGGGGGGGGTATGTATTATTTTGCCAAAAACGAAGGGAGGAGGAATTATCTCTCCAGAATTCTATTTTCACGCACGAGGGACTGTTCTGACATAAAGATTTAGAACGAACTGTTGGATTTTCGATCGTTTGCTTTGGTTTTACGGCCGATCAATAATGACACATTCTAAATGCCATTCGAGAATTCTAATGTGCAAATACTTAAACCATCTGATTTATGTGTTCATAAATCTGAATTTAAGCCTCTTTAATATATTGGAACGCCTTGCTTTGTGCAAGTATAGGAGAAAGGTTATTCTTTTTATAAATAGAATATAAGTTAAAGTATCATTGTTTATTATTTCATTAAATTATATTATTAAATAAGATATTTTTTGTTTCTAATTCAAATAATTTTGGTAAATAATTTTTTAAACATTACTAAGAGAATTGTAGATCTTAAGATCAAACTTTAAAGAGAGTTATAAAGCCTAAACTATTTTAAAATGTTTTTTTTTCATCTCCTTTTGTTAATAAATTTGAATGAATTTCGAAAGTTTCTTCATTTAAGTATCTTATTTATCATTTTAATGGACTGTATTGCAAAAACTTTTATTATTCATAATATTTAATATGTCAAAATATCTATAATAAAATTTTAATAAAATATAGTGAGGCACATTTCACTTTTTAATTTTTTTCTATTGCTATATTATAGAATTTTTTTCAATATTTATTAGTTATTATTTTTATTGTTAGTTATTATATTAATTATTGTTATTATTTTTAATATTTATTTAATTTTGTTACAAAGTGTAGTCATATGCATCGTGTCATCATTCCCTCAATATTCAAAAAATTGATAAATTTTATGTCATAAATTAATCAAAAGTTATAGCAAACTCAGAGGATTTGCGTTTATTGCAACTTTCACTAACACAGAATTAAATATAAGATTCTATAATATTAGTTGATACCTTAAATTTTGAAATTTATTTGATTATACTGAGCATTTCATTTCCAATTCTACATTAGCAACTTACTTATACTCCAACTGTATGAATAAAGCTGTATGTTTTAACTTGTGGTTATAAGATTACAGGTTAAACTAATGAAATAAAATTTTATCTGTTGAAATCTCGTTTAATCATTTAACAGAATCAATCATTAAAAATAGATAAAGGTGAGGAAGTTACAAATAATCCGTAAACATTCCAAAAACAAACAAAATAAAAGCATCGAATTAAGTAACTACATCTTTTCCACTAGAGGTCACTACTGTCTTCCATCTAATGTTCATTGCCATACGAAACAAAAGCTTTTAAATGCATATCCAATTAATGAATTCTCTTTAAGAAAGAGAAAGAGGCAAAGGGGAAAAAAAGACAAGAGAGGCACTAATTGCAGCTAGTATAAAATGTAATTGTTGTAGGTAACATTTTTATTCATTCTCGACAAAGCTAACTGGCGGGAAAGTGTTTGGAATGTATATTTTTATACCTTGCACTTATTGTTTGCAGTTAAAATGGTTTTATATTCGAGGCGTAGTTGGGAAAAATTATTCATGCAGACTTTAATTTAGTTCATGCAGTTTTGCATGGTTCACCGATTTGTTTTCTCGGCCGGAAAACTTTTCCGGTATGTTTCAATGTTTCTCAATGGAAAATAAAAGAATTTAAAAAAAAGAAAAAAGGAAAGAAAATAAAATAAAAAAAGAGGAGAACTTTTGATTACCGTTATCTGTACAATGGCAGTAAAAGTGAAAACAGAAGAAGTCTGTTTTCAGTTCAGACTATAATGCTGTTTCTGATAAAAATATGGGAATTATTTGCTTCTTGATTCTGAATGATAAAAATGAATTGCGTATGAAATTTAAACCAGCTCTTTAATCACGAAATCCAGTGAAATAATTTTTTGTGTTTTCAATTTCTGAAATAATTTATTATTATATAATTAAACGAGATATAAATCAAGCCAAGACAATTTTATAATGAAACGTGTAAGATTTTTGTAAAATACTGGTGAACTGGAATGAAAAAAAAAAGTCTTAATGTTACAATTTTTAAAATGAAATATTATAATTTATTCCCTCTGCAGCATTTAAATGAAGTTTTTACTGTATTACAACATTATTCGAATTCAAAGCTAGAAACTAAATTACTTAAGTATGCAGAATTCTATTTATCGAAAAATTTATGAAAAGACTTATCTTTAATATTATTATGAATATGTATTCTTGGTTTTCTATACAATCAATTTTATAGTAAGGGTGGAAGTTTTATAAATAACTCTATCAATAATTCTGAATGGATTTCAGGTCAATTACCCACGGGCTTGATGCTAAACTTGGCGTCCATTTAGCGACATGGCAACGAATTTAGGGATGAAATGAAAGATCCTGAAATTGCCTAGAATTTTGAAAGAGTCTCGATTAGAAAAGAAGCCATAAAATCATTATAGAAGTTTTTATGCTCTGTCATGGTAATTATAAGTAGTTTGGACACAGAGATGAGAGTCAATCAGTTGAGTTCAAGCGAGTAATTGAGCGAACCTTCCCCGAGCGCTTGTATGCTGCTGTTTACTGCGAGTGCTGATTTGTATATGCTTCGCCTGACATTTGCCACAACAAATTCGTGTTTTTGAGAGGCAAAAAGAGTCTTTATCCGTTATTGAGCCTTTCGCATTATTCCCCGTGCAACTCACGGATGGATTCTGGAAATTTCCCATAAAAATATCATGTTACTTTCAACCATTTTAATTAGTAATTGAGTCGCTTTGAATTCTGTCAAAATATTCATCAAATATTTTGCTAAAAGCTAAAATTTACAACATTTGAAAACTTTAAAATATTAATCTTGTATTTTTTTTTTTTTTTTGGTTTACATTACTGCTGTTACTTGAGTCATGGCTCAAACATCTTAAAAATTTTTAAAGAATATAGATACAATAATATGTGTACTCTATTAATTTTTGTATATAAAAAAGTAATCATATAAAAATAACTAAATGCTTTATAAATTCAAAAATAATAATATAGTATAAATTTGGTTAGCTCTCCTAGTGACAACGAACATAATGAATGAATGAATGAACATAAACTAATGCTAAAAAAATTATACAAACTTTAGAGCTCGAAAAAGCAAATAGTATTAAGGTCCATTGTAAAAAGGGGAACTATGCTATCAAAAAAGTAAGTAAAATAAAAATAATTATTTTAAACAGAAATATTTGTCCTTAGTATTACGAGTAGCAACTTCAACAAGTGCAATGGATTTTACATTTAAATTTATAGGAAGTGCGTATTAATGAAGCCTTAAATCCACTGTGTTATCAAAATACGTTTTATTATCGATTGTCAATTGTTCGAACGATTTTTCAATCTTTTCCAAATGTTTATTTATTCTTAAAATAGTGTGAGAGTTGCGGTTAAGAATATTTTTATTTTTATTTTGTTGTTAGTAAAGTCTTTAAAGCTGAAGATCTGATTAATATTGCTATTTGGAAAGAATTTAATTTTCTGTATTAAAAAATAGCTTCTTTATTTAAGTTTGAATAATACATTTGTACAATTGACATGAATGTTTCTTTCTCTCTCTCTCTCTCTCTCTTTTTTTTTTTTTTAAGATATGGGCGGTGTACAAAAGCGTGAAATAAATACGTCCATGTTTGCTTAGCGTACCTTTTAAGCAAACAAAGACTTAATGTTTCAAATAAAAATTCCAACTGAATTCAAAGCGACATTCGCTTGCCCTCCTATTGTATTTCCAAGAAAAGAAAATAACGGAGGAAAAGAAAAAAGAAAAATGCATTTTGTTCTATTCGAAGCACTCGTAATGTAAATGCTGCGTTGCTCTTTATTGTCAGAGTCAAAACGGGGAAAAATGCATAAAAAAAAGGCGGGAGTTATTTGCATTGTTTTCAGTCCTGCAACAATGAAAGCTGCAAAAGACCTGCTTTGCATTTTTACAATTCTTAGTGATGTTTATTATTGCTTTATATTTTCAAACGGAAATTCGAATAAAATAAATGCAAACAATTTCTTTTTTTTTCTTGTCCTTTTAAATTTTTTTAAATCCGCGCAGCACGATTTTCGTTTATTGTTTCTTAAATTTGATGCCCCCAAAAATAAATAAATAATAAAGGAAATGAAATGAAATGAATGGAAAATGTCAACACTTGCCGTTTTATTTCATATGCAGGATTTTTTAAAAGTATAAAAAGAAAAAGCGTAATGTTTACTTCACATAGTTTTAGTTTTCTAGCTTATTGTTTATTCAAGCTTTTTTATTTTTTCTCGTTTGGTGTTTACATTCTTACGTAATCTCTAATCTTTTTCGACATCAGAGTAACTCATTATATTATATTGAGGTGAAATATTTTTCAAATATAATATTAAATTCTTTCAAAACGCTGTGACTCTGAAAAATTTAATTACAGAAGGATTATAAAAGTGCGCATTTTCTAAAATATTCTTTGGAAAGCTTTATTTTTTTTTCATATTAATTCCTACGGTTCTTTTTTTTTTTCTCCTTCTATTTTTAGAATTTTAATTGCGAGCTAGTGACATTATTTTTATTAAATAGTTGTTTAAATGAATATGAGAAATAATTAATTTCTCTTATTTCGTTCTATCCTTTATATATTGTGTAATTTTATTTCACATACTGTCTTGAGATTTGTAGAAACTGATAAAATCTTCAATTATTAAGAATTCATGTTTGGGTTTAATGAAAAAAAGAATTTTTAATGAAAGCAAAATTAATTCTTTTGTTAAATTGAAAAAAAAAACGTAATTAAATATATTGAAGTTTACTTTACACTTATCAAAAGATAATTATTATATTTACGTATAATTTAATTTCATTTTATTAAAATCACCGTTAAAAATTAATAAATGTTTAATGTGCCTTAAAAAAGCTTTGCTATTTTATTCAAAACATTATAAATTAATAACAACTATAATAATTAATTGATGAAATAATAAGAACTGATGTTCCAATTATCATCGCTTTTTGATCAATGTTTGTTTTTTAAATAATTTTTATTCTTTCTATGTAATTTCAAGCTTTTGCTATTAGAATTGGCATGAAATATTTAACTGAAAATTTATTATTATTTTTTGCTTGGAATAAAAAAGGAAAATTCAATATTGAAATCCATTTAAACAGTAATAATTGTTTGGACTTCAAATTTTTTAATTGTGAGAGTCGTTCTTTTGATGCCTATATTACTGCTATGTTTCTGAGACGATGTGACTTTATAATAAATTTTAAAATAATAACAATCTTTAATAATTTTGTAATAGTATTTATTTTTTAATGATGGAACTAATAATTACTGTTTTGCAGGAGAAATAAATACATGGTTTGAAGTAATCACAAAAAAACAAAAACTCTTCTGATTCTTAGGATTTTGGATTATTTTATGGCCTTTGCATTTCAAAGTTTAGATTTGAATTCAGTTTTATGGCGTAGATGAAAGTGAATTTATTCTATGACGTGGACGATGAAGAAGTTTTTGTAAATAATTTATTAGATCAAGATGAAGCAGAGTTTCTCATCATTTGAGATATATAAGTTTTTTGGAAGTGACATATTAATTACATATTAAATTATTATAACAGAAATTTCGTAGTTCTACTGACGACAATGGGTGGAACTATCACTTCATACTAGCATCCCCTCTTCCTTAAAACCCTCCATACCCGAATTTTTTGGTAGAGGTGAGTCATTTTAATGGATTATTAAATGCTTTTATTTAACTTAACATCTTTTTATATTTGTAAAGATTGAATTTTAATATCAAATCTTCATTCTTTTTAGTTAGAGTTACGAGATTTTGTCCAGTTGTATATTCTCGATGGCAATACGATACTGACATAATTGGATTGTAATTTAATGCGTAAATTTTAAGCAAGTTTTGATTCTATTTAGATAGCTCCATTTGGTTGTAAATTTAGAAAAAAAAATGATTACAAGATATCGTAATATAATGATAAAGTATGAAATATTTAAAATACTAAAAAGTAAAATATGATAAAAATATAAGTCGCTCTTATGAATATGTTTTTTGTTAAAGTACTTAAAATAAAATAAGAAATAAAAATTAAAAAATAATATCATAAAAGAATAGCTACGAAAATTAAGTCCTATTGAATACTATAAAAAAGAAAATTCGTTAATAATCATTGAAAATTAAATTATTATAAATATAATAAAAATTCCAGCAAACTCATAACATTGCAATCAGTTTTTCATACTTTTTACGGTCTTATTTTGTACTCCATAATTTTAATATGTAACGGTTACATAACTCGACTACTTTCTCTTTTGATACAACAGATGGCGTTATTTTATTAATTATCAAGGTATATTTCTCATGATCCCTTTTGGGGGTCATTATTAAATATTATTCAAAGTGAGTGTTGCGTATTTCGTGTTCGTGTTTGTCTTGTGAAATGTGGATCTTAGAAAATAATTAAATAACTGTTCCTGAAACTCGTCTATTGTTTTCATCTACCTCATAATGAAGTTATAGAAAGTACAAACCCTCTTTTGTACTAAACTTTGTACGACCCTCTACAAATATAAATTTTTTTAAATTATTTTCTATTTTTTAATAAAAATGTGATTAAAAAAACTTTTCATCCTCTTTTATTTTAGAAACGTTTTAATATTATCAATTTAGAACTGCTTAAACGTTCTAGAACAGAAATCGGTTCTTTATTTGGTTTTAAAATTGATAAAAAAAAATTTTATCTTTTGTAAAGCGAAAATATTTTATTATTTTTTTTTTCATTTACAAACTGATCAGAATAGAGATTAAATTAAAAAAGATCGTCCTTTTAAACCGAAAATAATTAGAATCATTGCTTATTTTTAAATTCGTATTGTCTAATTTCAAATTTTCATTCGCATATTATTCTGTAATTAGCCACTGTTATATCATTTTACTTAAGAATCGTATACAGAACTATTAAAAATTGCAATTTAAAGTAAGGCTTATAAATTACAGTCTACTAGATATCTAATACTTTTTTATAAAAAAAAGAATGCCTAGCAATTTCTGTTTTCCCAATTGGCAACACTCGCCCTATTAAAACTAAAACATACAGAGATTTCGTTCACTGCTTCAAAAAATTTCGAAAATTGCCTTCTGCCCGAACACAAACATTGCAACAAAATAGATTGGACCGATGTTTCCCCTTTTCACCAAGATTCTAATAACACTTTTATTTATTGATTTCCCTTAAGCTTCTCGCACTAAAGCAACTAAGAAGACGTTCTGTTTCGACTTAAGACAAAATAAAATTGTATTTCTTGCGAGTCTGATTTTCGGCGTCCTATATTTAGTGTCGCGAATCTTCTTCTTTCAAAAACTTCGATACAACTGTTTTCTTCTCTCAACTGGCAGAGGGCGCTGTGATTTAAAAAGTTGAAATCAAACTAAAACGAAAAGAAGTATTCTTTTTTTTTCTGCAAGAGTTGAGAAGTTTATAATCCGCTTATCTTAAGGCAACTTTTCTATTGTTTCAGGTTGAAGAAACTAAAACACACTTATATAGACACCTCGCTGTTTGTTTAGGACAACTAGACGTTATTATTTTTTTTCTGTAAGATGTTTATATTTTCACTTTAATCATGCATTTACCCTTGGAACTAGAGTTGTTTCTTCCTACCTTCTAGTTAGAATTTAATATATGGCCCTTAAATTTAAACTTTTCATCTGGCAATTTATATATATATATAATATTAAATCGAGTTGTATAGATATATTATTTTCTTGTAAACGAAGCATGCGCTGAGAAATTATTTTGATTAATTGCAGCGTTTCAAACTTCCCTCAAAGATTTTTTTTTAAAAATTAGTCTCTCTATATTTGTGTCTATTTGTCATTTGAGAGAAACAGAGGCAGATACATAACTTTTTACAAGACCGTGCTCATGATGTGAACGCGATCATGTAAAAGCGCAACGAGCTAGATGCGTGAAATTTAGCCCATAATTCTTATATATAAATTATATATATGTAAACAAATGCAGTTTTTAAAATAATTTCAGCGGCCGAAGAGAGAATATACTTTTGTAATTTTAAAACTTCGCTTTTATTCTGTTTCAGGACGCATAATCTATGTACAAGCAAGAAATGATAAGGTATGTCAATCTACAGCACGACACAAGAGTGAAAAGGGAAAAGAGGGACAGAAACATTTTTCCCAATGATTATATACCGTGAGATTCTGATAGGGATTTCTTGACACGTGCCGATTTATGTAAGGGAGATATAGGTATCTCGAAAATGAGGCGGATTGACTGCCTTAAAAAAAGAAAACTAAAAGTGACAAATTGAGAAATTTTAGCCAAGAACAAGACGGCGTGGAATAGAATTGAAAAAGAACATGGCCTATACGAAATAATCGCGCTAGTGAAGGAGATATATTATATTTTAATTAATAAATTATTTATCTGCTTGATGCTACTCCAGCTCAAAGAAAAACTGTATATACTTTTAGTTATTCAGTGTTTTTTTAAATATGTTTCGTGAGTTTGTCTTATAATCATAGTTATTTATGTGCAAGTTATCGTAATAATAATTGAAATGATTTTATATAAATCAAAGAGGAAATTCTTTAAATCGATACAAATTATAGAGAAAATTGTTCTTGAAGTCAAATATCGGAACTGAATATATAATTTTTGGTTTAGTTTAGTTATATTAACGTCCCGTTTGAAGCAACACTAGGGCTATTTTGGGACGGACCTCGTAATTTTGAACCGCGGTCAGATGACGAGGACGACACCTGATATAATTTTTGGAATTTTAAAGAGATCTAAAAATCATTTTCTTTAGATAATTATTTCTTTATTTATTATTGGAAAGCATCAAATTTTCGAGAGAATAATAAATATTGGCGAAATCGTCTGTCAAGAAAAATGATTCTTTAGAATTTATAATATTTTTATTCTGGCCAAATAGAACTTTTCATTGGTAAAAACTATAAATATATTTTAAGACGTACAGTTAGAAGCGATATCTTTCTGTAAAATATACGGAAAGTTTCAACGGAAAACAAATTTCTTAAATCTAAAATCGCATTTTCAAATAAGAATCTAAATTAAAATACATAATTTTAATTAATTAATATACATATGACTGTGATTTGCATAATTTATAAACCGTAAATTAATTTTTTTCAAAATTGTGTTTTACAGAAGTTTAAAAAAACATACCAAAATTACATTCAGATATTTGGGTTTAAGTACAAAATGGTAATTTTTTCGCACTTTACATTCAATCGAAATTATAATCCTGTAAATAAATATATTTCTTGAAGAAATAGCGATTCTAATGCGATCAAACACAAGAACGAAGTAAATGACATGCGCAGTTCTATTCATCATGTGATGTCACGTGAGCACCATGTTAATCGTTTTAAAAGTTACTAGAAACCCTCAGTAAGAACGATACAAAAATAAAAGAATTTATCAGAACTGTTTAATATCTTTTGGTGTTTTTCTAAAGGAAAAATAACTTCATAACTAACATATTTGATTCTTTTTAAAAATCGTGTTCATCGAACGGTTACTATTATGAGGAAATTTTTATCTAATTTAAGAATTTTCTCCATTCAAGTAGCGCCATCTAGCCTACTTGAATCGCAGTTTTATTTTTTGTTTGCTGCAGATGTTGGCGGATATTAAATGGTTACGAGTCCGTGTACATGTAAAAGCAATTAATCACCTCTTTTAATTGTTTTAAGTAATTACTATTCAGATGTATTACCACGGAGAATGTCGTAAATTTACTTTAAACCCTTCACTGTTGCAATGTAACAAATCTTAATTGAAACTAATGATGGACATTCAGATTCATGAATACTTTTGTTCAGTTTTTTTAATCAGTTGATGACCTATTCAGTCGTGTCAGAAGACTCATTGCTTGATATTCTTCGAAAAAGTTAATTGTTAATCTGATATTTATTTTTATTTATCTTGAGTTCATCATTTAAATTTCTTTTTTCATTTTTCTTCCTATAAAGAATTATATATATTAATAGCAATTGAAACACGTGTGACTTAAAAAAATTTTGATTTTTTTTTTAAGACTCCGAAAATATATTTTATTTCTTTTTAAATACTTTTATTTAACTTAATTTCTTTCACATTTGCTAAAACGGGACTTTTCTGCCAATTTTTTTCACTCGCTACTTAATGGGACAGAGTACGAAATTTTGTACATTTGTTTGTTTTCCATTATGATATATTATTTAATATTTCTGGAAAAAAAATTTAATTACGATTTAATCATCAAGTAAATAAAAATTTGTATCCGTATCTGGGGCGCCATCTGGTAATGATTTTGAAAAAATGAGTGCTAAGGGGGAAAAAATTGATAGTATTTTTCTTGAAAATCTGCTGTACAATACTTTAAAAATGTGCTTTGAAAATTTATTTTTTATCTCTATTAATAATAATGATGAACATCCGTATAAAGATGGTTTGCTCTATCATTTGACGCACAGCTATGAATTTGGTTCATAAATATGTTTAAGAGTAAAAATATAAATCTTGGAACATTTTTTTTGTTGAAATTTTTGACAAATATTTTAAAATTTGGAAATTTCTAATTTTTAGAAAAGGAAAAAGCGATGTACAACCGAATTATTATGTTATATAAATAAGTATATCATTATAAATCTTATCAACGAATCGGAGCTTTGATGGAGCGACGTATAAATGAGCCCCACTTTATTTATGAAGATTTGAAAAGAAATATGAAACCGGAAAGGGATGGTCTCCCTAAAACTTTCTCGCACACTCTGTAATAAAAGAGTTATCTTTCCTTCTTTCCAAATAAAAACTGTAGACCCCTGTCAAGGCTATGAATGCCGCGAGTACGCAGGTTTTTATTTTAGAGTCTCACAAATGTGAATTTTGTGCTTCGTAATATAATGTAAGAAACCGCATGTGCCTTTTGGACGTTGTTGTTTTCGATTGATTGAATCCAAAATTTGGCACTGACCTAAAATTTCAGCAGCATGGTTACATACCAAATTTCATTTATCATTTCGCGTTTACATGCGTGCAGATATCCAGACCGACATACGATCAACTTTTTGACGAATTTGTTTCCAAATTTGACATGGGTTTACACTTTAACCAGTTAACTGTTCCGAACTATTCGATAAATGCGTATCTAAATTGTGTCTCAAAAATTTAGCGATGACGAGTCAAACACAGAAAATGTGTAATATAAGATTATGTGAATGAAATGATTTTTTATTTTTTTTAATTTCAATAATCACATTTATTTAGTTACTTAAATTAACATACATTTTTTGCATATGAACGAAAAGAAACATGAAAAAATTAATTCATTAATTTAATTTGCTGTTAGAGAACGGTATTGAGCAACGCATGGTATAATGCATAATAATCTTTCATTTGTCCTTTTGATTTCGACTTGGCCTCAAAATATTTTAAACATCTTGAAATTTACAAATATGTTTGAGTTTTTGTTAAAATTGCAATTCAAACTCCAAATTGTCATTACTTATTATTCCTGACGAATAAACTGGTCATAACGCAAAATGTTATAATTTTTCCATGACGATTATACTCATCAGAAACAGTTAACTGGTTAAACGTAAAATTGAGTACATACCTTATCCATCTGGTTCTATGTGTTTTGTAGTTCTCATATTAGACAATTTTCCTGAAAACAGATTTCGTTCCAAAATTTAATAAAATTCTACAAATTTGGTTTTAAGACCACATACCAAATTTTATCCTGGTAGCTCAAAGTGTTTTTGAGTTAGCTTATTCATAGGCAGTCATAATTCTAATCAAATTCTCAAATTCGAATTTTCTGGCAATTATAATCGTTTCTCTTTAGTTTCTTATAGAAAGTAAAAATAACACTAGCAATATGAGTATATATATATATATAATATACCTTTAAATTAAGATAGATAATTAGTTCCGTAATTACATTTTCAGCCACAATATATTATAATCTGTATGCTCATAATTTGTTATCCATTAAACATAGTAAACACATTTCATAGAGATTTCAGCAACTAATTGCAAGGTTAATCCGATTAAAATAATCTAGTTAGTAAGCCATCGACCATGGCATCATACTTTACCTGTAACTTCTATGGGGAAATAGCTGCAGCTGTATCATGAGGTTATTAAGATTCGCGTCGATCAAAACTGATTGCAACATTTCAGATAACATAAAAGATGATCACTTTTAACCAGTGAGTAAATTGGTTTTTATTTCTATTTCTTTCGTATGCGAAGTTTACAAAGTATTGTAACCTCCAAAGAATTTGAACTTGAGAATTTGGCGTATTTACACGTTTCCGACTTCCCAGAATACGATAAATACATTTTTTGGAATTACATCTGTCTGTCTGTAAACTTGATAATTCAAAAGCGCTTTGAGCTAGAAAGATGAAATTTGGTATGTAGTCTTTACATCAAATTTGTAGTTTGGTATCAATTTTTGAGCGAAATTCATTTATTGAAAATCTCTTTGTTTGTCTGGCTGTCCGAATATAAGTTAACGCAGTAACTGTAAAACAGACAGCTGAACAGACAAAAATGAAGCATAGCTTTAACATTCATAATGGACCTATCAAAGTTGAAATCAAATCCCTCAAAGGATTGACCGTCTGTCGATATATGCTTTCACAAGCTGGGTATATGATAACTTCAAAACCCATTGTCTTAAATCTATGAAAGTTAGTGTGTGATTTTGCGATAACAATTGTAGCTCTACGTCCAAATTTAGCCAACTGATCGGGAAAAGGGAATCCAAAAATACACATTTGATCTTTCTGATACTTGTGCATTAATGAACTACATCTCGCCGAATAATGGTAAAAAAATCACCGAAGATAGAACCCTAAAAGGTTCTTTCGTAATTATTGTTCTCCAATGGCATACAGTTAATACACAAGTATAAAGTATGTGAGAATGTTTTGGGGAGACCATCCACATCGATTTCCTCTGTGTTTTGCTGAAGATGGTGATGTTTATACACAATTTATGTGCAAATAATAGGGAAACTCTGTGAAGAATGGAAGCGTTGTGATGGATTCAATGATTATATTTTCATGTGTCTGTGATTTCAGTTATAATTATACTCTGCCTTTATCCAAATCGGCACCTTTCTATACATTCCTTAATTACCTGAACATAGTTGGATTGGTGGAGAATTGCCATTGATTTATATTTAATTAATAGCAACATTCATGGCATTAAAGTTACTGACATATAAATTTTACTGATGCTGTTTTATTTTGGGTATTATAGTAGTGAAACTAATTAATATTTCATTAATCATATAGCACACATCTAAAATGTAATAAATCATATTTTCCCCGTTAATCTATATTAAATATTCATCTCCAATAATTAGGTTTAACAGACTGTAAAATTTCCTCACTGCTTCCTACATTTTATCCTACTGAAAGCATTCAGCCAGATTGCCACTATTTTTTATGATCTTCAGATGTTTCAAGAATATATATAACAATTAGACTATTGCTAGTTTATACTGGGTTGTTCGGAAAATAATTTCGTTTTTTTTTTTTCTGGAAATGAAAGACAGTTTTCGTATAATAAACAAATACTTTATTAAATTATATATTGGCCTTTCAGGTCCAACACCTTTTGCCATCTTTCTGGTAGTAGCATCATTCCACGCTCATAAAATGTTTGGTCTTTGCTGCCAAAAAACGGATCGAGGTGGTTTTTGATATCCTCATTTGAGGTGAAGGTTTTACCGTCTAAAAAATTTAATCGAACCAGTTCTGGCACTGGCGTACTGTCGACACACCTTCTCCATACATATCGGTTCATTTCTTTCTGGCTTGAACAGCATTTTTACCCTTTCTGTAGTAAAACAGTAAGATATGTCGAAAATGCTGCTTATCGCTGTGGGCACCAACCAAAAACTACTGCGTAGAATTAATTGGAATTTTTCACCCGAAAGCCTTGCTATATGAGCTCTCAAAGCATGTAAAAATTATACGGCTTAAATGTGAAGTTGGGTGCAAAATAATACAATTAAATCCTCTGTCGGGAAAAAACGAAATTACTTTTCGAACAACCCAATATATAGAACAGTTACACTCTTTAAAGATATTTTATGTTGAAGACTTAGGCATTAATAATAGACCCGCCTATGTGCAGTCACTGATTGTAGTATTGAATATGGTTGATTTCAATTCTTAACAAATACTTAAATTATTTCACTTTTACAGTTTTTTATCCATATCATTTATAAGATATAATTTTGAAATAATAGGATGCTGTTTTCTAATCAGTATTTTGGTTTTATAAGGAAACGATTTTGTAACCACTTTCGTTTAACGCCGAGCTGCGCAATGACGAGCTCTATTGCTCTTGAGTCCTTGGCGATTAACTGCACAGTGACGAACTCTACTCGCTGTAAGCTTTTAATGACCATTTGCGCGATGAGGAGCTATATTCGTCATCAGTCCTTGATGATTAACTGCGCAGTGACAAAGTTGTGCTAGTCATGAGCTTTTAATAACCAAGTACGCAGTGACAAGCGCCACTGGTCTTGAGTTTTTAATGATCAACTGCTCAGTGACAAGCTTTATTCGTCACGGGCGTTTAAAGATCTACTACGTAGTGATGAATTCTACTCATCATAGGTTTTTAATGATCAATAATAAGTAAGCAGTAATAAGTTCTATACGTCATGATCTTTTAATGCCCAACTGCGCAGTGGCAAGCTCCACACATCAAGAGCTTTTAATATCCCACTGCCTCAGTGACAAGCGTCATGAGATTTAATGGTCAATGCCAGTGTTGAGCTATTGTCATCATGAGCTTTTATTGATCAACTATGTAGTAACGAGTTTTACTCGTCATGGGTTTTTAACGATCAACTGAGCAGTGATAAGTTTATATACGTCATCAGTTTTAAATGTCCAATTTCGCAGTGATAAGCACCACTCGTCTTAAGGTTTTAAAGGCCAACTATACAGGGACAAACAAAACATGTCATAGCTTTAATGATCAAGCAGTACTCATCAAGAGCATAATCACTTAATAATCAAACAGTACTCGTCAGGAGCATGATCGCTTAATGATGAAACAGAAACCTCTCGTCAAAAGCATGGCCATTTAATGATCAAGCAGCAGTCGTCAAGAGCTTGATGATTTGATTATTAAGCAGCAGTCGTCAAGAGCTTGATGGTTTAATGATCAAGCAGCAGTCGTCAAGAGCCTGATGGTTTAATGATCAAGCAGCAGTCGTCAAGAGCTTGATGGTTTAATGATCAAGCAGTAGTCGTCAAGAGCTTGATGGTTTAATGATCAAGCAGCAGTCGTCAAGAGCTTGATGGTTTAATGACCAAGCAGTAGTCGTCAAGAGCTTGATGGTTTAATGATCAAGCAGCAGTCGTCAAGAGCTTGATGGTTTAATGATCAAGCAGCAGTCGTCAAGAGCTTGATGGTTTGATTATCAAGCAGCAGTCGTCTTGATGGTTTGATTATCAAGCAGCAGCCGTCAAGAGCATGATCGCTTAATGATCAAGCAACAGTCGTCAAGAGCATGACTGTTTTATGATCCAAAAGTATAAAAGCAAATATCTTGCAATTAAAAGTATGCGTGGCATATTTAAATGTGCGCAAAATTTGTACATTATAAAATACCCAAAACAAATTTGTTGCTTTCTTTATAACATTTTCTATTATGCTGTGACTAACTGTATTAAATTGTGCTTCATTGCAAAACTTCCAGAATTAAATTGAATTGTATGGATATATGTATATAATATTATGCAGGGTAAACTTTTGAACCATTCATATCCGAACGATTATTTTTGTGTTTTGAATCCGTTCTGGTATTCACTACTTTATCTCACTAGAGATTCTTTCATACAGAGTCGTTCTGTTATGTGCCTTTTCTTACCTCCAAACAACCTCCCGCATCGGGTACTTGGTCCCTGAAGCATTGCTGCAGTAATTCGAATGGACAAAATCAATAGTACTTCCTCCCCTTCCCCTCCCACAAACCCCCCCCCCGCCCCTCAGCACGAGAGAAAGATTCATTGCGAGAATGTATTTCATCTCAGTTACACGTTATTCCATCCTCCCCTCCCCCCGTTCTTTCCCTCCTTTCATTCCGTGCGATCAATAAAAAACTCTAAGAGAATGTATAAAGAGTGTGTATATATATCTATATATCTGTATATATATATATATATATAGATAGATAGATATATTTCTTTTTTTATTTCTTTTTTTATTCCATCCATCCTTTTTTCGGGAAGTTATATATAGGTTTTCCCCTCTCCGTTTTTCTAAAAGTTGAACGCGGCAAGAAGGGGTGTAGAAGGAGTGAGAATTTTAAGGATGAGTAGAAATCCCCCTATTCTTAGTCTTTTCGTACCTGAACCTTGCTACGAGTGAGTTATTTACTATCTTTTGCATTCTAGAATTATAATGCCTAGCGGCTTTGTATGAAACTATTATATTAACCTTCAATTTTTTTTCTGTGATATTTGATTAATTTGAAATTGAAGGGATCACTAAAATTAATGATTTATCTAAAAATTTGGATTTAAAAGAATTAAGTTCCAAAAACCATTACGGCTCGACAAACTAGCAGTTTTTAGGGTAAAAAAAGGCACAAATTAGTGTAAAGATTTTTTTTAATAGTGCATAATGAAAATACAAACATTAACTTTAATAATGTTACATTTCTGTCTATATTAAAAAATTCTTCATTATTCTATTTCTATCTGTATATTTAAAAAAATTCTTCATTATTAATTTAAAAATACATAATTAATAAACAAGTAGTATTTTTGATAATAGTACATTTCTATCTCTATTTTAAAATTTTTTTCATTATTCTATTTCTATCTGTACATTGAAAAATTACTCATTATTAATTTAATAATACACAATTAAAGAACAAACAGTAATTTTATTATTAGTACATTTCTAACTCTATATTAAAAATTCTACTTTCTTGTAAATAAAATTTTTATTCAAGTTCATTTTATTTATAAATTATTACAATGGAGGTTGGCTAATTTGAAGCTGAAGGGACAACAATAAAATGATTTACCCGAAAAAAATTGTTTTAAATATTTACTTTTAATATTAAATATAAGTTTAATAAATAAGACATACTAATAAATAAACGGCAAGTAATTTTATTGAACGAATTAAAATATTTATCATATAGAAAATTTTAATAAATTAAAAAATATTGACTTAATAATATATACATAAATAATTTCAATAAGCAAACAGCATACAAAATTTTGAATACATGCAACAATTATGCAACAAAACTTTAAATCAAATAGAACAATTCACACGAAACGTGTTCAAAATTTTTTTCAAAAAAAGTTTTCGGAATTTTTTATTGCATTTTTGATTGATTATAATTATAAAGTTTTGGAATGAATTAATGACCTTAATAAAATCTATTTATTAATAATGGCTGAAGGTAGAAGATACAGCGTGGATCTGAAGAGTTGGCGTCTAACTGTCAGCATGCGATTGGGCTTGCGTATTTGCCAAGAGAGAAATAAAAGAAGCGCAATAGGAAGAATTAGTAGGGTTATAATTAATACAATTTGGCTGAACTTGGCGCGTTTTCTCCCTTCATCCATTAAAGATATATCTTCAGTCGCATGTTACAAAAGAGGGGAATGTTAGTTAAATCTAGCAAACTTTTTCTTCATTTCTTCTGTTATTTAAATATACTCCTTTGATAGCACGTCATTTGCGTCGACTAATCAATGTCAAAATATGTTCACGAATTTAACTGGCAAAACATTTGATAACAAAAATATTTTTTAATCCTTTTTAAATTTGAATTCGAATTAACCAAAATAAAAAAAAACGGTAATAAAAATTAAAATAACGGTAAAAAAAACGATATTACATTTTTCTATCAATGAAAATACAGCAAATTTAAAGAAGATATGTTTGAAATTGCGAAGCTTGCTATTTATTATTGAAGAATGAATTATGGATTTCAAAATAAAAATTCACTTTAATTGTTTAATTAATTATTGATGAAGGTTTAATCAATTAAAATAGTTTGTAAAATAATTATTATGATTTATTCAATTAAAGAAGCCAAAAAAAAAAAAGATTCAATTTTTAGTTCAAACCATCTTGAATAAAATTAGAAAGTTTGCTATTTTCATAATTGTTTTTGGAACAGACAGAGAAGTTCAAAACTGCTGAGCATGTTTCTATTGTCTACTGTGACATCTTCTAACTGTGACAAAAATAAAAAATATTCGAAATTACTATAATCAAGAAGACATATCAACAAAACTTTAGTTAATCCAAACAATTTTAAATTATTATAAAAATAATTAATAGAAATCCATACAAAAAATGCATTTACTTTAAAAAAAAAATCGTTTTTTGTCTGCAAATTCTTTTTACATCTCAACTCTTATTTGACAATGATTCACTGAGTGTGAAAGAAAAAAGTGTTGATGATAGTGTTTGAGAAAATTATTTTAACATCCGACCATTCACAAACTTCGGAAGCATAAAATTAAGGTTAAAACACGAAACAAATAAGAACAAAATGCGCTTTTATAAAAAACAAATAAATAATAAAGATGGTTTCGACTCTCTATCACGGTTGATCTTTGGAACTATTATGTCAAAATGACATAAACATGTTTTCTCTGTTTTTCCAACGTCATTTTCATGAAGTTACATTTTAAAAAAAAGATTTAACAGAAAAAAAAATAGCGGGAAAAATTAGTGAGAGCATTGGAAATGAATGCTTCTAGCAGCAATCACCCTTTTACCTAACCACCTGTGACCTGCCACCATTTTGTAAAGATAATGCTCCTCGGTGCCATATTAAAGAGAGTATGAGCACAACAATAGGGAGGAAACTGCTCACCGATCTATGACGGGAATGCATTATCCTACTCGAATATCAGCTAGTCTGGTCATGGGCGCCATCTTTAACCACATGAAAAGTTAGAAACTTTAATTTCAACGAAAACATTTTTTTTAATGTATTGATTTCTTAGAATTAATTCCTGGTGAGGGTAAAATTTAGCGATCATAAGGACTCTGAATTGTTGGGTATGAAAGTATAAACACGATGCAAAAATATTATGAAAATATAAATGAATGATGCAAAAATATTTTTTAAAAATAAATTGTAGGATAAGTTAGAAGAATAGTCCCTATGATAAATATTATATAGACAATTAATCGCCATGTGGTAAATGTAAAATATCCTACGGCATTCTCAATTTTAAATCTACTGCACAGCTTGCAACTTTTGCTCTTAAGAATACAAACAATTCTTTTACTGATTAAATTTGATGAACGATTCTTTTACTAGAACTTTTTTTGCTTTCTATTTTATTCAGTAATATAATTCTAGTTCATGTATTAACTGAGCAACTTGCACTTGTTTCTCATAAGAAAACGAACAATTCTTTTGCTGATTAAATTTGATGACGGAGTCTTTTACTGATAAATTATTTTTCTTTTTGCTTCTATTTTTATTCGATAATATATTTCTAATTCACGTATTAATTGCGCAATTTGCAACTGTCTCTCGTAAGAGTACGACCAATTCCTTTACTGATTAAATTTGATGAACGATTCTTTCACTGAAAAATTACTTTTTGCCTTACATTTTTATTCGATAATATAATTCTAGTTTTCCCATTAATTACACAACTTGCAACGGTTACTCGTAACAGAACGAACAATTTTTTTACTGAATACTTTTTAAATATGATGAACTATTCTTTACTGAAAAATTATTTTTTACTTTTATTTTTATTCGATAATATAATTCTAGTTCGTGTATTAGAATTTTTTTTTATTAACGATTAAGTTTTCTGTTATTTATTAATCTGCATGCATTAAAATTATTCGTTTTTATCGACATTATTAAATCATGTGTAATCTTTATTGATGTTTATTAAATTTAAAATATGTTTAATTTATTTCAGTTATTACATATTTTTCGAGTTAAGAATAATACCAATGTGTTAGTAGGCATTATTAAAATTTAAATAAGAGCATTGCAGAGACTGTTTTTTTTCCTTTCTTTCGCAGTGTTTATTTTTAACAATGCAGAACTGACAAATTGAAACTTATATAATAAAAAAGATATTTTTGCACGAATATTGCCTATTTCTTCCCATTATAGCATCCAAACACCAAACGATATGAAATTTTTTCCCATTCAAAAAGATGTGAGAGCTGTCAACAACAGATACACCTGCAAATGATACGAATAAAGGTTAAGATGACATGCGTAGTTGTATTTGTCACGTGATTGCTTTATCACATGAATTCATCTCATGATAACGAATGATTTCGGTTATCTAAAACATATCAGGTCTGGAGTAATGCTTTTTACTCTTTTCATATCATGAGATTAAATGTTGAAACATCGTCAATTTTTTTTCCCATCTATCTTTTAAGATCGGCATCTGATGAATTTTTACTCTCTTGGTCAACTTTACAGCCTACTTTTCTCCAAGTTAATTTTTTATTTATGGATTTTTTAAAAATGCTTCTTAATATATTCATTAATTCATGTAGATATTATGAATCTATTGTCTTACAACAAAAGCTATTTTTGAAAAAAATTGCTTCGTTTTAAAATTTTTAAATTTAATTACTTTAAAATTTTTATTATTTTTGACTATATTAGTGTTAATCACGAATAGAAGAAACAAAGTTCAATGTACATTTTTAGCTACCTGATAAATATTTTACGGTCGAATGACAGTAAGATAGTTAACAGTTAATGACAGTAAATGAGAAATAATAAATAACAGTAAGGGATAATTTGATGTGTAGTAAATTAATGGAGCTTCTGCATTCAAATAGATATTGATATGGTTTGAAAAGAGTGACATAAAATAAACTGTCCATAATAAATTGGAAGTGTTATACTATTCTATTAAAATCCTAAGAATTTAGGCATAGTGATTGCATTAAAAAATTAAAATGCAAGGTGAAAATAATTTTAATTTTTATGGAGTGATTCAACTATAATAGTTCTTGTTTAAAAAAAAGTGTTTTCTAGAAAATTCATTTCGATCTTTTAAAGCTTATTGTCATTTAAACCTCAAATAAAATTAAATCAGTTTCAGGATTTCAGACTATAGGCTAAATGAGAATTCTAAATTAAATTGATTTTTTGATGAATATTTCTAATTTAAATTATTTTTATATGATATGAATAAATAAATTATTTAATGGAAAAATATTTTTATGAAAAGTAAACCTTTGTTTATTTGAAATGCATCATAAATTGAAAAATAGCTTTTTTAATTTAAATTTTATTTTTAGTATATTCACAAATTTTTAAACTAAAGTAATTATGTCTAGGTATAAAAAATGAATATGGTTAATGATATTATATTTATATTATAATAATTCCTGATATAAATGAATGAATGAATTTGTATTATATATCTGTATTATATATTTTGTATTAAATTTTATTTAATATTTTATATTAACACTTTCTATTTTTTATGATTACGAAATATTCTGAAAGTCATTTCTGATTTAAAATCTTTAATTATTTAGTTTTTCTAAATTGAAATTTATGTAGAATAAATTAAACAGTAATAAATATATTTCAGCTCATTTAGGAAAATATAATTTTTTACAGATTGAATTGGAAAGCAATTTTAATTAATGCATATAATCAAATATTTTATTCACAACATATGCGAAGAAAATTTGTAATAAAGCGCTGATGGTTAAAACATTGTAATTTATATTCTAGCCATTTTTATAAATGAGCAAATTAAAAAATTGCTGTATTTCTCTAATTTACACTGCTTTAATTCTTCTTCTTTTTTTTTCAGAAAACTTATTAAACTAATTTTATTGGACAACAAAATCAATTTTTTTTATCTATAAGTTTTATTTTTTTTTGTAAAGTATTTAATTTAAATCTCTTATCTTAAAGTGCAATTAGCAGGTACGTTGTTATTTCCTTGACTTTGTGACCAAACATGGTGTCGAGGGAATTCGACATTTTCACTTATTCTAACGGGATTTATTTTTCCTTCTTTCTCCATTTCATTTTTTCGTCATTTATTACTTATTTTCTCCCATATTTTCAAAAAAGTTATGCATGCCGGAGGAAAAAAATTTTTCTTTGCCTTCGGCCATGTTTTTTAGATGTCAATGACACGCGCTTACTTTCGAATATTACAGCACCAAAAACGAAACTGATCACGCTACAATTCAATGCACATTCTGAGTTTGTTTGTCTATGAGAGCTAAGCAAATCAAGCGAAAGTGGAATAATTCTACTTGTAATATTTTTATATACAAATGTGTTAAATAAAAATATTTAAAATGCAATAAATCATATTCAAGCATGGCAAAAAATAAACACTAATATTAAACTGATATAAAAATCGTCTGCATTTAAATTCAAAGCATTTAAGAAAATAATGTTTTTTTATTGTACTCGTTCTTTATGAAATGTATAATTTCTTCGAAAATAATACATGCAAAGGAAAAAATTTTACAATTCAATGCACATTCTGAGAAGTCTGTCTGTGGGAGGCAAAAAAATGAATCAGAAGTGGAATTATTCCTTTTGTAATATTTATATTTATTAATATAAGCAAGATTTAAAAATATTTAAAATAATAAATCATACTCAAGTGTGAAGAAAAAATAAACTGCAATATTAATAAAATGATATAAAAATCGTCTGCGTTTAATAAAAACGTAAGAAAATAATAAGTTTTCAATTTTATTCGTTCTTTATGAAATGCGTAATTGCTTCAAAAATAATACGTGCAAAAGAAATTTTATATCGCGGATATACTGAATTATATTTCAAAAATATGTTCTGGCATAGTACAAAGTTTGAACTGAATCTTTTGGAGATTTAAATGGTTTTAACATAGAAATGCCTGATTCATTGTAATTTATTATTAATCTAATAAAAAAATTTCTTATTTTATATGTTTTAAGAGAAACATTACTAAGAAATGAAAATAATATAATCAAATCCTAATTAGAATTTCAAGTTTGAAAATAATTGGTTTATTCGCTTGTGCAATTCAAATCAGCTATAAATTTTCATGAATATTTCAAAACTAAAAATTAGATTCGCATTTGAATAATTTTATTCTTTAACATAAACTTTTAAAGCATGAATATTGTCATTTCATGAAAGACAAATGCTCTTGAATTGCTTGCTGTAGATTCACGTTAATACGTATAAATTAATATTAGTATATAATGTATGAAAATGTCTTCTCGTTCTGCAAATAAATCAGTAACTGTAACCACTTCGAAAAGATATTATTATAGGAGAGAGATATTGAAATTTCCGTTTACAAACTATAAATTAATAAGCTTAATGACGACTTGTTTCCATTTAATTTAATCTGAAGTAGTTGAAACATTTGCATCAGTGAAATCCGTTGTGAGTAGAATGATATATTGAATCTCAAATCACATATCGAATTATTTTCGAATAACTACACTGGAATTAATTCGCTCTTACAATTCGAATTCGCTCCTCTCTTCTACTTGCATTATAATTGTTCGTGCTTTGCTAAACATATTATAAAAATGTTACAGTTGACGTATTGCGTTATTTGTGATTCTTTTTTCAATGACAACAATAAAAAAAGAGTTAGCCTCATTGTTCTTAAAGCGCTTCTTTTTCTGTAAGAGAAAAGCTATTGTGTATTTAACTGATTTCAGTAATTTATTTTTCCAACTTCGAAATAATTATTCAATTATTTGATTATATTATAATTCTATGATTGTTATAAAACAATTAAAATTCAATATGTATTAAGTTTACAAAATGAACTGCCATTACTGCCTTTTACTGAAAATGCATTAGGTTTACAAAATCTTTTTAAATTTAGTAAACAAGCATTAGTTCTTAAATATTTAATTAATGAATAAATATTTAATATAAGTAATACTTAAATATTTAATAAAGATATAATATGAATATTTATCGCTTTATGAATGAATTTATAATCAGTGACAACTTATTTTAATAGCACTTATAAAGCCGAAGGCAGTTGCATTGATATAATTTGTGTTTCCAAAGATCTCAAATTTGTGGGTAAAATTACGCGAAACTGAACAATTTTCTTTAAAATATAAATTTGTATGGCATGTGGCATTGAATAGGATTGTTTAAAATACTGTTGTTTTCAATTCTGCAAAAATTGATGCTTTAAGTCCTGCAAAAAGCTTAACGTTTTCTTTAAACACATTGGATTTACAGTTTACCTACTTGAAAAAATTAATTAAAATTTCAGTTTTCACATTTCCAGAATTTTAACAATAAAATATCAAAAATCGTAAAACCTCTAACCGAATTTTCATTAAAATTATGTTACTTAAAGTTCTTACTTCCCTTTGTCATTTCTGTGTGCAAAGTATAGTATCGAAGCATATCCAAATATTCTAATAATAAATATTATTTTTATTCGAATTCCATTTATTAAGAATTGTATTGACGACTGAATCACATTTTCCAAACAACAATTAATCCAAATAACTCTTTTTCGAATCTAGATATTCAGGTATAAACATTAAAATGAAATCAGAGATATTGTATAAAAATTTATTAATTGGTAAATCTATGTTATTAAAATAATAATTGATTTTATGGCTTGTTAACGATGCTGCTAAATATCAATCCGATACATCTGATTGGATCACGACCGTTACTAAAACAATTATCTTAGAATCATTAACATACCGTTAAAAATAAAACTTTTAAAAAATATCACCTCGAGACATTACAATATACCATGAGGCCGTTGCCAATTTGATTTAATGAAAAATATAATCGCTCGTTGCGTAATTTTTTTGCTTTTGAGCTTCAATTATGTAAATACCTGAAATTTAGAAAAAATATTCTTAAAATATTAATGTAAGAAAAAAATCAATTATTTTAGAATTAGATTTAATTGATTGTTTAGAAAACTAATTAAAATTTTATAGTTAAATATTTTTCTATTTCAAGTGAGAAATGCACCTGATATTATTTGCTTGATTAATTATTATTTTTAAAATGTAATTACTATTGATATGCGTCTTTGTGTTGTATAGATTTAATAAGTGTTTTGATTTTTGCAGTATAGAATTTAATATACATTTAATAAGTAATTCAAAAGTAGATAAATATTTAATAGTGTTTAATAAGTAATTCTGTAATATAGAGTTAATAAGGGCTTTAATTATTCTTGATATTATAAATATTTTCTGCTTTTTTCATATATAAAAAAGGGAATCGTCTGAAGTTTTAAATAACTGATAATTTAATTTTTTAACCAATTTATAAAATCCTAAACAAGATGTAAATTTAGCAGTTTAATAATTAAATACCTACAAATTTATAAATTTAAATTTAAAAATTTTAACTAAGCAGGTAGCAATATGTAACTTTTCTTAATCCCAGAACCACTTAGAAAGTAGCAAGGTACATTAATAATTAATGCTGTAGACGTGCTGGATCATCCATCTCAATTTCAGCACTGAAATATAATGATACAGTGTTAGGAAACCCTTCTTCACATCATCTGCAGCACGAAAACTCTTTTAGAAAGCGGGAAAAATAGGTAATTAAAACAACAGAATAATTAATTGCCTGTCTACTTCATTCAGTAAAACAAAAGCCTGTTTTCGAATGAATCAGCATGGTAAAAATGTTCTAAGAAAAGAACCCCAAACGATCGTCAATTCACATCCATCATACGATTCACCAGAAGATTATTATTAAACGAAGTGAAGAGATAAAAGTTAAAAGAACAAAAAAACTAAAAGAGAATTCCGATTCTTTTCGTCCTCTTTTCCACTAGTGCCACCTAGCGGGACAAAACTCTATCAGAACAACTGTCTGTTGCTTTTTCGCTTTCATTAGAGTACGGAGAGTTGGTCGGAAAAGAGGCGGACGGTGTGATGCGGAACTTGAATCACGACATTGAACCACATGGTTGCTTGTTTTGCACTGAGAATTTAACTTTTTATTTCACTGCCGGCAATGGATTTGACGTTTAGATAATTTTTAGTGACTTTTTGTTTAATTGGAAAAGGTATTTTTGAAAGGATTGCGTTTTGTTCTCGGTACTATTTTTGAGAAGAATTTTGCTCGACTGTTGAAAGAAGTTTTATTTTGAATCTTTGTTAAGAATTTGAAAAATGGGAGATTTGGAAATAATGTCGCCTATTGCTCAATCGATTCTGCAGTGGGATAAGGCATGCCATGATGAGGTAAGGTGATTTTATTTCGTTCGAAAGCTTAAATGTTAATCAAATTTTCATATTTTTCTACTGCGTACATCCCTATGGAAATTTTTTTTCGAAGTGCATATTTCCTTTTGTTCTTTTTTTATTACGTTTTGTTTAAAATTTTGGAAATGTAATAAAGTTTTTTTTTTTGTGAGTAAATAAGCAAGTTTAAATTTCATAATTTTTTTCAACTTTTTTGCATTTTGGAAATTTTCTTAACGCATGCTATCAATTTTTCTCTCTATTTTATTAATATAAATGATTAAAAGTTCACCCCTAACATACTTCTTGTAGCTTCTAAATAATTTAAGAAATGACAAAATTCTTTCAGCAAAAATTAAAGTAAACTCTTCTTTTAAGAACATTTTGAAGAGTTTTATTTTGTTAGATATAAATTTTCTTTTTTTATAGATAATTGTAAATAACATTATTTTCAATACATAAAAAGTTACGGCCTTATTTAATTTAATTCACTAATTTGAAGATTTTGTATTGTTATTTTGTATTTATTTGAGGTATTGCAAGTAAAATTTTTCGTATCCTGCATAACAATTTAATTCATTATCATTTCTTCCCCTCATTTTTTTTAAACTTTTGAATATCGAAATTTTGTAATCTATTTCATTTTTTTTATTGCCAAAGAAAAGGAAGAAATACATATTACATAGCTTTAAAATCATACGAAATTTTTTTCTCGATAAGCTAATAATTTGCTAATTTCATTTCAATACTTATTTTTTTAAACAGTTGGATTAATTGAATTTTGTTGATTTGAATTGCGTAGCAAAAAAATTAGGCTTGCGATAAATTATTTCTTAAAACCATTGAATATTGAAATGATATTCAAGTACATTAATATAATTCGCGAAATGAGCCTGTTTCAGAATAGTAATTAACGAATTTCATTATATTTAAACCCGGCTTTTTTCCTTTAATTTAAAACAAAATAGACAGCAGTTTTCAAAATATAAATATTATGTCTGTATTATTATGTCTTAAATTTTTTCTTTAATTCATGTTTATCTTGATGTACTTTTAGTCTGTTTATTTCTTTTAATTTCTAAATATAATGAAATTAAATAGCTAGGTTAAGCATAATGCACTTATGAGACTTGAAGGACTTTTAAAGAATATAAGGGACAGAAACACAATCATATGATTTTTCGATTCTTTAAATTCGCAAAATTATAGCCGTTCCTCAGGTAAAAGAATTTATAATTTACTTTACATTTAATAATGCGTTGTTTGTAACTTTCATTACGATGCTAACATGATAATTAACATGATAATGTTTATAAACTGACAATCTGTAAACTGCGAAATATATAAGCAAAAGTGGTTCAAAATGATTTGCAAGCAGACCGTTTGTCTTAAAGCTACCACATTTAGCACGTAGTTATTTCTTGAGTAACAGGTGAGCACTGAAAGAAATTTTAAAATTTTAATTAAGTTTTTAATTGAAACAAAAAAATGTTTAAAAAAATTTCATTTATAATTTCGGAGCGTGTAATATTGCTCATGTAGACGTTATTTTAACACCACTTTAAAGTTAAAAAATTAAAGACTATTTGTAGCATTTTATTTTCGTATAATATTAATAAGTTTCATTAATTTTAATAAATTTTAAAAAAAAATTATAAATATTTTTTTGCAATACTTTTTATTTTTTTAGTTATTGATCTCGTATTTGTTTTGACGAAATTAAATACATTTTTCGTATGCACGTTATTCCTGCCATATATAGAATAATAAATTTTAAGAATGATTTTGGTCAATCAAGTTTAAAATATTATGAAGATAAGGAGCTTGAAATCTCTTATCTATTCTTTCTGTCTTGTTTTTATAATAGCATTTGAACATGTTTCCAAAATTAAATCTGCTCACTTCACTACTTTATAATTTCACTTCCAGAAAAAAATACAGTTGCTAATATTAAGTATGAAATTTTTGAATAATAATGAAATAATGACTGTTGAGATGATAATATTTGGAAATGGAAGTGATGATCAAGAACAGCAACATTGATTGGACATCAGCCATATCCATAGGAAAACTCTATCTTGATAAGTTGAATAATTAGTGCATGTAATAGAAATAAGAGATAATCAATATTGATTTCCATATGTATCTTTTAGTTCCGAATCTCTGATATGGAGACATACCGCTCGAATTTGCGAGTTATATATTTATGACTTGAATGCATCACATGCAATCGCGTGACCGGTGCATATTTATTTCTAGATCTACATTGGATTGTCGTAATTTTTTCCTTCATTGTATCCCCCCCTACAGTTTTTTTGGGGTTTTTTTTGTGTGTGTGTGGATGGATTATCTATTTTTTGACAGGTTATTTTCGGACATTTGATGCAAACAAATGTGAAGAATTTAAGCATTTTGTGATCTGATCAATGCATATTATATGATCTTACTTTTGATAAATTGGAGAAATTAGTTATTCATTTTAATAAATTTTTAATTTAACAACATGTTAGGGCATTTTTATTTCGGTAAATTTTCTCACATATGCAGTACATTGCCAAATATTTTAATTTGTTTATAATGAATCATGATTACGCGTATCCATGTTTGCATACCCTATATATTATTTAGACAGATATTTGATGTTTATAATTACTGTAATAATTTAGTGAACGTAATGAAATAGACAGGAATCTAGTCAGTTATACTTGACAAAATGTTAAGATTATTCTAATGTTTTAAAATTCATAGAATTTGTATTTTTTTATTAATCTATTTATTTGGCAGTTTGTTTTTAGGTTATTTTAATCTATTTATTAGGCAGTTAACTTTTTTTTAAAAGAATCGTCTGCGTCCTTTTCTGAATCTACCGACTCAAGACAAAATATAGTCGCAACGTTTATGATAAATGTAATAGTGAATTTATTCATTTACTTATTAAACAATAATTAAATAATTGTAATAATTAACAGTATTAATTAATTTTTTAATGGAAATAATAGTAATAATTGTAAACTTATTCATTAATTTAATTAAATTAATTCATTTAACAGAAACTTTACGACATAGATATAAAGTATGAGTGGTAATTTCTTATGGATTAAATATAATTAATTTTCTTTTAAATATTGCTTTGTCTGATTTTTTATAATTTTTCAGGAAAACGTTAAAGTAATAATGTTTGCATTATTATACAGTATTGATGTAGAATTTATATTGGGTTTTTAAAATTATATAACTGACGTGCAATTTTATCTTTGAAATATTCTCATATTTCTTTTCCATCCGTTAATAAAATCTGATGCATACGTGTTTTTCAAAAAAAAAAAAAAAAAAAAAAAATTGATCGAGACTTATCAGTGTAGTAATTCGAAATTTATTCGCAATTAAGGACATGACAATGCAGCTCATTCCAATTATGCATGTCACCAGTTGATAAGGTGGCATATGAAATTAAATAAGTAGATGTACGTCTCTATTAAAGAAAGTGTCAGGAATTCTTTGGTAGAGAAAATATTATTACAAATTTATTTATTTTAATTTGAATTTAGGAAGTTGTCATAAGTGAGAAACTTTGTATCCTATTTCTCACCGAAAGTTTTTGAAAATTTAAATAATACGGTTAAGTTATAAAAAATGCTAATAAGGAATATCTGAGAATAAATATGGAGAAATCTGTCTTAAATATTAATTGTAAATGAATATCCTTCATTGATATCTTCTAATAAAATTAATTTGTAAAAGTGTATTCAAATGCCCAAATCAAATTAATTTTTTTTAAAGCAATATAGTAATTGTGAACAGGTATAGTGCATATATTACGAGTTATATATATATATTATACGAAATCCATTTTTTTGTTATATAATCACTTATTTAGTGAAATAAATGTTTTTTTAAATAGCTGGAAAATCATGATCATTAGAATATGCGTTATTTTATGAAATAGCGCATATTCTGTGAAATAACTGATAAAATATTATTATATATTTCATAAAATAACTAGATATTTTATGAAATAATTGATTTACATATTTTAATTGAAATATACACTTTTTCAACTCAGGTGATGCCAAATTTTCAAGTGTTTATGATTTCATTCACATGCTGTCCGGTGGCTCCTCGTTCTTTAATTTAATTTTTTTTTAATATTCAAAGAACAACCACAAACAGGACAAAAATTTCAGCCCTTTTCCTATCATACTCCACTTTAGTGAGTGAGGAATTGATGCATCGGATTTAATGTTGAAGTTGAAAATTACAAATTATATGGATATAATACAGGCCTTTTATTAATAATTTTAAAGTGAAATGCAGCAGTTAAATTTTATTTTATCCATTTTTTTTTTTATGCTCTGAAAGTCAGTTTTTTCTGTCAAAGATCAGTTCATCCTATGCTCCCTAACTGAGTTGTAAGAAAATAGTCTTATGTCCTTTGACAAACTTATAATCTAACATTGTGCCTATAAATAAATGATAACTTAAGTTGTACTTTTTACCGTTTATACTTCTACTTCTTTGGAATGTACTATTTATATTCAGGAGCTTCTTACATCCAAATGTTACGATGATGTAACTAGAAGATGTTCTTAAATCTTCTGTTATGTGTATAGAAAAAAAACCTTAATCAACTTGCAGCATATATAATTTCAACAAGATTTTAGCTTGAATTTTGAAATGCCTACTATGCTATTTTATAAAAGAAATATTAAACATGCAATCCAAAATGGAATGTTTCTTCCATGGATTTGCAAAATTACGAAATTTTTTTTTCTTATTTCGAAATTCGTTTTACTGTTTGAGCTTTTAAAGTGTAGATTGCTATATTTTCTCGTTTGGCTGTCGTTATTTTGTAAAACATCTGAATAAAAAAAAAGAATGGGATTTTTTTTTAAGAATATGTACTATTAAACACGCAGGCATGTAACTTAATTTTTACATAATGATATAATTTGCATTTAAATGTAGTGATCTACCAAGATTTCAGTTTTGTTTCTAGTTCAGTTTATTCGTTTTACTTCCAGGCATACCAGCAGAATATACAGTAATTTTTGAAAAATTCGACATTTTCATTTTGATGAATCTCCATATTTTAGAACTCCCTTACCCTGTAAGAACCAAGTTTAAAAATCCCTCTATCTGCGAACAATGTAAATAAAAAACGATCTAAAAAATGAAATTTTATATTTAGTTTTTACATCAAAATTTTATGTCTATATCAAACTTCGGAAAAAAAGTTGAAATATATAATATAACGCTAACGTACGTGGCTCAGAAATCACACTTATTATTTATTGCTGAATAGCAGCAATGAAATGTAAATAAATCACTAAATAAATGTTTCAGACTGCTTCAATGAATGTTTTTACAGCTGCCCTTGTTTCAGTGATTCACTAGTTAATGGAGCTGCGAAACGTTATTCCATAAAAGGCTGACATTGCATTAAGTCAGGGGAAACAAAATGTAAAAGAAATAAGCTTCAAACAGAAAATTTAACAAGCGTTATAATAGAGTTAACCATCGCAAGATGGATAATCGCTATATAGACTTAACTATACCATATCAATCGTTCAAAAAATTTAATAAGGTGGTCGCCAAAGGTTACTAGTTTTTTTTAAATACATACTAGTTTTTCTTCTGATGAAGCCATATCTAAAGTATACATACTGTGAAAGTGTAAACATAGGAGAGCACCCCCACTGGTTATAGTGAAAAATTCATCACGATTAACATTAAAAAAGACTAGTTGCTCATTTTAATGTAAATCATCTCATCTTCGATTACAACTGACATGTGTGCTGACTGCAGAAACAACTCAATACGTTGAACGAAACAGGCCCCCATTTACAATGGACTCGCATACCCTTGAATGGTAATTGTTGCTGAAGATTGTTGCTAATGACGGTCGAATTAATAATGGGGTAGTGATCAAATCTGTTAGTTTCTTCGGTCTAATGAATGAGCTTCTTGTTGCACGGCGCTGGCTGAAGAACTTGATGGTCCAGCAGAGATGTAATTTTTTTTTAAAGAATCTTAATCATGACAAATGTATATTTAGTCAAGGACAAAATAATTCACTGAGATTCATTATGTAAATCATTCTTTTTTTTTTATTATTGACTGAGATCTGAATAAGTAATTCATGGGAGCAAGTATGAGGGGGGGAGATAATAGTCACGAGTCGACAAATAATGTTTAAATTAATACTAAATAATATTTAATTCAGCTTAATACTCTTGGCTTGACGTCTTACATAATTTTTTAAAAATAGCATACTTGCGATAGAAGGTATGTAGATGTTGAGTTCAAAAGTTGGATTCTTTTTTTTCAAAGATGGCTTACATAAAATTTGATCTAAAATACGATTCTGAGTCTTTCAGCATGTGGAATAAAGCTATTGATGCCAGTTTTAATAGCGCGACCCATCGACGTTGATTTTTATTTTGTCTTTTCACTCTTTCAATGAATTTCCTAATTTTAAATAATTAAAGTCGAAGTTTTTTAAGTGGTACTTCTTGGCATAGAAATTCGTCTGAGTGCCAGTGCCAGGAATTAATATCTAAGTACATTAAATGCAGCTTCTAGGCTTGCTTGGCTTATACATCCATTTGAGTGCCAGTACTAATAATTTATATCCAAGTATCTTTTGTGCTATTTATTTGACGTTTGAGTGCCTATATTCGTTTGAGTACCTATGTCAATGAACTTTTTAGAAAGTTGAATGTAAAATTAATCCTGAGAACGCATTAGAATTTTAGGTAAAGACTGTTTTTAAATCTAGCTACAGAAGCAATTTAGAATAATGTTTTGGAGTGATTTTGGAAATGTTTGACAAATTTTGAGTGATCTGTAAAAAAGTCTTTAAACAAAAGATTACAGCTCAAGCTATCTCAAATTACTTTGTTTAAGGAAAAGGAAACATTCTTCAACGAAGAATGTTTGATAGCTGATGATTCCTTTTGAATGACTCTTGATTTGGTTGAAATTTCTAGACAATTTCTGGATGTAATCTTCAATTTTATCAATTATTTAGTCATTGTTTAGGATATTATTTTCCATGTCGCATTCGTCATTAACATAGAATTTTACTACGTAAAAATTTGAGATTCCTTTTTTTTTATTGCTTTGCTGCAAGTTCCCTTATTTGATTTGTATATATATTTCAAAATAGGATGAATTACTTGCACCTCTTCTTCTCTTGCACTCAATTCATCTTTTCCTATTTAGATTTCGATAATTATTTTTTCCTCATTTTTATTTATTAATTTATATTTTTACAGTATCTTTTTTATTATTGCCTCTTTTATTCAACTGGAGTGAATTTAATCTACGTTTTCGGCGTGTGTGTGTGTAATAATATATCTTAATCTAATTTAAATCCTTATTAATTTCTTAATTTTTATTATAATTTAGCCAACGTTAACTACATTCTAAATTATTTCCTTACCCAATCCCCACTTTTTTATTTAATTAATTCTACACGCGCTCTATAAAACTGCTGCATTTATCACATTCCGAGTGAAGGGATAAAAATCTTTAATGTTTGCAACATTCTTTTAAAGATACCTGGAATTCCCTTATCTAAATTGGCGCGTGTCAAAGAAATCCCTATCAAAATATGATAGTAAAATCACTGAAGGGAAAAATTTTAATCCCTTCTTGTGTCGCGACGTAGACAGATGTATTTCTTACCACTTATTCTTTGTATATAAATTTACGCCTCCCATAGTGAAATAAATCGAAGTTTTAAAATTTCAAAAGTTTATTCTTCTCAGCCAAACAACTGCTAAAACATGTTGATATATATATATAATATATTTGCAACAACGTATATCTTATACACACTAGGAAAAACAAGGGGATCATAAAATAATTTTTCTTGTTTAGAGGCATTTGTAACTAATATTAATATACGGAATAAAACCAAATTTCTTGTATGGATTACGAAAGGCAAAGGAAAATAAATTTCACAAGGAACGTTGTTAAAACTGCAATGCAATATCTTATATATATATATATATAGAGAGAGAGAGAGAGAGAGAGAGAAAATTAGTGCATTTCAAATATTGCGCGTATGTTAGATGACACATCGATTTGCATCAAATCTCTGCAAATTAAAAATTACCGTTCGCAAAAATGTGTATATTCTTTGGAGGACATTATATAACCGAGTGAAATTATTCTTGTTTTCATTCCCTTTTTCTTTCTTGTTCTTAGTTTAGACGATAAATACGTCTAATTATTTTTTGGTAAACAAATTTTGTTACGCAAATTCACTCTTAAATATAAATACCTCTTAGAATTTTTTTTTCCATTCTATAAAATGTTTTTGTCCAACAATTCAGGTAAATTCAGGAAAATTTTTCTCTACAAGACTTAAAGTTGAATTTCTCAAAAGTCATGACAACGAAGACTGTAGTATGTTTCCATCGACTGTACACTCCGTAAAGTCTTCCCATGTTTCTAATCTACAGTATATAATGTACTTGCAATATTATACTGTACCATACATTCTGTGTTCGATACGTATTGTGTTTTCATCTTTTGATGAACCATTTTTTTTTTAAATCTCTACTAACCTTTTATGGAACTTATTAATACTTTAATTCAAAATTTCGAAAAAGGGGAAAAAAATCATGAACTGGTTATTCTCATCATTAAATCATGTAGTTCTATATTTACCGCATAAGGACAAATATATTGAACAATATTGTACGATACTGCACAATATTTATAATATTATATATTTACAATACCGCACAGCATCTTGCTACTTAGGTGAGATTACTCTAATCTACAAGTGTCAGAATAGAAGCTCCTTCACTCCAACCAACTGCATCCTGGAACAGTAGTACCAACATGCCTTTAACCTACCTCCCAGTGCCTCCATATTCTAAAAATACGTGGCACATTCCATCGGACCCAGTGTCTTCTCGAAATGTAATGAATCCCCCCCCCCCCTGCTGCGAGTATGGAGGAACTCCTTAGAGTAAAAGGAAGACACTCCGTCCCAATTAGGTGTGCTCGCTATCCATTCCCGGTTGATGCAATTACGGTCAGACGGACGGAAAGAAGAAAGATCATGCGCCGGTATGGCTAATAACCTCAGCCACAGCCCATGATACACAATATCATTTTACGTCACGACCTATTAGTTTAATTAGGGGAGACCCCTTGGTGGAGGAATGACTGTTCCAGTCCTGTCCTCGAAGACAGAGCTATGACCGTTATGCTGATAAATAGATTACGAATAAATAATAAAGATCCGTTTGGGGGGGGGGGTGAGGTTGCCTTGGTTAAACCTGATGTGTGTGTATTTGAATCGGAATTAAATGCATTAAAGCATGCTGACCCCGTAAATGTCTTGAGAGTCTATGTTCATCATAATGTAAAGTGTTACTAACCAAAAAAAAGTCTCCTTAAAACTGATACATTTCATTAAAATTTGGCTGTCAATATATAGTTGTTTAGTTTATTATTATTTTTTGAGTTCCGTATAGAATATTTAGACTTTGAATATTTAGACTTCCGTGAATTTTGCGAGTACAAAATTCCATTAAGACTTTTGAACTTATAGAAATATAAAGTAAAAATTTGCAAATGATGTTAGTTTCTTTTTAATGAAAATTGCTGTCAACTTCTGAGAATAACTTTACGGGTCATACATAATTTAATCATTTAAATGTTTTGTTAAAGAGTTGCATTAAATAAGAGCAGATTTTTTGTTCTATTTAATGATATAATTTGCGGAAAAAATATTAAATTAGATTTATGATGGATTTAGACTTATTGCAGTTTTTAAATTCTTATTCATATCAAACAAAGTGGTCTGATTTTGGTTCTTAGCAATTAAATAACAATTGTTGCAGCATCGCCCGCCACTGTCAAGAACTTTAAAAAGAAATCAACCTGTTCTTTTTAAAATTTTAGATAAGCAAGGTATCTCAATTAATGAATACCTTTAATTTCAATTGTCAGATTTATTGTAATGAAATTATTTTCAAAGACAATCATTACACCTCCAAAAAATATTAGTCACTGATTTTTAGTACTGATTTTTTATAAAGATCGTGGACTAAGATATTTTATTAATGGATAAAACGACTGATTAATAAAATAAAAGAGCTGATTTCGTTAGAAATTTCGTTTATCAAATGTTGTTGCTTTTGATAAAGTAAGAAATAAAGAAATATGATTTATTTAGTATAAAGATTGTTATGCAAATATATTTAAACCTTGATTATGTGTGCAATAAGCAATAAACCAAAAAGCTTCTAAAACTGTAAATGCTCATCACGATTTCGTTTTTAGTGTATGTATGTGCGACGATAGTGAAAACATTAAAAACTCGTGCATAGATATATCACTAGGCAAAATTAATTTGTATCACATGACATCACCAGCTTGGCTTCGAATATTTTATTGAATTTCACAAATAAATATTTTAAACTTGATTCTTGTTTGTTTGTTGTTAGTCGGATGTAGTCATCCATGAAGAACGATTTCTAACTATACTTTTTGGTTAATAACTGTTTTCGCAAGCCATGGCTGAAGGTATTTTAACGTTGTATTTTCTAAAATTAGTTCATTGCATAATAAGCAGCCTCTTTCGCAACGTACGACAGTTGCTTCATTTCTGCATATCCAACTGCGCACTCCTAAAAACAGTTTTTAGTAGGCAATCAGAATGTTCGAGTCAAGTGGTGGTTCGCTGTTAGTTTCATAATTTGACATCCAACAATGTGTCGCCGCTTTATCTTATTTTTTCCTTTATTTATTAATTGAATTTGCTAGATAATTTTTATTCAAATAGCCACATTTTTACAGGTAACGAAATTTTATACCATCGGAATTATATAGTTGAAATCGAAAGATTTTAAAAGACCGGCTATGAAAAAAAAATCAAGTGATGTTAAGAAATAAAAACTGTTGCATCAACATTTAGTATCGACAAAATACTATAAATAAAGCTTCTGTAATTACCAAAATGCTGGAACATCAAATTCCTTAATCGTAAACTTGATATGGAAATAGGCAAATTTGCTTTTTTGACAAAATAAAGCTAGTAAAAATAAAAATAAAAAAATATTGGAACCAAGATTTGCCAGAAGAATTCGAATCCATTTCCATAAACTATAGTTTGCATTTTTTCAGAAATCGTTAAGTTGAGTTGTTTGAATTAAATCGTGTATAAGACAAAAGCCTTCGAATGATACAAGTTCTTTTTTTTTATGATTAAAAATTCCATTTTAAATGATATTTTATCTTTCCAGTACTCGTATCACGAGCGATTTTAAAACTGTTTATCAATTTTGTCTTACAATTTTATAGATTGCTCTATGTTTATATTGCCTATAAATTACCAATTCGCTTTGTCACAAAAATTTTTGGACATAATCATATGAATTGCTTTTGGCGAGTATACTCATCATTGAAAAAATACAAAAAGTATTTTGCGTTACGACGAATTTATTCAATGATAATTATTATATTTATATAGTAATTGTTTAATTATTATATTTATAATTAATATATTTATTATATTTATATATATATATATATTTATGCCAATTTAAATACGCGTTCCGAAGAGGTTGAAACAGTCGAGGGCTAATTCTTAATTAAGATTAATAAGACTGTTTCTGTAGGATTAAAAAAAAACAGCATGCAGAAGTAATTTTTAAAAAATCTGCTATAAGGTTATACATATACGATTAAAAATTGATTTTTTGCAGCACCTGTTCATTTCATTTTATACCAAAAAATAGCGATCATTTTACAGTGACGTAGAGGAGGCTTTTTTTCCAGCAGGTACCTCTCTACCCGTACAATGCAAATGCGCATAAAAAATGATATGCACCGAACTGCCTACCCTAACAACTTAAAAAGCTAAAAAAATTCTTAAAAGGCATTGTTTTCCATCAAGCAGGCATTGCCATGAATTCGGATTTATTTTTTCTCGGCATAATGCATCGTATACATTATAATTCTTCGACAGAGAAGATTTTTACTGTTATTCGGTGTTGAAATATTCATGCATTTTTCGACAGACACTTTTGTTTTTCTCCCGCACCGACGACGTTATTTATTCCGCTTTTGTATTTGATACCAGGTTTTTCCAGAACCATCAATATTAGAGCGAATTCCATGTATCTGTAGTTTCTCCCTCTCTTTGGAGATACATTATCTTATTCCCAAGGAAAAACACTGCCTTTTTCTCTTTCCTCTTACTCTTTTTTTATTCCTTTTACCTTTATCTCCTTTTTTTTAAATAAAGAAGAAAAAAACTATTCACCCTTTTTTTGTGATAAGAGTTTTATCCAATAACTTATGAAGTTGTAATTGATCAGTTAAATTTTTTCTGCAATGTTGCTGAATATATCCACAGCTAGGCAAATATCCCCCCCCCCCACACACACGCATACACTAAGGCATACGGATTAAATCTGAATGACTGAACTTCTATGACAGCATTGGCGTGAATTACGGTTGGTGGCCACGGTATAACCCTTTGCATGGGTAGTACGTCCAGTCATCGTAAGGAGTAGCCGACCCCCCACCATTTCAGTACCCACCCGGGTGGCGCGAACCAACCACCATTTCGGAAGTTTCATTATATCTGAGGCACTCCCCAGTGGGAGAAGATTGCTAGATATAACTTGTCACTTAATTGTTAGCGAATTGAAGAAAAAATGCTTTGCTATTTAGGAACCATCAGATTGAGGAAGGACGAAACCTCAAGATATACTTTTAAAACGAACGTTCTAATCTAAAAATGGAAAGCGTATATCTGCTCTTTGCGTTTTTAATTTTCTGAAAATTTTATCTATGGTTTACAACTTAATATTATTATTTATTTTTAATTATTAGATTGAATGTTATCTTGAAATTATTTTTTTTATAACTGGGATTCTAATTGAGAATTGAGTTTGCCTTACTCCCTTTGAAAAAGGTATTTGTCTCCGCTAATAACTAATAAAGGTATTTTTAATCCCTTTATTAGTTTTCAGAAAATAATATCTACAGTATGTTTCAACACTGTAAGATCTATCCTTGATTTTTTTCAGGCATTTTTCTTATTCTTCCAAGTCTTTTTAAATTAGAAAAGCAATAAACACAATAATAGTTGTTGCGTCCCCTAAAAGTTGTTCCTTTCCTCTTCTCTAAGAGAGTTCCCCTAAGAGAGGACTTTAGATGTTCCAGACATCTAAAGCCATCTTTTCGCCCCTCGCTACAACACTGAATACTCAGTTAATCTAGATTACAGCAGCGTATATAAAAATTCGAAATTCAATATATTAAAGAAAACAAAACAAAACATACTTTATATTTAAAAGAAGTTTTTAATTTTTTATTCATTTTTACCCTGAGTTCAGAACTCATTATTAAGAAAATTATATCTTTAAATCCTTTTTTTTTTTCTTTTTTTTCTGAAATTTACTACCCAAATGTTATAAAACGGTATAGTATTCAAATTTTAATGGGAATTTGTTAATAGATAATTATGTTTTGAAAATATGTTAAATATTAAAATGGCATCGAGAATACGAGTGTATAGAAATTAAAAACTCTTGCCCCATTAGAAGACAAATGGAATGGTCGATTGAAAAAATGCATTTTTAGAAACGTAAAACAAATCAAGTTAGATAAAATTATATTAAAACAATAGAAAATAACAGAATTTTGACTAGAATTTTATTGCCAATTCGTCCTTAAGTGGATTGTTAATTTGTGAAGCGCATTGCTAATTGATTCCAAAATCCTAAAAACTTCACATTTGCTACATTGAAAAATTGAAAGAAAAAAATGATGATGACATAAATTATATATAAAAAAGAATTGGACATGAAGAATTTAGAACTATTTTCAAAATAAAAAGATGCAAGAGCGAAAATAAAACACAGTTTCAAAATTTTAAACATTGTATCCTAAAAATTTTAAACATTGTATCCTTACCTTTCAATCCTTTATTAATAACATTTTAAATAAAACAAAATTCATTTAGACAAAAAAAGATGCAGATAAAGACCTGTGAATGAAGTTTCCAACTAGCCAATAAAAAAAATAAAAAAAGGAGGAAAGAAAACAAAGGTAAAAACAAGCTGCTGCTTTAAAAAAAAAATCAACAATAAAGTCTTCTTTCTGGTCTTCGGTTTCACTGGCGGACCATGCCGCGAACTCTGGTCGGAATCGATGGAGTTGTAATGACGTCACGCGACGTGCACGTGGCCGCCGTGATTCTATGCCCCTTTTTTTGTGTGTGTACGCTTTCGAATGTTGAATGGTTCGTCCGCGCTGTCCGTTCGTGTTCTTCACCAATCATAGGCAAGAATCGTTCATCCTCTTTCAAAAATAAATTGGGAAATTGCTGCTCATGCAATAGAATAAATACCTTGTTCTAGATGACAAAAAATATTAATAAAGAACGGGATATATTTATATAAGAAATATCTTAAGATTTTCTTTGCTGCTTACGTAGTGTAACTCTTTTTTTTTTTTTTCATGGAAATAATATATTATCTTGAAACAGCCTAGCTTCACCTTAATATAATTTTAATTAATATTTAATTACACCAAAAAATTTTAACTTTGAAATAATCTTATGTAATTAAATTTAGAAGTCGACGTTTTTCTAAAATAGAAACTTAAGCAATTAATATAATTCAGTAATTTAAGATAATGAGGTATATATAGCCATGTGCATTTTTTTAAAAATAAATAAATCTAAGCAGATGTATTCAATGTATTCAATAATAGTTCAGAAATATTTTGAAAAACAATTAAATATTGGATTTCCTATATATTACTTCGTTTTCTAAAGATTTTACAGAAAATAATATGCTATTTTTTATTATTTTAACCTGATTTTTATATATAAACCCTCTGATTGCGTAATTTTTGAAAATAATTCTTCTGATGCAATGTTTGCAAATAAGTTCAGATATTTTTCAAATAAAGTGAGCTGATACTATATGTTACATGATAATAATATGATATAATAAAAATCTGTAATCATAAAAATAAACATTCTAAACTGCGAAAAACGCGGGATGCAATAAAAAATGGACTGATTGCCAACCCGTGGAAATCGCGGATAAGCAGCTGAAGGGTTTTAATAATATGTGTGTACAAAATTAAATTTTTTTTTACAATTAAGTTTAAAATAGCTTGAATAATATTATTTAAAACATTCTCTATTCTTTGAATGATAATTTTGATAATATTTTATGTAAAATATTCACGACATAAGAGTAACGTTAATTTGTATGGAAATAGAGTATTTTTAATTCATCATATTTTAACGAGCAGCATTTGGCATATCGCTCATTATTACGTAAGAGGTTCTCATGCACGTGACAACTTTTGTTTTAAATTTAACTTATTATATTTTTCTACAAGCACAAAGAAGCAATTTAGAAAAAAAATAATGATTTTTAACTGTGTTAATAGAATAGTTAAAGCATTTTTTAAATAGTTATCTTGATAGAAAGTCATTTATAAAAAAGTTTTTTTAAAAATACCACTTAGCCTAGTTTTGGATTGTTTATTATCTTCTTTGTTAAAATGTAGGACATTTTTGTTTTACTTCTCTATTCAAGTGGATTGTCCGAGAAAAAAAATGTAAATCACGATATCAAGAATTTGCTGATTTCTTTTTATTAAAATGAGATGAAAATGATTCGTTGCAATAGTTCTCTTTAAATATATTTTCATAAAAAATTAAATCTATTTCTTTGAATATCAATAAATCTAATAATATAAATGATATTCATAATTCGAAAAGTTGAACATTTTAATTATATTACCAGCGCTAAATATTCGCTTAAAGGGATAAAGAAATACATTCTCATCATTCTTTTTAAATGTGGCAAATGTCTTGTAATTTATCTATATCTATACTTATAATAAAGCTCAATGTGTGTTTGTGAGTTGGTACTCTACATGCCAGACCGTTCGAATTACAGTTACCAAATGTGACAGGTGTATACCTTGAAGGCCGGGAATGCGCATTTTTAAAAAAAATTATTAGAATTTTAATTAATTAAAAATTAAGGGAAATTTTGGAGTTTTTTGCGATACTTTCCGATAATTTTATTGCACAAAAATGATTTTTATATCAAGTTAAAGTTCAAACCCTATAGATACCTTTAGATTTTCTTTAAAGTTTAACCTATAAATTAGGTTCCTATTTTTTAATGAATTTTTTTAAAAATTTTAACCATATTTTTCTAATTTATTTCGCAGAAAATAAAAATAGAATTTAGTCTGCATGAGCATGTTACGGATGCATGAGAAAAATTAATTTTTATCAACGAGTTGCCATCACATTGACAAAAACTCAAATTTAAAAGAAAGTTAAATATTATTGCAAACCCATACAAATGTAATTTTCAGCATGTGCTTGTATGAAATGAAATAAATAAGAAATATATATTTCTAAAAAATAAATGCAAGACAAAGTTTTCTATTATCTTTTACAATATCTATATTATTAATTCAATGAATCAGCTTCATTTAAAGTAAACATGGTTTAATATACATCCTTTCAATAAAGGACCCAACGGCTATTTTGTAAACCTTTAATAATAGAAATATGTGTTAAAATGATCTAAATGAAGTGAATAATATTTCATAAATTAGAATTATCGCAATTTATTCATTTATAATACGAGCTACGGCTTTTCAGTATTAGAAAATAAAATATGGAATTATGAAATGACTTAAAGTATCAAACTATTAGCTCCAGGCAAAAAGAATCTGTTGCTTTTTTCAATGAAGCTTTTTGAAAGTGAGATAGTGCATCTTTTTATTAGTATTATGTTTCTCTGTTTCCATAGAGCAACGCAACAAATGAAGTGTAACAGCTCCGTTGCCAGATTTGCACTTCCGCAATCGTTTTCTTTTTTTTATGTCATTATTTTTTCCTCGGAGTTTTGATGTTTTCGTTTCTGAAAATATTGCACAGCATGCGTCTAAAAAGCACTCAGTCGTAACCGATAGCACTTCGAGAACCATTTTCTTTATTATTTTCTTCCTTTGATTTTTTTTTTCGAATGGAAAATCATAAGGATTATATATTCTCTTTTACATCGTGATTAATACAAGGAAATAATATTGAACTATTATTTTTATTTTGGATTAAAATTTTTTCGTTATATTTCTTTATTTAATTGAAATATTTAGAGAACACGCAAGGATTAAAATGTCAAAAATCTGCATAATTAATATGTCTATATACGTAACAATAGATCTATATAAGTTTAAAATAGCTTGAATATTCTTGTTTAAAATATTCTCTTTTCTTTGAATGATAGTTTTGTCGACATATTGTTTTATATAAAGAATTGTTGACATAGAAGAAATGTTACTTTTAATGTTTTAATTAAAAGTAATAAAATGTTTTTAATGTTTATTATTATTTATGTTAATATAATACTCATTTTATGAAATATTATTGTTTCGAAATATTAGAATTTATAAATGTGTGAAGAAATGGGCGTCTCTATATCTAAAAAATATTTTTTTTTAGTAATTTAAAACGTTGTAAAGATGTGAAAAGTTGATAAATATGTAATATAATTAAATTTAGAAAAAAAATGGCATATAACAAAAAACTTATGGATCCAAAAATTGTTTTTGTTTCAAAAATATTTCATGATATTTTTTAAATTCTTATTTGTTAATTTTAAAAACGAAATAAAATTTCCAAATAAGAACTTGAGATTTCAAGGAAAAAAATCTGTGTATTTGTAAAAACTCTCCAAAGGAAATGTTATCTCTATGTATTATCTAAGTAAATGCTGTTAATTTAATTCAAATTATATGATTATCATTCCAATTTCGATAACTCTATTAAATTTTTGTTCATAACTTGCATTGAAACTTCTAACTATTCACTCAAAATAAATTTAATATGCATATTTGCACTTTCTCATAATGTGTGATATATATTTTATTTTATTTTTACTATTTTGTATGGTATTTTCTATATCCATCTGTTATAAGTAAAAAATATAGCATTCTTATGAAATCTGGCATTCATACTTTAAAAAAACTTGAATTCTACTCATTTTTAACGTTATATATTTTCCTTAAAAACATTATCTTCCTTTTTTTCACAGTTTTGCAATTTCCATATATACATATCCTACTTTTCTGTATGTTTAGGCTCAAGCCATTATCTTGGGTTTCGTAAGATAATGGCTGGTGATAAGAGTTTTTTTATATTTTCACATAAAAGCTAACATTAAGAAGTTGAGGTAAATCTAAACAGTCTATTAATATAAAAGCAATATGCCCACCTGTCCATATCTACGTGATAAAAGTGACGATCTGAAACTTATTCGTGAATATCAGTGAAGTAATATTGCGTCACAGGGTTTGCGTTGCTCTTAAATATCTTAAATGGGTTTGATTTCTAGGAAGTAGAGCTGTTTTTAAATATCACCGGTACCAAAGCAAACATTTTTACTTTCACTGTATTTACAAAATGACTAAAAACTAAGATATGAATATATTTCTTGGCGAAAGATTATGAAAATATGTTAGCTTGTTATTAACATGCTAGTATGAATTAATTATGATACTACAAAAAGTTAAGGGAAAAGAGATCTTTAAGACATGTAAATTAGATCATATTTGGATAAAATTTAGGAATTTAAGTAGTATTGGTGTTAAAAGTGAATTAAATGTTATTAATTTATTATTTGATTAAAATTTGAGCTTGTAGCGGTTACATAACTCTACTACTCACTTTTGATGCAACAGACAGCGTTACCTTATTAATATTAAGGTATATTTCCCACGATCCTTCTTGGGGGTCATTATTAGATTATATTCTGTGTGTCGTGTATTTTAGTGTTCGTGTTTGTTTGGTCTTGTGAAATGTGAAACTTAGAAAATAATTTAATAAACTTGTAAATTATTTTCATTTACCTCATAATGAAGTTATAACAAATCTCGTCCCTTTACAAGCTTGTATTCACAGATGAATATATTTATTTCATTAAAAAAAGTTTTTAAACCTCACGAAATTTCCACAGAATTGTTAATACTAATATACGACAGAAACATCGATACTATCGTCATGGAAAATATAATTTTCTCCATACAAGAAAACAAAAAGTTAAATGATGAATATAGATGAATATAGATGGCTACAAAATCTTTCGGGTCATTTTTATTGGTTGTTTAAAAAACTGGAATTGTTGTAGCTCTTTCGTGCCATAAAAAGATTAAATTCGAAGCTTAATTTTTGACTTTTCTTTTTCTTTCTTTTCTTAAAGACCTTTTAACTTTATATCTAGTGAAGCTTTCTAATAATTATTTGTTATCGAATTTCTTTCAATTTTTATAGTAGTAAATTTCTGTTGTAGCGGTTACATAACTCTACTACCTTCTCTTTTGATACAACAGATGGCGTTACTTAATTAACATCAAGGTATATTTCCCATGATCCTTCCTGGGGGGGGGATCTTTATTAGATTGTATTCTAAGTGAGTTTCTTATATTTTCGTGTTCGTATTTCTTTTGTGAAATATGTAACTTAGAAAATAATTAAATAACTGTTCCTAAAACTCATCTATTATTTTCATCTACCTCATAAAGAAGTTATAAACAATCTCGTTCCACTACGCTATATCTTTTGATACTATTTGATTTCGGTGTGTTATTTTTGCTTTATTTTTATGTATAGAATATCCGATAAATGATAACATTATAATCTTGAAGCCTAAAAAACTAATTATAAATTATGATTGTAGAAGTTTTCGAATTTTGCTCAATAAAATGCATGATTTATTAGAGAATTTCTAATACTTACGCTCTTTATAAATACATTCATCTCTCACATACATTTAGTTGGTCTTTTTTCTCAGTATTTATACGTTTTTCGGTTTATATATTTGTTTGATGAGATGCTAGCAACTAATGACATCCAAATATATACAATTTACTAAATCAGGATGTCTCAACTGCCTGCCATTTCTACCAATGTGCTTAAAATAATTTACTATAATGACAAATTCCACACTGCTGAGTTATCAATTTTATCGCAATTACGGAATCGGAAGTTTCTGCAAGACTGCCTAAACTATAGAAACATGCGCTCCCGCATCTGCTAAAGCTTTGATTTGCTGCTAAATATCATATCATCAATTACGAAACAAATCTTGTATGTTTTATGTATTTCTTATATTATTATTAACAATCATTGTTTCTTTATAATTCATTAAAGTGATTAATAAAATGACCCCCCCCCCCTCTTTCTGGATTTCCAAGTTGTGTGTTAATATCACAGCCTGAAGCTTCAGTAGAGAAAGTCGCATGTACATGTGCTTCTCCTGTTGCACTCCAGAGCGTCGCGGCGAAGATTTCTCCACCTCTTTTCCCTTTCGCCGTTCCGCAATGCCCCAGTGGATTCAAAGCCCGGGGGCGATCTAAAGTGCCGACGGAAGTGAAGGCGGGAAGCGGCGCATGGAAAAAGGGTCGACTGTTGATCCCTGCCACGAGTGGGGGAGGGGGACCGTATACCAATAATCATCGGAAATACTGCACTTCAGAGAAAATCCCTAATAATAAATCGAGGCGAATGTTTCTGACGAAAATTGCATTGCCTATATATTACAAGACAAACTGCCAGTATGGTAAAGTTAAAATACCCTATATGTAGGAATAATAGCTGGTTATTATTAATAATAACTGTAGTTATTAATAATAATCATCAATCATTATTAATAATAAGCGGTTAAAAATCTCCTAAATATTAATAATAGCTATCTATTATTAAAACGGACTATGATTGGTGTTAATAATAATTAATTCATCACAGTGGCTGTAATATATATATGACAATATTGATCAAAGGTTTTTAGGTAGTTAATAATTTTTATTATGATCAATAACAAGATTATAAGATATTATCATTATTGTGAGTGGATCGCAATTATTAGACTGGCTTGACTATAAAAATTGATTGTATTATTGGGAATTCGTTGTTTTATTTTGTATTAACATATATGGAACAAATTTATTTTTAAATGATTTATAAAAGTATTTTAACTTATAATTTTGCTTTGATTGAAAATAAAAAAATTAGTGAAGTCGAAATAATAGTGGCTATCTTTAGATAACCGTTGCGAAAATTTAAAAACTTAATTAATACTGTCGTTAAATGAGAAAAAATTCTAATAATATCTGTCGATTTATATATAGAGAGATCCCAGCAAACTAAAAAAATCACCCTCCCAATGGGAAAAATAAAGAAAAGTGAAAAGTGAATTGCAATACAAAATTGATTAAGTTAGAAAGTGGTTGGTGAAAATTTATTTATTTTAAATATAAAATTTTGCGAACGTCCTTTAATATTTTAAGACAGAATTTTCTGTATTTTTTCGATTTTATTCGGTTTACAAACATTCCCACATCTATTATGATGAATAATTCTCTCCTACTGTTGAATAAATAATCCTTTAAAGTCAAATAAATGTGTAATCGTGTCACCCTCACTTTAGAAAATATTAATGAAAAAAGAGGGTGTAGAGATATATACAGTAGCAATTAAAAAAAACATTTCTTAGAAAATATTTTCAATTAGCAAAAATCCAAATCAAACCAACCCACGAAATAAATCATTTCTACACAAACAAGCAATGCAACTATTTTTCAAATCGATTTCAACCTCAGCCATGTTTGGAATTCAACCCTGCCATTTTTTTTTTCGAACCATCTCCGCCCATTACAAACGTATCTACTCCACACACTCTTTCAGAAAGTGACCATCAACTCTCTGTTCTTCTCTCTCCCCTGTTATCCTTGAAAGTTCAAATCCCAAACGATTTTTCGATGCCTCCCTCCACCCCTTCCACCCTTGGGATGCCGGTATTTCTCTGCTGGTCAAGGTCGGGTGCAAACGATATGCCCTGCCTCAAGGCCCCTGTATAGGTGATTACCGATGACCTCTTTCGTGAGGCTGTTGAAACTGTGTGTATCGGAAAGTGATCGTGGGTTGAAATCGAAGAGCCTTTATTTTCCTTTAAAGATTTCTTTATCTTTCCCTGAGAGATTGAACGTTCGATTTCAATGTATTCGACGTTCGGTTCAAGGCAGTTTGTTTACTGGAGGGACTGCTGACGTCTTTCCCGCGTGGTTTTGATCCAGTTCTTTCCTGAATGCTGAAAGTATTGAGTTTGAAATGTATATTCATAGGATTTGAAGGTTTTTGACCAGAAGCAAAAATTGAACCTTGTCTATTTAATTTCGTACGATTTTTTTTTTTTTTTTTTTTTGCGCATGAACTTTTTTTTCTTTGAACGTGGAAAACCTTGAAGAGATCTTGTTCCGGCAGAGATATTTTTAAATAAGGGTTTGATTATAAACAATGAATATGCTAATTAGGTGCATGGACCTTTAGACAAACGCCGACTCGCCTTCACAGCTCTATGGAATACTTATATTTTTATTAAATTGCACATATATACGTAATTTTAAGTATGCCTAGTATTTAATCCAACGTATGTGATTACATTCGGGATGAATTTTTTGAGAAACTTTCAAAAATAGCTATATTTTCAAATATTTGCATAAAAAGGATTAAAAAAACAGCTATGGAATCAAAATATACCAGTTAAGTGCAAAACGTTTTTTAGAAACTGGAAAAAAGTGCTTTATTGGCTAAAAAAGAGTTATAAAGCAAAAAGTTTCTAATTTAGAAGTTTAATAAATGATTTGCTTAAAATTTTGTAGATATATTAAGAAATATATTATCTTAGTCCTGAACTAAAAAATATGCCGTATTTCTATCCTTTCTTTAAAAATTGAGGGTCTACTGATAAATAACACAAAATTTTCATTTTTTTTTTTCGCATTATGAAGCACTATAACAACTATAGGATATTTCTAAGGAAGTAGATTTCTTATCTCTAGCTCAGGAATAGCAGAACATATTAAGGAATTATTATACCAAATTTGAAAGAAAAAATATGCATTAAATTTTGATTTTCGAAGTTTTTTGTAAAAAAATTCTATCATATTCTATATTTGAGGAAGTAACATCTAAAGATATAAAATAGCAATAAAATATATGTAAATGCAAATGTAAAAATCAGTAACTTCTAAAAAAAAATAGACTTAGAAACAAAATTCTAATGTTTTTATAAAGAAACCTGCCCAAACATTATAAAAATATTAAATAAAAAAATAATAATTACAGAAAAAAAATCGATTTTCCAACGTAGTCACCTGCTTTAAAATTACTCTGCAAAACATTTAAAATTATAACTTAAACAGGGGTTTTACGTATCCCTATTTGAGCAACATGATCGGCAAAATTGTTTAGATATTTTCATGATCTTGGGCAGCATTCAAAATATTGAGCTTCATTGTGGAGGTATGGTACCATATCTTATGCTAATATGAAAAGCATTGTGTAGATATAAAATCTTAATTTTTGTGATGGCACTTTATGAAAAGAATATTTTATTGAAAGTTGATTAAATATTACATTATTTTAAAATACTGACAACGAAAGAAAGTTTTTAAAATTTATTTGGGCACTGTTTCGTTCGTTTTTTAAATCTTAACTTTATTAGTGTTTTAATTTAAAAAAAATATATATAAATTTAGATTTATTTTTTCGAAAAATACAGTGAACTCATAAAATTTTCTTTTTATAGTTTAATTATTATAATTATGTATATATTCCTTGAGTAAGTCTTCGATTAAAAATGGCATTGGTAAAACACATCAGGAATGAAGAATTTATTTTTAAATGTAAAAGCTTAGAAACGAAGATCATTTTAAATACTAAATTTAAATAAAGATATGGGAATTGAAATCCATTCATCAGTAAGTTTTTCTCTATTAATAAATATTCTTTTACAAATTTCAATAGCAATGCGGGTTTTTTTTTTCAATTACAATCAACAATTTTCCAAACGGATAGAATTTTTTGCAGAAAACTTCGAATTGAAAAAAAAGAAACAGTACTTAATCAAAAGCCATGGAATACTAAATTTTGCAATTACAAATTCTAAATTTTTCATTGCAAAATATTGCATTCAACATTTTTAGTATTTTGTGGCGCGACTGATGAATCTAAATATTTTCAACATAATTTAATCATTCATTATATATTTCTATGTCTTCCATCTAGAATTCAACTGTTATTCAAAAAAATCAGCAAAAAAATGATAAGTTTCGCTATAATTACAAAAAAAACATACAATTAACCATGAGAAACGAGAGTTATTATTATAATTGTAAAATGTTATTCCAAACGAATGTTGTTACATCTTTATTTCAAAATGTAAATAATGTTTGCACTGGCTATTGTTCAAAACTTTTGAACCAAGCGAGACGGCAATCTAACGGAGAAAAAAACAATCATTGAAGAAAAGAGTTCAATCCGCTTAACAAATTAAATAAAATACTAAATCATCAAAATCGTTTGGCTATAAAATAAAAATAAAACTGATGCCAAACAAAGTTACAAAACATTGCTCTCCGGTTTTACAGAAAGAAAAGTTAACTTCTTTTGAATGGAAACAAACATAACCTAAGGATTGTTAGATGCTTTCTTTTCCATTTCACTTCGGCTCTTCACTACCGCTGCATGATTTGCAGACGTCACATTAGAACGTGCAACAGAGCATCGCGAAGTGCCTCCGTGAATAATAAGATGGAATAAAAAAGAGAAGCATATTCTAAACAAATCACCTTATCTGCGTTCGAGTGTGAAAGAGTTTTGAAAGATGGAGTTGAGTAGTGATTAGAATAGAATTAAAAGGGTTAAAACGGTTTCACTTGTAGGTCGGGAAGAAAAAGTTACAGTTAAGGTCAGGCGAGCGTAGCGCGATGGTGGTGATTTCTAATCAGTTTTCTTTTGGAAGTTTCGATTTGCCTCCTGGGCATGGAACGGTGTTTAAACATTGTAGCTTGTCTGATTAGATCATTTATTTGTGTAATGACTGAAATGTGATAATTTTCAAATTTAAATTTATTTAATCTGTTTTTAAATTTTGTTTTCGAAATTTTTGAAGGTTAATTAAAAACATCTAACCTTGAAACCAAATTCAGATGTAAAAATTTATAATTTGTGCTATGATTGAAAGAGAATATATTGTTTTTGTTCTGAACTGTTATAGGACGAAATGGCTGAAGTTATTTTGATAAAGTAAATTTGCTAATAAATGATTTCATTTAAATAAATTTTGATTATGATAAAGAATATTTTTTAAGATAGATTCTTATAGGAAGACCACCTATTGCAATGGTTCTCATGACAAGACTTCAGGAAAATTTCTTCAGTTCTTCACCGATCATGGTTTCCTTGAACCCAAAACCACAATTCGTCCAAAAGTTTATGTATATATAATATGCATATAATGCTTTGCCCATGTTATCTTGTGAACAGGATTACTAGAGTAATTTTTGTTTGGATTTGAACTTTGGTTGGAATTTGTTGTTAGAAATGTAAAAATCTGGGACGAATTCGTAAATGTCCCATCTAGCTGAAAAGGGGTGGAAATAGTTGGAGGTTCAAATTTTAATTTTGCTATAACTTTCTTAATATTGAAGATAGAAAAATAAATCCAATTAGCCAAATTAGAGACTCATTAAAATGAACAATTTTTGTAAATTGTTTGTTTTAAAATGTTTTGATAATTGCAATATCTTAGAAATTAGGGTTTGGAAAGCGATTTTTTGCCCTAATTTTGACAGTTTATAACATCAACAATTTATGTTATCAGATAGTAACTCAGATGTAAGAGAATTTACTTTTGCCTTCTAGCTTGCTGAGAGGATTTTTTTAAAAATTTAAAATAATATTATATTTTTTCTTAATGCTTTTTGAACTTATTTTATTGAGAAATTTTTGTAATTGAATGGATATATATTTTGCTGAATATTTATGGTCAAAAAAGAATTTTTAATTGTTAGATCACTTTATGGTTTGAAGATTCTTCATTCATATTCTTGAGATATTTAAAAAATAGTTGCAACATTAAACTAAGAATATTTCTTCACAAAAAACCTATTAAACATTTAAATTTTTATAGATATGAACTAAGCGTAATAAACTTTTCCATGTCAAATTAATTTTATCTTTTATTGAAATAATTGATTTAAAATATTGGACTTATTGAAATAAATAAGGCCTGTTTTTTTCTATTGGTAATCAAAGCTAAGCTGGCAAAAAAAATGCCATCAATCAAAAGTCTATTAAACATTTAAATTTTTAAAGATATAAACTATGTAAAATAAACTTTTCCATGCCAAATTATTATTACCTTTTATTGTAATAATTGATTTAAAGTATTGTACTTATTGAAATAAATAAGATCTATTGTTTTTCTATTGGAGATCAAAACTAAGCTGGTAAAAAAATGCCATCAATCATTTTAGATATAAAAAATACAAAAGAAAAATAAGAAGAAAGAGAAAAAAGATACAATATTTTGAATCGAATATCTAGAATAAATCCTGCTATTCTATCACAAACAAACTATTTTATTATTATTTCGTTTTGATTTTGTTTGCATTTAACGCCAATACCATCACGAAGGTAGAAATCGTTTGTTTGTATTTACTTATTATTATTATATTCTCGAATATTAATCGCATCTTATTTTTATTCAGTTCAAATAAAAAAAGCATTATTTTTCATTCCCAAGGATTGAAGTATCAACCGTCATGTGCTTCGCGAACAAATATTTGCAATGCGTCTATTCTAAAGACGTGTAAATAAAAACACATCGTGAACTGTAGAATTTTTGCAAAGGTTGAATGACATTGAAAACATCCTTTTTTATGATTATTATTTTTTTTTCCTTCTTCTTTCTTTCTGGTAATTAAGTCAGATGAAGAAGGGTCCTGACCTAATTTTTCGGATGAGTATTTTTTCCCCTTCAACAGGTCATTGCATCTGCAGGCGTGAACTTCACTTCAAATCTGGGACGGGATTACTAATATGTAGTATTTATATTGGCATCGAAAAATGATTTTGTTTCCTCGCTACCGAGATTTTTCGCTACCGTATTTAGCACTCTATCGCTATTCGTCTAGCCTAAAGTTAACAAATTGGCATTTGGAGAAAAATCCCGGAAATTTGGCGATATTTTCCAAGAAAAATTTGTTATTTTATTTGACTGAAATTATTTTATAAATGTTGGGATTTTTTTTTTCATATGCGAAGTTGATTTAGAATAGTGACATACCGAGTAAGCCAAATTTGGCGATGAATGCGAAAAAAAAAAAAAAACCGCCCTTGAGTTCTATTTATTCTTTTTATATCACTGGAACTGAGAGTGTATTGTAATTGCCACAATTTTTTAGGATTCGGAAAATATTGATTATTTATGTTCCGAAATCTAAGAGGCTATAATATTCATCAAAATGAAAAATTTTGATGAATGGACTGATAGGAAAAATTTAGATTGTTGTCTATGTACCGTGTGCTTGTAATCCCTGTAACTCCACTACTTGACGGACTTGATGGATAAAATTTGGCATATATCTCTTGACATAAAAACTGTAAATCTGTACTGACCTTTGCATGAAATCTGTGAACATGGACAAAATATTTTATCTTGAAAAAATGCGAGCTATTTTTCAGTTCAACACACAATTATATTCGGCCACAAATTATAACGTGATGAAGACATAACACATAGAAAAAAGACATAGAAGAAATAAATGAAACGGTTCCAATTTATTTAGAATACGGTGGGTGTAGTACAGATGTATTGAAGTGAATATTTCGAAATATTGAAAAATATATTGACTTATTATTGCTTATAAAAGTATTCTTAATTGACATATAATTTTCTTAAGATAAATGAAATAAATTTAGTCTAATTAATTAATTAAATAAATAATCAAACCTAAATAAACTAAAATAAATATATCTAACACATTTATTTCGATACTGGCCAATTTTTATCACTAATTTTTAATTTGATAGTAAATGTTTCTTATTTTATTATATTTAGCTAATAAATTTATCAGTTATTTTATGAAAAATAATTTTGTTTCATAATGCTGTTTTAACATATACAAATAAAAGTATATCAATATCGTTTGGTCGTTAAGCTTTGCTCGGTTACCTTAATTTGGCATTATTTTGCCACTGAGATCCGGCAACAGGGCTTCAATTGACGCCTCCATCGATGGAAGAACTTTTGATGCGACGACCAAGGACATACCATTGCCAACAACTTTTTTACAAACTTTTCGGTTAATCTAGTTCACCTCGAAATTACAAGCATTCTTCTCACGTAATTGGATTACTTTTCCTGTTTAGCCACAAACTTCCTTTAATTATAATTTATGTCTAAAACCAATTAGTTTGGAAATTCAATAACATTTTATCATCATCGTCTGCGCAGTCTTTTTTTTTTTTCTTAACCCTAGTTTTCCGTTTTTGCTAGTTTGTTATTGGAAGGAGGACGATATGTCGGCTTTTATTAAAAGGAAAAAAGAATTTATTTTAAAGATCATTATTCATTACAGCGATGTATGTCAGTCTAATATGTGTCTGTAGATTATTTATTACATATTTGAAAAATTGGAGACGGATGGTTTCAATTATTTATTCTGGAATTAATGATGTTTTTATTATTTTTAGAAGCAATTAGTTGAACAAATCAATTAATTTCTTGTTTGTATATGGAAAGGCTGATAACCGGTTAATGAAATATTTCAAATGAAATTGAGTGTAACCGAAGTAAATGTGTTTCAAATGAAATTCATAAAAATTTATTTCAAATTATATATATAATGAAAAAATATTTCTTAGTTAAGAATAGTAATTAAATTCTTTATCATTGATCGGTTTGTATATAGATTATAGAAATCTTTTCCATCTAAGATTGACCTTGGCGAAACCTCGGCTTCATGATTCGAAGGGCGCATGTTCGGTACCTGTTTCTTTCGGAGATTTGCATAGACTTAGTGCACTTTTAAACCATAAGGGTTAATTTTTGAAATGGTGCATCTGGTTAAATGCCATTATCGCATTTATGCGCATCGATAAACAATTGAAAACCAATTCTTTATCATAATTATTTACTTGGTAACAAATACAATCGTATGTTTTTGGTGTTAAAGTAATCAGTATGTTTTGATGCAAGATATTGAAAATAATTTCTTTCATAATTCTAATATAAAAAATTTAATGTGGGTTTCAAAATACCTCTTTTTAACACAAAAATGTAAATAGTGTATGTTAAAATTACCCAAACTCCTATTACAGAAGTGTGATAGTTCGGAGAAAGTCGGAGAACAATGTTCAGGTTTCGTTCTCATCTATTGAATATAGTTAAAATTTTCGATATTTGTCTTAAAATAGCCATCTAATGGGACATTGATTTAATTAGAGTGAAATATCTATTCTGCTTACTGTGGAAATTGGAATTTTAAGTGTAATTTCTTTTTATGTAATTTAATTTAAATGTAATAAATCTCGAAAACAAGAATTCTAAAACTTTTTAAATGTTGTACCACTTGAATGAAAATCGGAAAAGTAAAAAATAAATAGAAAGAATTAAAAAAAGAAAAACGATAAAAAGTAATAAGAATAAAGAATTGATTTTAAAATGGTATGATATTCCATTTGTTTTGGGTAGTCATTTAAATGGTTTGAATAAGAAGTGTACCAATAAAAAATTATGTAACGCATTATTAATTGTACATGTACCGTAAATTAAAAACTTATACTATCAGAAATAAGGTATTGCACCATTAGTGGTACATGCATCATAATTTTAAAAAAAACATGTACCATAAAAAATAATGTGATGATTTATCTGGGGAACATGTAATATGTTTAAAAAAACCTGTACCATCAAATGTAATGAAACGCGACATTAGTAGTACATATACCATAATTTGAAAAAACTTGTTTCACTAAAAATAATACTATGCGCCATCAGTAGTACATGTCCCAAAATTTGAAAAGAAAAAAAAAAAAACCTCTCCTGACTTTTTTTTTTTTTTTATTTTCTCTTCTGGCTTTCATAGAAATAATATGAAAAATTGTTTATCGGATTTTATACTGACATACTTGTTTCTGGAAATTAAAAAGTCTATACTTTTGATGAAAAAACTCTTTTAAAAAGTTATTCTAAATTAAAGAATTCCAGAAAATAGAAATTATTAAATTATTATTTTTATTTGCATTTTTCAACATTTTAAATTTAATAACAAATTACAGCTCTTAAAATTAAAATAAAAGCATTTATTTTTAGACTTTCTATGGAAGAATAATTATAAGATGATTTTCTTTTAAAGAATTTTATTGCGAATTTCTATTCTTTCACTGTTTCTAATTCTCTTTTGTGTAAATATATTTCATTTTTTAAATGCAAAAATCATTCCAACAGTATAATTACACTTTCCTATTCAAAAGAACTTTATTTATACAATACAACAAAGACAATTTTAATATATCTCCCGAGTTTTGCTTTGCAATTAAAATATGTTCCGCAAAATTACAGCTATTGTTTTTGCTATGAATATTGCTTTAATATTTTAAAAGGTATTTCCAGATTATATATCATTTTGAAAGAAGAGCGATTGTTATTTCAATGTTCGGAATCATTTTAATTGTAAATGAATACTGCAGTTTCATTTGTAATTATATTGGAAATTCTTACTAAAATATTCTTTTTGTTTCTGTCTCTTTATAGGTAAGATGGCTTTGAATATTCTTAACAGTTAATTTAAATTGCGATTGTGTGTTCTTCAACATTTTATTCCGCTTGCCACTTCTGGTGCAGGTTTGTATTTTATTTTTAAAGACTATAAAAGGTTTATATAAATATATGAAATGCAGTTGTTCTACATTTATTTGTAATTTGTGGTTATTTTAGAGCTCAGTGCGTTTTATTAATTAATTATTAAAAGCAGCTTCTTATAGTTTTCGTCATAATTCTTAGTGAATAGATTTGAAGGTGGCAACACTTTTAATTCTTCTCTACAAAAGTTTTATTTTATTTTTTTTTCTATAAAAATTGCCTAAACCTGTATAAATAAAAATAAGAAATGAAAAAAAAATCTGAACTTTTAATTCAAATTAATTAATTAATTAAAAGAAGTAATTTTTTAAATAAAATACTGTTAAATTTTACTGTAATTTTTTTAAAGAAACTCTATTTCCTCTAAAAAAATAGAGCAAAGACTTTAGTTAAAATTAGTTTTTTTTAAACGTCAGAAATTTAATGCAATTAATACTAATTATTTATTTGCTTAGGTAGATACTTGAGAGATTACAGAATGTGAATCTATCAGAATCCACTACACTTCTACATTTTTTAAAGTAGATCCTAATAAATACAGACAGGAAAATGATAAAAATCATAGTGAAAATTATTATTATGCTATTTACTTCTCAATTTCACTGAAATAAAGGAGGTAAAGAACCACCATGTCAATGTATCCACTACGAGGAGACATCCGCTCTGTCTCCTTCAACTGTTCACACTACAAGCGAATAAAATAAAAAAATCGTGTAATTTGTTATTTTATGCCTTCTAAATTTACAACATAATTGCGTTATATTATTTTTTCAACTTTTTTTTAATTCTGATTTTGTATCTGCATTTTTTCGTGATAAATGTAATTGTAATTTTTCTTTTTCTTTTCTCCCCTCCCCTTTGTTGTGTGTGTGCAGAATTGGTTTTTTTCATTTAGATAAAAAGCGAAGAAGCCCGATTTTCTGACTGATGGTTTTTCTTCCCCTAAAAATATAATTATAATTAGATTAAAAAAATTGTCTCATACAATTCCATGGTTTTCATATTTAATAAATAAAGTTTTCTTTAAAGTATAATTGAAAGTTAGGAGGAAATAGGGCGATAGAAATGATGAAATTGAAAGCTTGAAGTTATCATCTTATTTTTTTTCTATACATTTATTTCCATTTTCAATTTGTCTTTATTTATCAAAGACTTCAAATGACATGCAAACTTTTATGAAATGAGGACAATACATTCCTTCATCTGCTGTTCGTTTTCGAACCCTTCCGCCATTTTTGCATCTCATCACTTGAACTCTTCCGACTGAAAAGTGCAGGGGTGGGAAGGTGGAGAATGGGGAGAATTTAAGTGGTGGGGGAGGGAATCGAAAAATCGAAATGGGAATGTACTCGTTCTTTATTCCAGACGGCTTTTAATACAAAGTGGCAACAACAAATATTTGCTTTTCAAGTTTGGGCCACGGTTTGATTGTGGTGTGTGCTAGGGTCAGACAACACCATTACCATTTTAGAAAGGGGATGTAGATGACAGCGAAGATCAAACGATTTTTTTTCATTCTTTTTGAAAATTCAATTCAGTTATGGATTACGTGTGTATTTTACATAATTGTAGACATACCTTTGCAAAGCAGAGGGTGCTTTACCCATCATGGCCAGATGCTAACATTTTGAAACACGCTGTTTTGGCATCATGGAATAAAAAGAAATCAGAAGTAAAAGTCATTAAACCCGGAAAAAACAGTCCCTTTTTTTTATGTATTTGTTGAATTCGGTATGGATAGTTTTTGAGTTATTGAATAGTTATTTATTTTTAGGTTGTTTGCCTTTACTGGTTAGTGCTCGATTTAAAGTTTTGTGAAATCTCATTGTTTGTGGCAGTTTTATTTGCTTACCCTGTCAATCTTGATGTATGGTATGATAATTCCATATATTACTGGAATAGAAACATAACAGACTGTGGTGTTTGTATAAAAATATAACGGACTGAATCGGAAAAATTTTCTTTTGATATTATTGAAACCTAACATTCTGGTCAAAATTGTTTGAAGATTCTGATTTAATGAGGCATATCATGTATACATTCCATGAATGAAATGTCTTCCATTGAGAATTCATTTTGCTTCGTGAAGTGCTGAATATGTATTATAATTCTATATGTATTATAGAATTATAGTATGTTCAATGTATATATTATAGTTTATTAAGTTCAAAACTTTTGAAAAACATATGGCGTTTTAATTTGCATTTAATTAACATATCGTTTAAATGAGAAATCATTTCCTGTCACTAGCCATATTTGCAATTGAGTATAAAAATAAAAATTTTGAAAACTTTCGCACGCTGGTAAACGATCTTTCGCGATCTATGTATTAAGTAACATGACTTTGAAATTTTGACAAATCTATATTTGGAAATAAGTAAATTGATGCACATGTTTGCATATTATAATTAAAAAAATTGGAAATTGTTCTCTTTTTTTCCCCTTTTAATTTTCTCTGGCAATGACAACACTCTAACTAGTCAACTGTATTAGAGAAATATTAATATTTTATTATTATTATAGTAATATATATTATTATTATATTATTAGAGAAATATTAATATTTTATCAATATAATTAGTCAAATTCCTGTATATTTTGTACTGTTATTTCATTATTATACTATTTATGAAATTGAACGCCAGCTTCAATAATATTATGGTTTGTTGTATATTCTGGAGTCACATTTGACATATAAAAGCAAATACATATTCACAATAAAATAAAAAAAAATAGTGGCCTAAAATAAATTATTAATATATAGAAAATATATTGAAATATAAAACTAAATTGATCCTCTTATTAAAAGAACAGCTTCATAATGGTCGCTGCCTAGGACTTCAGACCAAATCCACCATTACATTTTTGCATATATTTTATAATTTTATTTTAATTTCAATTTTAAATGCAGTACTTTAAGTTTAAATTCTAAAATTTTGCTGTTCTTTTGATTGTTATTTATTCTATAAGTTACATCGTTATTTATTCTATAATTAATTCAGCTCACCAAAGTTTTTCAATTTCAATTGGTTACACCTAAAACATTGAAGTGGGGACAGTCCAAAAGAGTGAAAAGGTGAAAACGAATCTACCCCTGTGATCAAGAATGTCTAGACACTTTAATCTTGAATCGAATATATTACCTATAGAGTTTGAATGAGTTAAAATAAAAGAAAAATTAACAATATTCAAGGAAACCGCTGCCTTTTTTCACTATAAGCATATTAAGTTTTTCAAAAGTTGAAAAAGAAAATTCTTTTTAAACATTTTTGCGAATTTAATTTAATTATTTTTAAACATTTTAAAATTTTTTGCACGCATCAACTTTTTGCATAAATTGCTGAATATTTTTGAACATTTTATTCCAAACTAGGATAAATTTAAGGCATTTGTTTCAAGAAAGGACAACAAATTCAAATGCGGGACTATCCATATAATTCAGGACATACAATGATTTGGTTTATTTTCATTTATATATTATAATGATCACTAATAGACATTTTTTTTTGTTTTACAGTAAACATTCAAATTTCAAAAACACTAAATAGACTTTAAGACATTTATCCTAATTTGTTGTTTATGGTATTATAAACGCAATGCGTTGTTGTGAAAAAAATAACTTCAATCCACTAAACTCAATCTATCATTTTAAATACAATACTGTTTCATTTCTAAATCAAATTATCTTTCCACAAATAAAATAACAAAACGTGAACCTCTGAATATAAATCCTTCACTTAGCAAGAAAATATATCAATATAAATCCCATTTTTTCCCCAAATAAAGCATTTAAATAAAGCCACTAAAACCTGTATCGAATGTTAAAAGTGAAAATCGAAAAAGAAGGCTTTGTCGCCGAAAGAAAATATTTGTGGCATTGTTAAAATAGCTTTCCAAATTGTTCCATTCGCCATTTTCTTGTTGTTGAAGTTCGTTACTTCATTCCACTTCGTTACAGAACCCTCCGGGGAAGAAATTAAAGACAGAGCCTCAAAGAGAAGAAACAATTTGCCGTGAATGGTTTATATACATTTATTTCCCTCCGATTTTTGTTTATTTCTTCGTCTTTTTTATCTGTTTTGTTGCAGGATTTGTAGGCATTAGGTGTTAGCACTAACTTGATAAAAGCTTTTGACATCAAATCGTTCATTTCATTTCGATTTCCTTTTCGTCTCTTTCGTTCCCCCTTTTTTTTCCTTTTTATCTTTGGAAGATTCTATTATTTCGTTTAGATCAGAAGATACAACAGCTTTGGCGAGTTTGTCGCCAAATCTTCAGTGTATAAGTAACGGTTTTTGACGGAAGTAATACTTGAATTAAAAAAAAATTTTTTTTTATTCCATTGGAATAAATAATAAAGTAATAAATTTTTGAATTAGCTGAAATTTGTTAGAAATTTTGAATTTAAAATTCTCAGTATTACATTTTATTGATTATTAAAGTTAGTTTTCCATCATCTTATTCTTGAATAGATTGCATTCTATCATTCGTAATTCAATTAATTCTTAACTAAATTCTTATTATATTCTTTCTTCTTCGTATATTTAAACATTTAAACAATATTTAATTAGATTTTGATATTTTATAAATTAATTACTGTTTTTATAAATAATTATTTTTACATATAAATTAATGTTTTATATATTAACAAATTATATTAAAATATTCTGATATTTGAGACCCTCATTGGGCATTTTATTCCATCCTTCGGAAATGAATACATGACCATTTTGTTATTTTTCTAAATATTTTGGAATGCTCGCACTTTTAGAATATATTATCTTTAATTTATAAGCAGCAAAATAATATTAATGCATCAAACAATGTAATTGTCAAATTATTATTATTTAAACTGCCATTTTTCAAATAACGTATTTGTATTAATAAATTTATAGTGTAATTATGGAATGAAATAATTTGATCAATGATAAAATCATAGATACATTATATGCACAAGATACTAGTGATAATTCTGTGTTAAATTATCAGAAATATTTGCATCTTTTCGTTATTATGAGTGTTGTTACTCTTTTTTAATGTTAGAGTCACAATTTGTATTCAGTACATTTAATTCTTATCTTTTATGTTTTATTTCCTTTATATTTTATTAAATGCTAAACAATTAATGGATTTGTTTTATGTTAAATTGCAAAGACATATAGATATATAGAAATTTGCACAAGCATTGTGCCTTTATTTTAGAATAATATGTGAATTAATTTAAATTTATTGTCATGGGTTTAAATATTTTAAAATAAAGTGATAGCGATAAAAACCTGATAACTTGTAATCGTCTTAATCAAAATGAATAATAAAAAAAAGAAAGAAAGAAATTCTATCTTAATTAAGATCATGGCTTATATAGCATCTTTATAATAAGTATAAAGAGAAGTGGATGTAATATCTATTATTCTTTTATATAACTGATAAGAATTGTTTTTAGAATTAAAAATGTAATGTTGTGATTAGAAATTTATAGATGTGTTTATAAAACAAAATGGCAATTCGATGGATCATGTAAATTGATATCCTTTTCACGTTTTCCATGCTTGAATTTGTAAATAGATGAGATAAAATATCTTCGAAATTTTAAGAAAAGAGGCGATCTGAACATACTTAAGAATTTTAAATTGCACAACACGTTTCCAATTCGAACACGTAATTGACTTTCAGATTGAAAATCCAAATCTCGCTCAAGAAAACTTTTGTCGAAAAAAAAAAGTCTGTTCTGGATAGAAAACAAAATAATTTTTTGATTTTTGTTATTCTTTTTTTTTTATCGTCTGCCAAGTCACAAAGCTGACGGTTTTTTTTTTGTTTTTTTTGTCGCCTGCGTTTATTTATTTACTTTATTTTTTTCTTAACTGCAGTCGTTCTGTAATGTTCGAATAGGAATGCGATCAAAATAGAAGAATATTGAGTAAAATTGAGGTAATACGCTTTCGCATGTACACACATACACACACCCACACACTCATACATATGTGTACACATCTATGGAGGTGAAGATAAAAATTCCAACAACAGAAAATCTTTCTCCGAGAATATAAAAGGGGCGAGAAAGAAAAGAAGATTGAAAATGTGACACTTTAATTCCGGTGATCTGAAAATCGTTGTCAGATTGTATAAAGCTTCTATTTTCTCCAGCGATCTCTTTCCTTGGTGCTATTCTTTCCGTAAATAAAATAAATAAAACATAAAAGAGAGAAGAATTTTCCCTTTTTTCTTTCCCTCTATTCCATCCAATATCCCTTTTTGGAAGAGGCAATATTCGAAGCTGTTTCTTCTCTCCTCTCCCCCATTCCCCCCAAGTTTAAATCGTGAGGGGGGGGGAGAATAGGAGAAATTGCCAGGCATAATACCTTTTTAACTCTTAATGTACATTCAGCTGAGTGGAATGATATATACATAAAATCCAGCTTTTGTTATTTAAATGAATTCCGGTACAGTGATTGAGTATAAACACGGTGAATTATTTCGAATTTGTTAGATTTTTGTCAGCAAATAAAGAGTTCTATTTGCTGCTGAGTAATAAAAGAAGCTTTGGAAATTGTTTCTATTGTCTCTCTCGACACAATAGCTCTCTTCTGAACCAAACTTTTCTGTTGTAAAGTACAATTATACCAAGTTCAGTTTTGAGGGAGTTATTTTAATGAGTTACGTACTGTGTAATAGAGTAGAATTCATTCCTTTCGATGAAATTGCCTGTTTTATCTTTTGCTGCTGAAACTGTACTCAATTTAATAAATGAGGCTATATTGTCAAAGTGTATTGTTTTTGAATTAATATTGTATGTGCGTTATACAGTTTGTGAAAGAAAATATTTACAATAATTTCCTTATATCCACCAAGTTACTTTAAATGAGTTACTCTTTAGTGATTTTAATCGCATTCATGTTTATTTAAACACTTTTTTTCAGAGTTATTATTAAATGGCTTATTTTGCCAGCATTTCAATTGTGCATTTTAAATGCAAGGTTAAACTATTCTAGAAAGTAATAACTTTATTTTAATTAAGTAACTTGTTTGGGATTCAAATATTAAATGAAATTCCTTTTAAAATTCAAAAATTGTTGGCTATTGATGTTATTGTAGTATTAGATGTTTACAATTTTAGGAATTGTTCGAAATTATTCGAATAAAAAAACAATAATGCGATAAATATTAAAAATTTCCTAATGGTTGATCAATTTTTCTTATTTGTTCATTCGTTTACCTGGATCTTTGTTTCATTTTAAATTTTAAAACAGTCGTTCATAAAAGCAATTTATAAAACAAAATTCATTGTTGGTAAACATCATTTCACAATTATATGAAATAATCATAACAAAGTTAAATTGACAATAAGTGAGCTTAAAAGTAAATAAATACAGAAAGATTTAAATTTCTCTTTTTATTCCCACATGTTTAAAGGAAAAACAATATAAATTGATAGAGTTAGAAAATACTAAAAAAAATACTTTCATGCACTTTATTTATATAAATATTGATCTCTGATATGAAAGATGTTTTCAAAAAGTATATATGATATTTAAATATTTCTCTTATTTTCTTTTTATTTCATTTAAAAATAAATAAGATACCTGTTATCGTATAGTGATTATTTTTTACGAAAAAAACTGTGTCATTATTTTAAATGTAAAAGGTATTATAATTTATTAACCATTATATTTAAATTATTATACGTGAGTATAAAAATATAACACAAAAAAAAAACACTTTAAAACACACACATTGAGAAATTGATTTTGAGCTTTTTTTGGTAGCATATGTGCTTATTACTAAATCAATATTCAATGTAGTAAAATTGATAAAACAATAAGATTAGCTATATTAAGGTTATATTTTTACATTTAAGATATTCTTCTTATATGAGTATAAGTTTGAAAAGCGTAAGAAAAATCGATTTGACTCGTCAAAATAAATTCAAATCTCATGTATATTGTCGGAATGAAAACTGAAGATTAGCTTGTTAGAAAAACTTGTTTATCTCATCTTGGCTCCGTGCGACTACTGTTCTAATAAGTCAGTTTTCCATTTTAGTTCTTCCAGAGAGTACAAACCAAATGATGTTTTGGAAGATTCTAGAATTTCCAAATTCCTAGTTTTACTTTGCCAGAAATCGTAATGTCATACTATATTATGCCACATTTGCTATTCTATGAACCAAAAAAAAAAAAAGTGAACACAAAAAATTTTAATTTTCTTAATGATACTTTCAACAGCATTCTACTGCAAGTTGCATTTTAGGTGTCCATTTTGGAATAGCATCAAAAATTTCTTTAGAATAAAATCGCCAAATGATGCCAATTTTGTTTTTTGAAATGCAGACTGTCAAATGAACAATTTCGCGATGATGATAGAAATGCTTTTAAAAACATTCTGATGCCCGTCATATTTTAAACATTTCCTGAGAAAAAAAATCATTTAAAAAATTCTAAAAAATGATACTAACATTATTATGACATAGTTATCTAATAATTTTAAAGTAATACTTTGTTTAACATTGCGACGTTTACTATTCGAAAGCGTTGCCAGCATAAAAGCTCTAATTTTATCCCATTTTTTTATTCTCCATTTACATTGCATTCCTCATTTTATGATTTATTTCGTAAAACAAAACCTGTATGCGAAATCTAAAACTAAATCGAAAGTTGTGTTCAAAACAGTAGTACTATACCGGGACGAGAAAAAAAAATCAGAGAATTATGGGAAGAAATTCTGTAACTATATGTACATTCACTTTCATTTTCTACATACCTAAACGTAAATATAATATCTATGTAGCATTCAAAGGCAGTACGAAACAGCTTTTCCTTGCCATTCCGAATCAAAGCATTTATTGAAAAAAAAGTAATGGAATTGAAATTGCGCTTTGCGGCGAAACTACTCATTTTGTATTCATAAGTTCTTTTTCGTATCACCCCACATCATTTTCCATTTTCTGTTCCCTCCCCCATCCCTGTATTTCGAAATAAATAAATATATATGTATATATTTATACTATTCTTTGAAGATGTATAGTACATACCTACGTACCTTATTTTATCCTTCGCATTTCGTGAGCTTCTTTCCCTTTTTATTTTGTTCTGTCGAAATCCCTCAGGGGCATGTTAGGGGGGAGGTCTTCAAAAATACAAAAGGCAACAAATATTGCTTTGCGTGGGTCAAAATAATGATGCCAATAAAGTTTTAAGAAATATGCCCAAAAAATTATTGTACTTTTTATTAGATTTCGCATTCATCAATATTTGCTACATATAAAAGCAAAATTAATTGAAAGTAGGTTAAATATTTTATTTTCATCTCTAAATATTTTAAATGTAAGAATCATTTGTTTAAAACATTGCTATATTAGTATTTGTAAAAAAAGTCATTTTTTTAAATGTTTATAAAGAATTGTTTGTATTTAAATGAGTAAATTAAAAGATTAATAATGTAATTGAGATTAATATTGTTCAGGGTTTTATCCTGTTAGCTTTTTACAGTTCTCTGAAATTATTCTTAGGAAACCAATATAAATAATATTGGAAAATGTTTTTCAAAAGACTGTATTAAAATATTATTCTGTTAAGAAACCCATCATTACTTGCCCTTAATCTTAGGTTTAAAAAATTTATTTGAAATCATTACGATTTTATTTAACAAGTTGTGTATGTTTGTGATTATAAATTTACATTTGAAATCTTCAATTCATAAGTCTTGAATTTCATGAGTTAAAAGTTGATATTGAATGGAAAGAAAAATTTCTTCCAATTTGAAAATTGTTTAATTTATTTTCAAAATAATGAAAACTTTATTTATTGTTAGGAAAAACATACACATTGTGATGTTTTAAATAAGAAATCTTAGGGATATATTAGATGGAATATCGGAGTTTACGGCAAGATTATTAATGCTTTAAAGGTGTCAATATATCAAAATATGTAAGTATAAGCATAGAAGCCGTTGAATTGGAATCTGTCCTTTATTTGAAATTGAAATAAAATAATTATTTGTTTCCATTTATTATTTAACTTAGAGATATAACTTTAAAGCTAGTATTATACCTATAGATACCATCTCGATCTATTAGACATTGATCAAAAATATTTTTTAGCTTTATGGTTCTGAGCCGAAAATATTATTTAAATATTATTATTTAAATAGTATACCTATTTAAAGTAATATGATTAAATATTAATTAAGATTCAGCGTGCAAAACTGTCTGTTATGTTAATGTTTTAAATCATATTACTTTAAGAATCAGAACATATCAGAATCATTTTACTTTAAGAGTACTTCTATTACGCCAGCAAATATGTCTGTAATCTGAATTTAAAATTATTATTTAGTTAAAAAAATAAATTCTTACTTACATGAAAGTTAATTAATCTAGCCTGAGTAAACTATTATAATGTTTATCTCATTTGCTTTCAATGTTTGAGCTAAGTAAATGTTATTTATGGACGTTGGAATGCTGTCTAATTTGAATTATTTTCTTTTTCAAATCATGTAAAACTATCTTGCATTAATTTTCAGTTATACTAACAGGAATTTTTTGTTTATTTTTCATTCAATATGAAGCGAATTTAATTATGTAATTAATCTTTCTGTTAAGAACATGAAATAGTACGAATGTAAAACTTCATTTTCTTTATATATATTTATATTCATACTAAATGGATGAACTTTATTTTTCATACTAAACATTCGTTAATTTTATTCAATTTGGAACATAAAAATATCTTTGTATTCGCTTTTCCTCATTTCATGTTCCTAATTCTTTTTCATTATAGCAAAACGAAATTTTACTTCTTATCTTTCGGAAAGAAATATTGAATGTTTGTCTTAAAAACATGTAAATTAAAACAAACTCATTAAATATTAATCAAACTATTCAGTTAAATGTTCAAAATTTTAAAAAAAATCAAACGAGAAAGACTAAATTCACTGCCGTGTTTTCTTAACTTTATCTCTATAAACAATTTCGTAATTAAACGATGAAATAATGAAGTAAGAAAAGAAAAATATTTTCAAGCAATTAGTGGATTGCAACTTGTTCATCGTTAATATATGCGATGTAATCTTCCCCATTAAAAATAACCTTCCAAAAAATATTTTAAGGAATAAAGCCTTTCTTTGCCTTCATTATACCAAATTTTGTCTTCTCAACTAAAAATTAAAAGCAGATGATAAAAGAAAGAAGGCGGGAAAAAAAAACTACACTTTTTGCTGTGATAAAATGTCGTCTGCCAAAAAAAAAAGTAATGAACGCTTAAAATTCTCACAAAATAAATCGGGAATGATTTTATTTTAATTCTTTATAAGATAAATTCATTCTTTTTTTTCCTCCTCTCCTCCTTCCGCCATTGTTTTTTAGGGTCAATTAAAGCAGCGTTAATTTTCAACATCTTACCATTAAAGCTTTACAGAGATCATAATATGCAATCTGTGGGGTTTGTTTCATTAGGGTTTTAAGCTTATAATTACTCGGAAATGATTATTCTTTTTCTCATTTGTTTCATCTTAGCGTTATTTCTAATTTTCTGCTCCTGATCTTGTCACTATTGAATTCTGTAAATGATTTATGCATGCTTCCGAAGGGAGGGATGGAAAGGAGGGTAAGATGATTTTTTTCCCCTTTGCGCTGTCATTATTATTATTATCCTTCTTCTATTATTTATGTATTTGCGAAGAGATAATTAAAGTTACAGCATGTGTTTCGATGTTTATTTAGTTCATTAATTATTACTTTTTGAATCCCATGCGACTTTCATAAGCTCCTCTTTTTATGCTGCATTTTCCCAAGTTTGTTTGTTCGAAATTTGGGAAAACAGAATGAATGCAAAAGATTATGCGAGACCTGAAATTTAATTAAAAACAAATCTTTGCTTTACGATTTCAAAACAAGGCTATTATGTTTAAATATGAAGTGTAGCGGTGAACGGATTGAAAATGTACTTTTTTTTTCGAGATTCTTGACTTAGGGAGAATATATATCCAACATCTATACTTTAAAACACTTTGTATGTGTGCACGAGTATTATAGAATCTCCGTTTCTTTCATTTCCAAATACGTAGAAAGAAGAAGAGAGTTAAAAAAAAAATTACATTTTTCAAACCTAAAATCCGATTCATTTTCTAAAGCTGCATAATAAATGCGCTTTAATGAAAGAGATATTTGTTATTTTTTTTCCCCTTCAGTTGATGAAATTTATGTTTAATAAAGATTTCATTAAAACTTTGACTGAGATTTTACTTCTTGGAAAGCTTAAGGTTTTAATTCTGAAAATACATTTTTATTTCGTAGAATTTTAATATGACAGGGCACAAAATCCTTAGAACTTTTAAACTACGTTTTTCAATTTGCTAGCGACAGAAATTTGAAATGACTTCGGTTCTTCATTAACAAAACTGAATGGAGATATATTTTGTCTTGCTCTATTTTTTTAGTGAAAAATTATTCCATGGATATTAAAATAGTTATTTAAGCTTTTATTAAAAAAGATCATTTTAGAAATTCAATTTGTGCTATTCCTATTTTGTAGATATACGCATTTAATTAATTGTTTTAAATATAGAATTGAGGACTCTGAGATTAAAAGAAACATATTGCGATATTGCAGTTTAACATTTTTGTAATGCTATTTGCAATGTTATGTATTTTGAGTCTAATTTAAAAATTGTAGAATTTTTTCGGAACATAATTTGAGTGAAATACATTTTTCTAAATGTTTCTAAAATTGTGTTCATTTTCTTGAATCCGGTTAATTTTTTTTTCTTGATGTAACCTTTTCAATATATCCTGTAGGTTCATTAAAATATATTCGAAAATCCAAGTTCTAATTCCAAAATTTCTTTTAAAAGTATCCTTAAAATGTGATATGTGATGATTTGATGATTATTTGTAATGATTTATTTGTAAAATTAAACACATTTTTGCAAGAACTATTTCATAATAATGCAAGAATTGTAGCAAAGTGTTATATTTTATTGGAAGTTTTGCTAATTAAATGTTACTATTCAACTTTTACTTTCTGGTAACAATACTCTGTATTTGCTTACTACTTATAAAATATCCTTTTATTCTCATATAAGCTAAAAAATTTTTATTCTTATTGACGTTGAAAATATGAATTTTGAGATCTCTGAATTTTTGCTCCAGTGAAAATCTTTTAATTAAAATGCTAAAATATTTCCCATAGCATACTAATTTAGAATACATAATTAAATTCTTGAAATCAATATATTTAAGTTAATCTTAATATTTATGATTAATTAGTAATTTCTTTTCTTTTATATTTTATATTTCCAGATATTAATATTAAAAAATGGTTTAGTATTTTTACAGCCAATGGTTAAATATTATTGCAGTAAAAAAACAATAAAAGTATCACAATGTAAACTTGAATTAGCAATTGATATGATCATTTTTTCTGTTTTAAAATTTGTTCTATTTCATTTAATTGCTATAGTTTTATTCTTTTATTGAACATCCATTTTCATTTTACCTTAACAATTTTGCAATTGGTATTGGATACAATTATTGTTATTTATAATAAATTAATATCCAACTAATGTTATTCTCCATAATTTTTTTTTCTATTTTCCTTTTCAAAAAAAATATAGTTGTTCTTACAAATGATTTCGCAAACGAACTATCTAATAAATAAATTCATTTTTCTTAAAATATAAATCCACGGAACATTTCATCTGCTTTGAATGGCAAGATTCAAGCGTCGAAATTGGCGGGAAATTTATTGCCTATATAAAGGCAATGTTCCTTTGTTATTTCTGAAGTTAGGAAACAGGCGTTTCGAAACGTAAATGCCTCATGCAAATGCCATTTGACAAAATGGAATGTTTGCCTTTCCTGTGAAGGTTGTGGGGACAGATCGTTTGCATTATTTAGCGAGATGGTTAGAGGACGATTTGGACATTTTCGTGAATGTTTCGTTGAAAAGGAAGTGGTTATGATTTTGAATACCCGCTGCTCAAGTCAGAAATTAAAGTTCTCAGAAGGCACTGCTTGGGATTTGAATTAAAAGTGTTAGGAATATACGAATTTCATTAAGTAATATTATACATTCTTACCATATTAGCGGAGAATCATGGGTTATTTTAATTTTTAGTAAATTTACTTTAGTGTGTTTATGATTTATAAAAAAAAAGTCATTTAATTTAATATTATCGTGATTTTTAATTATTTTTGTAATAAATAAACTTCAGCTAAAAATAAATACATTTTTTTTTTTACTATTTTCTAATCTTTATTTTATATTATAATTTCTAATCTATATTATATACTTTTTACTATATTCTATTTCCTATTAATTGTTTTCTAAAGTTTTCTCTTATATTAGAAAAATTAATGACCCAATGTTAGATTTTTTTTAATAATTTAATGACACTTGGCATTTTTGTTTATGTACATTAGTTTTCAGTATCACTATAATTGTTTTAAAATTGAGGCTACTTATTTTTTCATAAGACATTTTCTCAAATATAGAAAAGGAAGGACGATAAAAATTATTCGAGGATTATCATGTAAAAGGATTAAACTTGAAAAAATTATTTATCATTTTCCTGCTTCTAAATAAATTATAGCCTCTTCTGAAACCTGGAATTTTAAAACTTTTAACAAATACTTAATATTTTTTCACGTATTAATAAAACTTAATAATAGATTTTTAAAAAATCAAGAACTTAGAATTTTTTAGTTTAAATCTTTTTAATTTAAATATTGCGATTTTAGAATGCCTCAATAATTTCCTACCGACAATTATTTGATGCCAATTTTCCTATAAACTATAATTATTTCAATATTATAACACCGGATTGTAGTATGCGTTTAATTTATGCTGAATTATATTATTATATTTTAATTTGTGCTGAATAATATATAAAAAACTTTCTACAACAAATCATAAAAACTGCTTCATAACTAAATAATATATGAAATCATAAATTTTTAGATTAATTTATCAAGATATACTTAATATTGTTTCGAATTAATTTAATTGACAAGTGTTCGGGTCTGCTTTGAATTCGAACTTACCGTTGATTTCCATTATTCTAAAAAAATGATGATATGGATGAACTTGAACTCTTATTAAGACGAATGGTTCACTTTTGTCCATATAAAACGTTTTGACGAAATAATATTCTGTGTTCCTATTTTTTTCGTATCAATTTATGTGCCATTTATTATTAGTTAAAATATTGTTTCTTGTTCTTTTTAAAATCTTTTCAATTCAGATCAAAATCTGACAAAAACATTCACAAAAAGATTTATCAAAGACCGGATTTTCAAAAATCCTTTCTTTCACGTTTTGAGATCAGTAGAACAAGATTCATAATACCCACTTCTCTGTGATAATACCGTGTTCTCTTACATCCTGGTACAATCTGCCCTCGCTAGATGGCGCTGCATCGAAAATCGCTTAACCAGAATAAGATGATGAGAATAGAAAACGGAGAAAGGAGCGTGGTGGGAGTGGAATGGAGGTGGGGGGGAGCAAAGATAATTTGGTGAAATGGAAAATGATGAATCACGTGTCAACCAATGGGAGAAGAGCATTTGCTCTATCAAATGACGTTTTTAAAAGATCCATTAATCAAACAAATATGGTGTTTATAGAAAATAAGAGCAAGAGCGTAGATGTAGCTGTACCTAATTCGTGGAGTTTTGCCAAAACGGCTCTATGTCGGATGAATTTGTTTAACCCTTTCGTTTGTATAAAAGACTGGGAATGTAATTCTTGTGTTACAATTTTGATTGATCGCCATGTCTGGTTCGTGCCATGGGAATTTCACTCAAATTCGATAAATTATGCTTCATTTGTTTTCGTTCAGAGAGATGAAAAAAGTTAATTAGATGGGAATGCGAGAATATTTCGTGGCTAACTATTATTTATCGTAATTGTATAGATATTAAAGGGGATATTGCGACAATTTGCCCTTCGTGTTGGAACTGTGACAATGTAATAAAAGTTTGATAAACAATTCGAAAACTTAGACGATGGAAAATTTTGGATTATTAGATATAGAAAATAAATTTATTTTCATTACTATAATTTTGGTTATATAGGAATGGGATTATGAATTTAATTAGTTAAAATTTAAACGTTTTTTTTTATTCTATTACAAAAGTAACATTTTCTTGAGGTTATCAAAAGATGAAAAATTATCTGCTAGATAGTTTTAATAATTCAAAATAAGCAAAAGCAACATTTTAGGTTTAAAACTTATGGCATGAATCTTATAAATTAAGAATTGTTTTTCTATATAAATTCATATAATAGCCTTAAAAACGATTTATTTATTTTCCAAACGATAATTTGGCATATTTTCTTAATTTAATCGGTTGAAGTCTTTTTCAAAATAAAATATATAATTAAATTATTGAAAGTATAAAATTTAATTATTTCTAATATAGATCATTCGATTGAAGTGCAGTTATTTATTTATTATATATTATTATTAAAAATTTGACCTATAAATTCCTTATGGAACAGGACATTTTTATGAAAATACAGGAATTCAAGAATTAAGCATCAAAACATGATATTTTTAGAATATTTATGTACGTTTATTTAATTATTATAAGAATTATTCAATTTTTTAAAAAATCGTTTGTGATTTTAAATCAAGAATTTAATTTCCGCTTAAAGCTTGCCTGGTTTGGTTGCTGATAGATTATCCAAGATCCATGAATTATGTATTCGGAAATGTTTAAAAAAATTATTCGAAAGAATTTGAATGAATTAAAATGAATATATTTTTTAGTATGAAGAAATTGATTTTAATGTCAAAAGAATACTAAGTCTGACGATGCACGTAAAACGTAAATATGTTTTAATCAGTGCTATGTAATAAAAATTTCTTAAATATATGGGCTCAATTTTTTTTATTTTAAAACGGACATAAAAAATACTTTGAATTTTTATCAGATTTTTCGTCTGTATTATTTCAAAGACGCAGTCTAGATTCTGGCAAGAAAAAAAAATATACCAAACGAAATAATTTCTAAATAAAATTATTCATAAAGAAATGCAATATTGATATATGTTTAGAGTAAAAATAATATTTGATGAAGGAAATCTCTAAAATATATAAATTATTAATAAAGGAAGTTTTATTTTTTCAGTACTCTTCAACAGCGTGCATATTTTAAAATGATTAATGTTTATAAGTGTTTGCTATTCTTTGTACAAGTTGCGAAAACAAAACGAGTTGAGTCATCTAATGAAAATATTTATTTTATTTTATTCAAATGTCAAAACAATAAATTCAGTCATATTACTAAACACTGTTAAACATTCAAAATGCTATGCAGTTAGTGAACCATGAGAAGGTTTTTCCTGGTCAGGCTTTAATAAAAATTTGATGAAACTGTTTAATATATGTGAGAGAAAAATAACTGAATATTTTCTTATTAAACCATTTTTGAGATAATAAATCCATATGTCTGCTGACAGAAAATTTATCTAATGTTTTTTTATTCATTTTGAGATCTGAAAGAAATTTTTATTACAGATATTACTTAAATAATTAGATAATGTCGCTGTGTATTTTTTTCTACTTAGTTCCATTGTATCCTCCATTTTGTTAAATTTTTTTTTCAATTATTCAATAGCAAACATGCGATAATAATTTGAAAATATGGTGCATTTATCGAATGTTTTTTTTAATTTCATTGTAATATCTAATTTATTTTTTGCTCTAATTTTAAATTCGTTTTTAAGTTGTGTATGAAATAATGATTTATTTCATAACAAATTATTTTAATAATCTTCAGGTCAATAATTTTTATTAATCAGTAGCTAATAATTTTTATTGTTATTTTTTTCTGTTATATGTTCTGAAAAAAACATTAATTTTTTTTTTCTTCTTGAATTGAAATATTTTGTTTCCATTTAGTTTTATTTTTGAATAGAATACGCCAGTTTTTTTTTGCTCGTAATATAGAATTTCAAAAATAGAAAGGTCCCTTCATGATTAAAAAGAAAAGGTTTTTGGTTAGTAACTGTATAAAATTCTTGCGATGGAATTATATCAGTTTTCAACCTTTGGTATAGTGGTGCATTACATTAGTAATGGTAACATTTTTTTAAATTAATGTAAAATAGGGACCTTTCTAATATTTATTATTCTGGTATATGCAAATTTTATTCTTTTTGCAGCCTCTGAAATTGACTTCGATGGTGTCGGTCACATCGACCATATACTGAGATATTATACTAGATAATGTTTCCATTAACGAAAGACATTAGCTTTTAGAAGGACAGACATTTCTTATCCCAAAATTCTCATGAAGTGAATTCAAAAAGATAACTCATGCAGTGTTGGTTGAAAAGAAGATATGAATACAAATATATAATTCCGACAAAAAGATAAATGCCTTTCAATAAATCATAATTTTGTGAAATTGAATTTTCAATTATGCTTTTAATTAGAAACTAGGATTTGGTTTCAATTTAAACCCGACTTACTTTTAAACTTAATGAATTTATAGCCTGTCGTATCAAAATTGATTACAATGAAACAAACTTTGTAATCGTATAAATTTCCATCAATAATAAATCTGAATAATTGTTACTATGTATAGTCACTATTATTTATTACACTATATTCATATTTCATTATGATGTAATATCGTAATTTACGAACATGTATGAAAAGTATAAATCTGGAATGCTTTATTTTTTTGGTTATAGTAACTCAATTTATTCTTATTTGGAAAATGCTATTATGATGGTATATATATTTTTGAATCTCATTTATATGGAACTTCTGAGCTACATGATTCTGAATAAATTAGACGTATAAAGAAGTGGACATTTCCTTTTGGCGGAGCCAGCCACTTTTTTAAAAAAAATTGAGTAAAACATTCTCAATTACATGGATTTTTTTATTTTATTTATTTATTTTGCAGATTTTATAACACGTTTATTTACATATAGCAAAAATAACAATACAATCAATCAATTTTGAGATCTGTCAAATAAATTACTTTTAAAAAAAGTCGTGTCGAAAGCTTCAAACAGTTATGGTTAAATGTAACGCCTATAGTTGGCGTGTTATTTTCAGTTGTTCTGTAAGGAAAATTGTAGAGGTAGAAAAGAATATAGTGCGTCGAATCTGGCAATGAATTGAGTTAGCGGATACTCCGTGCATGCAAGTTTGTTTACTCAGTGACTTGAAACGAAGCAATGGTTGTATCAAGTAATTAATTGTTGTATTAATTAAAAAAGCTGAAATTTAGTAATAAATCAGTGTTCTTAAAGAAGAAACAGCTTAAGAATAATACATCATTAAAATTCTTAATTAAAGAAACTGCTATTTAATTAAGAATGCTAATGAATTATTATTATCCCTTAAGAATATTATTTCCTTTATACAACTTTTACTTTATTAAGAATATTAACGAAAAGATATTCTTAAAGTAGAAGTAGTTGTATTAATGAATCAATGTTTTTAAAGCATGTATTAAGTTTAAATTATTTTTTTAATCATGCGTTCCTCGGATTTGGCGTGTTTGAGTGTAGTTACAATGTTAATGCTGAAATTATTAAATTATAAATCGAATTTCATCTAAAATGATAGTGTTGAAATTTCAATGTAATTAGTACATAAAAACATTGTAAATATTATTATATTAAACTTTACAACATTATTGAAACTTTATTATTTTATGAACAACAATAATTACAATATGATTAATAAAAGAAATTTATTTTCTCATATCAATACTTTGTATATTTTTTAATTTCAAAATTTAGTATCAGTAATATTTCAGTATTAAAAAGAGTATATTTTATAGTAATTAACGAATTGAAGTTTAAATTAACCTTTCTAAATCGTCTTCATCTGTGGCACAGACAAAAAAAATACAGTAATATTCCAGTTTTAAAGGGAGGATATTTTATAATAATTAATTAATTATAGTTTAAATTAACCTTTCTAAATCGTCTTCATCTGTAAAACAGAAATATATAGTCGCCTGTACTTCATAAGTGATTGTTTCTTTTGTAACATTTTTTTAAACGCATAAGAAATAAATCCGTAGGTAATTGTCGCTGATGGTTCTTCATTTCTCACTATTTTTTTAAACATAATCGGATTTTATTGAATTTTCAGCTAGAGCAAAGATAGCCCGCTGTTAAGAGTCAACGCTGGTGTCAGAAAACCACTAGTCTTTAGACCTTATTCGACCAAATATTCTCCATGTGTATGTGTGTCTGATTGATGTCACGAGCCTGATCTCTACCAGTGTTGAGGGAATTTAAAAATCAGGGGTCGGCTCAAGTACCACCCTTCTACAGACACCAGGTGCTAGTTGTGAAATGGGATGCAGTTGAAGATCTATCCATGTCTGTGGACTTGATGCTTATATAATCCTGATTTGAGTTTTATAAATCCTCCTCTTGGTGTGACAGGGTAAACTTGGAAAAAAAATAGGGATGCGGTTCCGGTTCTAGCTTGATCATTCTGTAACATTTCAAATCATGAAATTCGTGCTCATTCGGGCATCGTGTAATTTCGAAATGAGATATAGTATATCGAGTATGATGTTTGGCTTTTAATTCGATTCGTATGAACATAGATTCCTTATAAGCTTACATTCGTTTCCCATCTTTGTTCTTCTAAGAACCTAGCACCGACTTTGTGACCGATTCTTCGATGTCCACATTTAGTATCGCATTTCTTCATCACTAGATGCCTCCACCAATAGGTTCGTTTTGAATAAAATTGCTCCGAAAAATCACATTAAAAAATTCATTATTCACCAGCAAAATTAGCGTTCAATATTATGAAGAAATGCCAAAAACTTTACAGTGGCATTCAACATATTTATATGCCTGGTTACGGTATTTAATAGAATAAGCAGACGATAAATACCACATATATCACTGTTTAGACTAAAACTGAAGCCTCCACTTTGTATGACATCGACCACCCCAGAGAATAGGGGATCTATTTTCATCCCCCCATTTCCTTTCAAACCATATTAATACATAGATTGACAAATGACATCACTATGGTCTCCCCGGATTATCTCAAAAAATACTCTCTCACTTTCTTCTCCACCTCCCTTGCCTCCCCCCGCCCCCATTATTGTCAGAAGGGATTCATAGCTGAATGCTGATTAGAAACTGTAAAAATAGACTTCCTCCCTCCCACACTAAATGCTCTTCAAAAAACAACCCCTCGTTCGCACTCAGGAGGGGGAGGGAATTTGTGACTCATTCGGTTTTAATTCCCCCTCCTGAGTTTCTGAACGGATTCATTAGTTTCATAAAACATTAGCTGCCATTCATTTTTTATGATGTTACACTGTGTCTGATTTATTGTGGTGGATTATTTAAGCAGATATATTCTACCCCCTCCCCTCCATTTTATATAAGCATTCTTTTTTTTTTTTCGTGCACCCTCGTTTTATTTGTTGAGTAAGTAAATGGATACTGGAGTGGAACCTGAAATACAGAAAGTTTCACTAAAGTGAAAGGCAAATATCAGGAGTTAGTTTCATGATTTTATTACTCACATATTGATTCTATTACTCACATAGAGAAAATGTTTGAATAAACAAAGCAGTTTTGTGCTCACTTGTTTCTGTTTACATGAAAACTTGAAATTTTGAGATTATTTTATGTTTGCTTCTAAATCAACTTCTTGTATACAAGTTGGGTGATACATGTTGAGATCGTAATTCATGTTTATGTGCGTTATATCTTACAATTATGATCAGTTGATTCTATTTCGAATAGCTTATAAATAAGGTTTTGAAGCGCATTGGTGTAATGTTTCATTGTCCGAGAAATTTAATTTGCTATTGTTGAAACAAGACTGTGAAACCTTTTTGATGTTTTATTGTTGTATTTGACGCAAGAATAATAAAATGAGGCTAATACAATCTATGATAATAATATTGTGATAAATTAAATTTATTTGCGCTTTTAAAGTTAATTCTTTTCCAGCACTTTATTTCAAGGAGATAGGCATTTTAATTTCTGAGTCACGCGAGTTTTTGTTTTAATCACATTTCTCAAAATCTAGTTACCGTAATTTTAAGTATCTGACATCAATTTATGATAAAATGTAGAATTCTTCTCGTTATTTATATTTATTATTACATATTGTAATTATATAAGGATTAAATTGAAGTATACGATACGACGCCAAATCAGAATTTTTCTAAAGCGATAATTCGATAAATATGGCACTTATTCTCCAATGTGACTTTGATTGCAACTGGAAAAATCTTGGCGAATTTTTAATGCTTGGCAAGATTTAACCGAAATTGGCGTAAAACCGGTATCCCACTTTAGTTCCAAAGTTTATTTGTTTTTAGAAAACGCGATCTATATTCGTGACTTACTGCAAATTTTGAATTTTTCTATTCTAACTCATTTAAGTTGAAAAATAGGATACGTAATATATTTATAGCATTCACGCAATCCGAATGCTTACTTTTTTTTCAATGAATAAATTTATATATCCTTTCATTAAATATCTACCAAAAATGCGTGATTTTTATTTGAATTTCTATTTTTAAAAATTTAAATTTCAAAATGGAACTAAAGAATATCGCAACATAAATATCTTATTACATCACAATTCAATTACAATATTTTATTATGGTATAAATTTCATTAAAATATTATACTTTGTATTAGGTATCTCATATCTTCAAACTGTTCTGTAACACTTGTTTAAAAATGATGGATTATTCACTATAAATTGTGAATTTTACTATTAAATTTTTTCTGAAGTAAAGATGCATATTTCATTATTAAAATATTTTTGCAAAATTCGGTGTAATTCGGAACCATTCATTCTGCATAATAAATTAGATTGAAAATAAATATACTTAAGAATGTTTTTTAATGTTCTTTTAAAGTTGTTCTTGAATATTCTTATTCAAGTTCTTGAATACTTTTGTTCAAGATTGTTCTTTCTGTGCTATTTAATATTATGTAAAATCTCCAGAATTTAATTTGAAAACAATATTTTAATTCTTTATAAGATTATGCATATTTCATTGTTAAGATATTTTTGCAAAATTCGCTGTAAATACGAAACCATTCAGGCCATATAAAAAATTAGAATGAATATATATACATATGATTATTAATATTATTTCAAAGTTATTAAATATTCTTTCTATATAAAATTTTGTTAAATTCTTCAGATTTTTAATTTGATGATAATATTTTGATTCTTTATAAGATTTCTATTTTATAAAAAAAATTGATTTGTATTCTAATTCTTTTGATTTTTCCAAACATTACCTTGAAGTTTTTTTTGTTTTTAATTCTTCTAAATTTTCCTCAAATGAAACTCGGAAATATGTAATTCATGTACATATATTAGATTAAAAACATGTTTGGTTTGGCAAATGTATTAAATTAAACATTTTGCCATCAATTATCTTTGTTTTTAGAACAACACTTGATCATGTAACAGTTGGAAAACATATTTTTAACACGAATAAAATATGTATTGCACGGGGGAGGGGTGGGGTTATAAAGCCATTACAATTCCAGCAACCCTCTAAAACAATAAATCTCACCAGTACGGTTTGTTTTGTCATACTGGCATTCGTCGGTGATGATTGGTTTTATATGCGTCTCATACCTCAACTGCAAACACCTGAGCAAGCTGAAATCTGATAACGAGTTGTTCGTTATCGAATGGTTCGGAAAATTGATCATCATCGAACGTTTTATTATCCGCGACGTGAATTCTATTTGCTCGACTGCCAGATGCGCCGCTAAAGATGCACGCAGATGCAAATCAGTTTCGTAAACACCTACTAACGAGTGCGCATTATTTTCACTTGGTGCTTTTCATTCGATTATTTTTTTTCAGGTTTGAATATTGTTATTTTCATTTTTTCATTAGGAATCATTATTTTAATAGATTCAATTGAATAGTGATAATTTTAAGGCAAAACACACTGGGTTCAAAAACTTAAGAAAAGTTGTATGAGGAGTTTACTTTAATTGTATAAATGCTTCGGTACGCTTTATATAGAGTATTCATAAAGTGTGTGTACATTTTGAAATAGTTGAAATTTTGTAAATATTTCCAATAGAAATATATATATAAAAAAAGCATGCTTTTTTCCCCTTTCTTTTCTTTCTTTTTTTTCCTTTTTTTTTTTTTTTTTTTTTAGTATTCCCGTTAATTTTTAACGTCAGAGATCATAAAAGTCGTTCATAACTCCCGCCATGGCGACAGACTTTGGCACAATGTACTAAATTTGGCAGGTTGTTTCTTCTTGGATAATTAGAACTTATTCAGAAACGATTTTTGAAAATCGGGATTATATTTTTCATTAATAAAACCGATTAAAATTTTAATGTTTTTTCTCAAAAATTTTAAAGCATATCATTGCACACAAAAATTTTCAAACTATTTAAAATTAAAAAAAAAATGCTTTTTAGTGATGTCAGTTTTATCTCTCTAATTTTAATATATTAAAAAATATTTTAAATATACATTTTATATTTTCCATTGTGTTAGTCATCGGATTTATAGCCACGTGCGTGACGACGAAATTAAATGTATTTTTTATGTTTTATTGTTTTTATGTGCTTAAGAATGTATTTCAAAAATAAAAGAAAGGTGAAAGAACTAATCCAAAAATATTTTGTTACAACATTTCTTACCAGATGTTTAAATCTTCTTATCTTATAAAGTCGACGACTATTCTCTAAAACCAGGGCTAAGACTATATACGGAGTTAAAAGTAGTTACTTTATAGAATTTTGGCTATTTATTACATAGGATAACTCTATTTAAATAGTGTATCTTTTGTAGGTTAAGAATTTCCCAGTGTTTAAATTTCAACTTAAAATCGAATTTAAAAATAAAATTTATTATTGGAAGTGTTTTCACATATGTAAAATTCGAATTAATTCAGCACATTTTATTTAAAATAGGACAAAATGCTGAATAAAACTTCTAGAGTCATCTTTACTTATCATGAACAAGTATTCACTTTCACAAAACACCAAAAACTTTGCACTTCCTTTTATAGTAACGTTCAATCGTTAACTTTATCTCCATTGTTTTTTTTCTCTAATATTCCTCTTTCTATTATTGTTAGACTTGAAGGAATGCTTCTTTATTATATTTTTTACTAAACAGGATGTAAACGAATCCACTTTATTTTTTTTAAATATTTCCCATATTATATTCATTTAATGAAGTACATTCAAATAAATTACTGTCTGAGACTCGATGAAAACTAAAAAAGACTGCAAACATATTCGCAGTTAATGCTTTTTGATGTAAATTAAGTTTATACAACCATTTGTTCATGTTTAATAATGCGTGCATTATTCGCAGTTGTCCATTCTTAAGAGAATGATTTATGAAGTGATCAGTTTTCATTGGCCTTGGCCTTGAAGCTAAATAATACTTAGGTTGTAAAAAATATTTGTAGAAGAATGCTTCTATAACTGAAACAAAATAGTTTCAAAGTTTTATGTCTTAAGTATCTTTGAACAAAACGAAAATGTTTAAAAACCTGGCTTAGTTTATATATATATATATATATATATGGGAGTACCTAAATAGTTACAATTATAATAAAATGAATTGTTGAACAAAAACATAATTTTGAAATTTTTATTGTTTCTAATAACATTTTTGTAATTTAAATTACTAAAATATTTTTAAAATCTTGATTAAAATATTTATTTTATTTTTATTGGATTAGAATATTCAAAATTTTCCAGAAAAATTCAAAATATCAAGAACAATGACATTGGTAACATCTCTATAAATGTCTTTTTAACGATAAAAAAATCGTTAATTTAAATTATTTCTGTGATTAAAGCAATGATACTTCCTACGAAAATTAATTTTTAATTTTTTAGCAAAATTTAAGGAAAATTAAAACAAATCATTACTCTTGAAATATAGAAATTTTACATTATTTTTTTCATGTTATCAGATAATTTATCATTTTAATCAATGTATTATATTTTTCATTTCAAAAACTGAAAAGAAAAAGGACATAAGAAGGAAAAAGATTAAAGCAGAATCTGAGAACAACTTAAAATAGATCTTGATTTTCAAAAGATTTTTTTTTTTTTAACTTTCCAGATTCCACATTATTGTTTTTTGAAAATGAAACAAATATTTGAATATACTTGGTGTTAAGTGATGCATTCGGTTAAATAATCTAATTTAATTTCGATAATTGGACCTAGAAGTATTACTTTTTGTTTTTCGATCACTTATGTAAATTGTTACATTTCAAAAACAAGTCTAGCCTGTCAGTCTGTTTTCGAATTCAATATTCCCAACCCCATCATTATCAAAACACATCACAATCGCATCTAAATTTATCATGGAACATAATTGTTGTTAAAATAGCGATTTGGAAGAAGAAAAGAAAGAATTCCCCTTTTTAAAAGGAGAGAAGGGGGTGAGAAATAAAAAAGTAGAACAGAACAGTTTTTAATTCTGGCACGATTTTTCGCATATGTATTTGGGTCATTCCGAAAAGAGTAGAAAATTATGAGACCTCATTGACATTTTATCTTTGTGGAAATGACGTGTTTTTATTGGGTCATAAAAAATACAGCTTCATTATAAAACATGGGTAAATATTTTTCTACCGATAAGAAAAACGAGGAAATAAAATAATCTCCCTCGCTGTCGGTGGTCCGCCATATTTGTTTTCAACCATTGTTGCCAGGTGTCAGAATTTCAGTTTTTCCTTTCGTTCTAAATGGATACAAAAGTCTTTTCGTCTTCACTGAAAAAACATTCTTTGACTCACTTTTTTAATCGGGTTTCTTTCTAAAGCTTTTTGTATAATGTTTATGGAATTAATAAAGGCGGAGGTAATTATCGTTTTTGATTGTCATTGTGTCAGACTCGCGGGTGAAAAAACGTTTTACCGAGTAAATAGATTTGGAAGTTTTGACAAAATTATCTTTTTTACGATGAGTATGGGGGACTGCAAAAGTGAATTATTTTTAGCTGCATTTGCACATAATGAGGTTTAAATTACCATATTGCAACAGTGCAATGTTTCTTAGAGAGGAAAAAGAAACAAAGAAATTCTGATTTTTTTTCTTTTTAAAAAATATTTATATGGATTAAAAAAAAACTGTTATTGAAATTGATAAATGTTGTAGTTTTTTTTAATGATCAGATTTTATTATTTCGCATTCCTATTAATAATTAGTCTTGTAAATTCTATGCAAAAACCCGTTTTTTTCCCCCTCTCTTTTATTGGATAGTATTTTTACAAACAGTTAACAAAATATTTTATTTTAATTACAAATTATATATTTATTTCAGAAATTTTTCTTCATAATTAAAAAGATAAATAATCTTTAATTTTCTAGTAAGGTCTGGCTTTATTTTAAATTAATTTTGCTTTTTGAAATTGAAATAAAAAAGCAACATGAAACATAATCCAGAAAATTAATATAAACAGAGTAAGAACACATACATTTTGCTTATGCAAAACTAAATTGTCTCATTTACAAGTAATCCTATTAAAAAAAGTTTAAAACGTTAGGCGAAAAATTATTTTGAATTTAATATTCTATAATTCTGGTAAAAATAATTTGAAAGAGATTAAAGTTAAAATTATGGGAAATTAAATTTCACATATATAAAGGTTTAGGCAAATTAATATTGAATATGCTTTGTGTCAGTATTTTATAAAAATTTCAGGGTTACATTGGCGAATTTACTTGCATATTAATTAACTTATTTATTATTTCAAGATATAGAAATGCTTTCAACGTATTTGATGAATTTTTTTACTCCTCTAACGAAGTTGACTTACGGCATAGGATATAGCAGTCGTGTATTTTCATATAAAAATTTTTTCTGAGCAGTGCTGCGCCATTTTTTTTTAGATCTTTTTCACGCTACGCTCTATTTGTTCCAACTTATTTCAATCTCCGATGGAATTGTAAACATGCGATGTTCATGATACATTGCATTCTTTGCTGCAAAGCTTTCCATCTTTTCCTTTTTCTGCTCAGTGAAGTATGAGAAAAACAACTCCCGGCTTTTTTCTCAAATGATAAAAAAAAAAAAAAAAAAAAATAAAAAAATCTACGACCTATAACTTACATTTTTTTTTTTCATTCTTGTTCGTCTTTTTCAGTACTTCAAACTTGAAACAAACAGGAACATAAAAATAAAGACTTTTTTTTTTATTTGTTCTTGTTTTTAGAAGGTACTTTTGCTTTCTGTTCGGCTTTGTTACACTGCTTTTGACATTATTATGTAAAGTAATTGCTGAAAATTTGCATTTAAGTAGAGGAAAAGTTAGACGTATTTTTTAGATTGTTATGTTTGCATATATGTAACAGACATTAATAGGTTTGTTTTATTTAACAATTTAGAATACAATGTTTATTTTGAAAGAAAAGACATTTATAATTTGACGTTAAATAGTTTATTTAGTAGTTTTCGCGATAGCTGACACTTCAATCTATTTTTACATTAATAGCTTTAAAATAAATCCGTTTATTCAGTTAATGAACGAATGGAATTTGATGTATGCGATTATTGAATTTGTATATTTTCTATAATCTAGTCCAATTATTATTATAAAGTAGAACTCTGTTTCCGGCTGCGATTTTAAATCCTTTATGGACCCGGGTAATTGTTAGTTCTTGCATTGTAATGGTTACATTGGAAGTCATATGCAAAATAATCTCCAGAACACCCCCGCATAACTAAGATCGGAATCCTGTGGTTCATCACCGGACACTCTCCGAACTCTCTCTCCTATCATTGAATTGGAAATAACTCATTCACAAACCATTACTGCACTTCTAGGTCGGGGAGATTCAGGGGAGTTTATCCGGCTCTTCTTATACACATTGTGACATATATGTGATTCATATATCTGAAGGATATATGAATTAATCTTTACTATATTGCCAGTGATACATTTCAATATAACTTAAATTGTCTTTTATCAATTAAATTTAAATTATTTAATTATTAGGCAATAAAATTAGTTATATTTTATATAAGTAAGATTTTTAAATAAAAAAATAGTAATTAAACAGTTACAGATTATTAGTTAAATTTTAATTAAAGATGAAACATCAAATAAATGTTTCTGATAGTTTTTCTTGCATTCTTTAATTTCATGTACAAAAATTTACTCATCTGCATTTCAGCAATTATAAAATAATAAAGACGTTGAGTTAAAATAAAACGAAGATTTGCTATTTTTGTGTTATGTAGGGAAGAAATTAATAATGCAATATTTTTTAATTGATTTTTGTTTTACATTACGTATCTTTTATTTTGTGTTTATTTTTTAAATTTTAAGGTTGATGAAAATATTTCTTTTCGAATAAAACATTTAAAACTTCATTTCCCACATTTCTGGAACGAAAGAACGTGCTGTATATTTTGACATTTTCTTTTCCCCTTCACAAACGGTACTTTCTTATTGCGCTTGTGCATAAGGAAAAATCGGCATTTTTTGGAATCGCAGTATTCTAAAGTACCATTTTTTTTTTCAGAATTTTCTTTGGCTTTCTGCAAGAAACTTTATTAGAGCAACTTACTTTTAACTTTATTAGAACAATATCTTTTGCTATTTAATTTTTCAGAATTTGCTTTGATTTTTTGCAAGGAATATTCCTTTTGATGGAACAATGTCTTTTGGCATTTTTTAAAATCTTAATAATAATTTGTTTCCTACAGGAAAAATTTCTGAAATTATGTGTATATATGGCTATAGATGTCTCGATTCGTTTGATATCCTCCCATATTAATCTGCTATTCAGATCAATATTACATATTTCCCATAGATTTTGCATTTTTTCAGTATACATAAAGGAATTCAGAACTCTTTAATATAAGAATTCTGCATTCACAACTTTTGCTTTTTCTGAAAATTGCCCCTCCCCCGCTCCTCATATCCGGAGGGGGAGGCAGTCATTCATTTTGAGACAGACCATGTGTTTTATTTTGGTTCAAAAATTTCATGATATTGAAATCAATTCCGTACATTTCGAATGCCCCTGCCTAATAAATATACTATGGGGCCCAGTCCCGTTTTCTTGAATAACGGGATTCATCATCTGGACGCTAATTATAACCAGACACTAGTTGCGCTTTGGGAAGTTTATTAGCCGGCAACGGGCCCTTCCAAAACATTAAGTAAAACTATTTCGATTAGATGAGATCGTTACAGTATTACTTACAGCCCCTACTAAAAGAGCCGTTTTCCAACCAAGCCAGCGCTGAAGATAACGCTTTGTTAATGACAATGTTGACAACGCATAAAACCAATATGGCCGTCATTAAGTGGCAGAGGTTAATGGCTGTTGCCGTGGCAACGCGGACGTGCACTGACTTCTGGGAGCGTGTGATGTAAATGTTTCTGATCGGTCGTAAAAATGATCGTTTGCTTGGAATTTTAAAAATATTGATTTGCAATTTAAAACGTTTTGGAAGTTGATAGTTTCTCGACTTTGGTTTCGGCATTTATAGGTTTTCCAGCACTGATAACATGGCCCATAATCTCTACTGAAACGTCGTCAGAATGAATTTTTTTAAATGAACTTTTAAAAAAAGAAAGAATTGCTATGATTTCGTTTGGTAATTGGATTAAGAGAATTGATATACTAATCGCTCAGCATGTTTTGGTTTGGAAACACCTAAGGCAGGTTACATCATCATAAATGTTTAATTAAATGTTCTACTCAAAATGTGAACAACCTTCTATAAATAGGGAAACCATAAAATTTCTTTTAAACTTCATTGCTGATTCTTTCATTTGTCCTTATTATAAAATTTCACTTCTTTAAACATGGGTTTTAGAAAGTTGAAATGAAAAACGATATTGCGCAATTTCAGATGAACAAACAAATAACATGCTTTTGTGGTTAGAATGTGTGTAATGAAAACCACTAGAACAATAAAATAAAATTTGTATCGAGCTCAACTGAAATGAGAATTTTATATTGAACCCAATTAATTTTATTTTTTAATGCAGCAAAATTCCTATCTGGGATTGATAAAATGTTTACAAAATTTTAGAAATGAATTCCAGATTAGATTTTAAAAGATTTCATTGCCTCAATAGCTGTCATTTAAAATTGGTAAATTCTAATTAAAACTGAGAATAATCTAAAAGTGTTCTAAAAGTTCACTGTTCTACTTAAATCTTTAAATCTAATTCCGAAGTCTGATTACAGAATTTAATTATATTTGAAGAATGCTTACTGATGGAACTATTCTTTTCTTATACTCTTGGATAAGAAAAGAATAATTAATATTTCAAATAAAAATTTTCTTTCGCGATCTAATTAGTTTACTTAAAATGAAAATATCTTATCCAGGAATCGTTTGCAATTAAGTATTAAATTTATAGAATTAAACAAGTAAAGGAAATGTTTGAAATATGTTACATGAAAATATAAAAAATCGTTTGTTTGTAAATTTATTTCAAACAATTTGTTTTAAAAATTTATTTTAAACAATTGTTTGAAAAATTTATTTCAAACAATTTAAGGTAAATAAATATGTAGATTGTTCAATATTACAATATATGACTATTGACTAAATTACACGCATTTTTTTTAAAATTTGTATTTCTTTTCTTCAACAATGTGTGAAAATATTCCAATGTACATCTCTAAAACAGTCATAATAATTCTTCCTACAAACTACTCACAATTCCCTTGTTGCGCGCGCATCCCTCCGTAAAAATGCAATCATGGGTCCTAGACACTAAAGCTTTCCATTCTTGGATCCGATGGTCCCTAAATTGCGCCCCATATGACATTCATGGTCTTCGGTGGTCACTTCCTCAGTGCCCCCACGGAATTGGAAATCCCCTTCCCTCACACCCTCCGTCGGGAGACAAGTTGCACGAAGGCGAATTAGATCCCCTTTTTATATCCAGTTTACTCGCGGCTCCCAGAGCTGCTTTTGTATCGCTCGCAGTTACACGGCTCAATTTAGTTTCATTAGATGCTTGGAGGTACTTTCGGGGGCAGGAGGACCTCAGAATATGTGTTTGTATGTTTATCGATTTGTGGGGATTTAGTAATTTCTTTTTTTTAAGAGGTTAATTTGTAAATTGTGTTCTAAATGTTTGTGTTTCATCATAATCTGGGTGTGATTTTTTTAAACTAGAAATTTAAAAATATTACTTTAATATGTCTTGAAATCAGAGAAAATATAGCATGAACATTAATTGCGTTAAAGATAGATATAATGCAAAAAATAAATAAAAAAAGGCGAAAACATTAGTATAATTCTTAACAATTCCTTCTCTAAAATGGCATCCAGAAATTTCTAATCTCCGGAGTTTCTATCGATCAAAGCATCCAGAAACGCTTGTCTCAACTTAATTATAAATAAATTATTTTCCAGTAATGTCCATATGAGTTCCCACAAATGAACTATATGTACATATTTGTTGTAAATAAATATACCCATTCCTAATTCTTTATCAAATCAAATCTTTTCAACATATTTATCTTTTCAATAAATCTCTTGTATTGATCGAATTTTGAATTCAGTCTGTAAAAGATATTTCCTTTTTTTTATTAAATCATAAATAAAATTATTATATGAAGTACTAAAGCAAGCGTCAATGATTTGGTTAATTCGTGGGTTAGTTCCATTCGTGGTGCTCAAAAGTTACAAAACATCACTTTCATATTTACACTAACTACGGTTTTCGGGGTTAAAACAACACCCAGAATCGGATACACCCAGTTTTTTCGGGATTAAAGCAATTTTATGTCTATTAATCTTAATCCAGAAGTACTTAAGTATAAAATATTATAAGACAAAATCCTTTTATCGTCTGCAACATTTTTTTAATTAAAAAAAGAATGAGAATTGCACCAAAGGATTTTTAAAAACTGTCTATAAAAATGTTATATAATTATGTAAACTTTAGAATTCTATTAAAACCAATAAGAAACATTGCCTAAACTCTTTAGAAAATTAAAATAGAAATTTCAGACGATAGAATAGCACCAAGTCTTATCGTTACCACTAGCTATCTGTAAATTTCATTATTTCAAAATCGTCTGCATATATTCAGTTATTCATTATAATTTGAACTATTAGTAGAAATAGAAGAAAAGTGCATATTAATGAAATCGGCCTCGTTTAAAATTTGGAATTTTAAATCTGAAGATGGTACAAAAATATTTCTTTTGGGATAGTTTGCTCTGAAGTTGCTGCCGCTCTCCCTCAAAAAAATTCGGTTAATTTCTTATTAATTGAATGTTTAATTAACAATAAATTTGATTTCTTTTTTTTATCTCTTAAATAATAAGAGAGCAAACTTAGGTTGAACTTGGCACAGCTGTTTAGAGGGAGATATGGAACATTATATGTGTAACCAAAATGATTTTATTTATATTATGATATATGAACCGACTTATCGCAAATATAAAATTTGTAACTAAGATAAATAAAATCGTTTCTATTCCAAATTGCGTATGCGTCCTGTATATAAGTCGTACATTAAAGGAAATAAGCTTTAATTACCCTTCTTGAAATAATTCTTGGAACATTTCCTTTTGAATTAATTCTTGGCCTTCCATTCAAGTAGGCGAATCTAAATTTCTAAAATAACAATATTATTCTTATGGGGGCTCATAAAGAAATCAAACCCACGATTTGGCAATTTTCAGGACTCATCAATATTGTTTCAAGGTCGATTCCAGACAGAATGGGCTATTGTCTGCAGAACATAATAAGAAAAAGATTTAAAGAAAATGAAAGAAAAAAAAATAAAGAACGAATGAGATTCAATTCGCGTCACAATTATGCTTGTATTATTTTTCCTATTTTAAGATGCGAGTCTTTCTCAGAAGGATAGAGTGTGTATTGTGTGTGGTCTTTTTTTCTTTATATCTTTATTTATTTATTTTTTCTTGTCGTTTATCTGATTCAAACGTTTCCAGTAAATATATGTCTTAATGAGAGAAAAATTTGCATTTTATGAGGTATTTTTTTATTGCTGTCATATACAAAACAATGAGAAAAAGTCAATAAAAATGGATTGTGAAGTTTCCAGGGGAAAATACATTTCTTTAAGATCTAGGATATTTCTAAAAATAAATAAGGTGTTTTTCTTAATATTCAAATGCATAAAATGACAGAGGAAGAAAAAAAAATTACATTATCTTTTTTTATGTTGTTTATCAATGAATTTCAAAAAGAAATCAAGGTATAAAATAAAAATTAATGTTTAGCCATGAGGAAAGAAGAATTTCATAAATAATAATGTTAAAACATAAAAGTCGAAAAAATGCAAAATTAGTCTTAAATGAGGCGTCAAGGCTAATTGCAATTATCGTTTGTATATTTGACAAATACTGTTTCTAGAAAATTTAAAAAATATTTATTCTGCATATTATTAAATTATTTTTATGTAATTCATGTCAGTTTATTTTTATGTCAGCGTTGTTAAATCAAAGTTATATATATATATAGTAAAATTTCAAAATATAGTATTTAATTTTTGTAATTTTACAGTGAACCTTATGCATACTCACGTGACACGCGTCGATTGCAAAATGGCAATTTAATTTTCGAACCTATCTAATCTTATTTTAGGAAAAGATTATTTGTAATAGTTCAGCGCAAGAAAACTTGCAATTTAATTTGTGATGTCACATGTCAATATTCATGACGTCACGAATGACGAAACGAATTAATTCGTTTCACAAAAGAAATGTTCTGCATTAGTGAATCTATCAAACATATTTATGACAACAAGAACAGCAAAATGTGTATGACAGCAAGGGAACTATTTATATTTTAAGCATATTCTGAAGAGTTTTAATCTCAAAATAAAAACTCTAGATAAAGAATAAATAAAAATAGTTCCTGAAATGTTATTTGACCTTATATTAACTTATTCATTTATATAGATATAATATTAATAGAAGAGATGAAAAAAGATTACTTTAGTGTTTAAGCTGCTGTGATATTAAAGAGACTACAGTATTTCTGAAGATTGCTTTATAGCATCTAAAGTTAATTTCAGAAAAGTTTGCAAAAGATTTTCAATGTTTTTGTGAAATGATTCTTTTCAATATCGTGAATTGTATTTTAAAATTTCATTACGCCATATACGTATTTCATAAAACAAATATTTCTCTGTTCCTGAAATTGCCCATTCTTAAGTTTTAATATCGGGACATAAAAATTTGATCCCTCGGAGCGTCTGTGGTATTAAGTAAAGGTTTTAATAAAGTGCCATTTTTATTTATTGAACGGTTCCTCAATAACGATTCCTTTAGCACAATTTCTGTTCTTGACATTTAGCCATTTTTTACCCTGCTCTCCATTTTTGTCTGACAGACGAGAATTCATTTCCTTCGTAACGCGTGATGCGAATTAGTTGTAGTTCTTTTTCTTTCATTTTTGCGACCGTAATTTGAGCTCGAGCTCCATTTATTTTATTGAAAGATTCTTCATGCGGTAATAATAACTACGTTTAAAGATTTATGGTCTTGTATATTATTTTTTTTTCTTTTCTTCTGCTTATTCGTTTTATTCTTTTATCTTTTCTCTTGTTATCAAACGCGGTTATTGGAAGGAGGATTGTAAAAACCTTCTGGAATCGATTTTTACTGCTTTCTTCCAAACTGCTTGAGAAAAATTCCTTGATGAATTTTTATGATCCTCCAGCTTTTCCTGAGCGGAAATTTTTATCGAATTTAATTTAATTTTTAAGAAAAATAAATGCATTCGTAATTTGTTATGGAAACTTTACTTTAAAAAAAAAGATTTGTGTTCTACTTGTACTTATTGTGCTTCGTTTCGTTTCAAAAAAGAATTATTTTTCTTTTTCATATTATTTAAGGTAATATTATTATTGATGAATTCAAAATTATATTTCCTTTTATTTGTTTGGAAAAAATGTAAATTATTATGTTTTATAATTTGGGAACTCGTTTAGAATATTGCCGTGGTTTGAAATAAATGTTTTAAGACTATTTTTTTAATCTGTGAAGTTGGTTCTTAATTTTTAATTGAAAAGAAGAATTCGACTTGTGCTTTAAATCTCGTTTCTCTAAATTTGCGCGTGAATTCGAACTAAAATTTTTTATGTAAATTTTTGTTAAAGAAAATGAAGCACAATTGTTACTAATGAAACATGTTTTGCCTACAATTTTTCACTAATAATGGATTTATTATTTTGCCGAATCATGTTTTTAAATAAAAAGTTCGAAAATAAAATCGATCTGTTTTCAAAACAGTCATGAATCTCAGGTAAAGCAATTATCAGAATTATATACCGCTTCTTATAAACATTAATTTTATCAAAAATTTATGTAATGTCAAACAAATATGCAATAGATAGTTACTATGACAACTTATTCAGTCGATTCAGGTAATGCCGCAGTCATCGGCCATATGTCACTGTTTATCAAAAAAAATTTCTTGAGTTATGATTTCTCGTCTTTTTATGTACTAAAAGCTGGTAATAGGTTTGAAAATGAAATCATAACTGCTCATTTGATGTGCATCATGTGTACATGAATTATTTTCAATGCAAAACACATTTTTGTCTTTTGCTGAGGACATAAAGTAATAATGTTTGCCCGATTACAGAGCGAAAATAATGTTTTTATATTTTTCAAAGTCATTCAAAAATAATATAATAATAACAATTGAAATAATTTATAATAATAGTTATAATATTATGCTAGTAATATTATAATTTCATAAATAAGAAAGTTTATCAAGATAAAAATAATGTATTGTCCAAAATATTTTCTAAATATATTAAATGTCAAGAAATGACTATTTAATCGTCTGCATGATAGATTAAATGCATTTTTTTTGGATTGTTATGACTCCTTTATTTATTGTTAACTACATAGTTAAGTAATGTAATATATTTTGAATTATGGTCATAAAATTTACGTCGTTATTCTTACTAATGTTTTATTAATGACATTATAATGATATGATTTGTTTTTATAGTTGGGTTTGTATGGAATTATGGTTTGCTTTATGCAAATAATGACTCGTTAATAATAAGAGCTACAATTACTCTTGGGGGGAAATTATATTATATTGTCAATAAATCGGACGTCGGTGATCCGGAACATCGAAAAGATGGATGGACTAATCTCGAAAAAGATCATAATTTACCTTTAAATTTTGTTTTCTAAAATATAGGAGTAACAAAGCCATATTGCTTTAAAAAATTTTGGTTGAGGATTTTCTTGTGGAATGGAAATTTTATTGACCCCCCCCCTTCCTACGTAACATCTTTAAATATTCGATAAAATTGTTTTTATTAACTTTATTGGTTGCATTGATTAAACGATGTATGATGAATTGGAACTATAAATATTTTGATCATGCGAACCTGGTCAAATCTCGCTTATTATTATTTTTTTATTGTGATGGGACAAAATAAATTAATAAAGATAATAATGATTGCGGTTTATTGTATTTACACGTCTTTACTTGAAAATATGGATATTTATAATAACGGAACTTGTTATTCTAAATTTTTGATATTTTGGATTTAATGTTAGATTAATTATTATTCAATAATCAAATGAATGTTTGGCTCAGTCATTATCATATTTTAATTTTGTCATATTGCTAATATTGTGTTGACAGCTAGACACAAAAATATGAATTATTCGATTATCCGAACTGATTAAAATTTCGGTTATTCTAAATTTTCGACATTTTAGATGTAATGTTGGATTAATTATTATTCAGTAATCAAATTAATATTTGGTGTGGTCATTATAATATTTTTATTCTGTTGAATTGCAAATATTATGTTAACAGTTGGACTCGAAAATGTGAATTATTCGATTATCTGAACTGGCTAAAATTTCGGTTATTCTAAATTTTCGACATTTTAGATTTAATGTTGGATTAATTATTATTCGGCAATCAAATTAAAATTTAGCGCAGTCATTATATTGTTTTATTCTGTTATATTGTAAATATTATGTTGACAGTTGGACTCGAAAATACGAATTCTTCGATTATCCGAATTGATTGAAATTTCAGGTATTCTAAATTATCGACATTTTATTATAAAGAGATCTATTTTTGTTTCTGAGTTTTCCAAGATTCTTTGTTCTTCGAATTTCGACTCGAAACTTCTGCGTTGGTTATAGAACTCATCCTTACTTAAAATCCTGAAACTGCATTTCGTGGTGTAAAAGTTAAAAAGTATCGTTCGCTATACAAGCGAGCTTTATCACGAAAACCCTTCCATTACACAAATCCTTTTAATGAATGTAGAAACATTAAAATTTAGAGAGGGCCGTAGTTTAAATTTATGAATTCATGCTCCCCTTCTCGCCCTTCCCCCCCCCTTCATCCGATAAAGTTTCCAGTTCCTTGCCCGCTGCCAGATTCATCGCTACATATTCTACTCTTTTAAATTTAATTAAATCTACTTACGACGCAAACCTTAATTTTATGCCTACTTCGTCCTGGATCTAACAATATACAATGAATAATTTAAAATTCAAATGAATCAAATGCTTTAAGGCGCGTGCTTTTCTTAAAGGAGGGGGGAAGGGGAGAGAGAAAGAAAGGGGGGAGGAGGAAGAAAATTAACTAATTAATATGAAATCACGCCCGAAATTAGAATTTGTTTAGAACGGAGAAAATCGGGCGACTCGCAGCTGTTAATTATCGTTGCCAGATCTCCTAATGTATCTGTCAGTCGGGCTCTAGTCTCAATTAATCATGGAAGGTTGTAGTCCGCGAATTGAAGTGAAATACAAATTCGATTTGCATTTGTTAATGCAAGGGAGGTCTTTCCCAACCGCTTATTAAACATTTAAAAGATAGGGGGCGCTACGTTTTAAGGGGAGGTTTATTTTCGAGGCCAAATGTGGGTATCCTTTAGGATTTGCCAATGCCTCTTTTGGCCAAATTATTTCTCAGTTGTTGCTGTCCTTCGCAGAGATTGGAATTACAACAAGCAGTTTATTTTAATCCTATTGATTTGTGACAAGAACTATTGATATATTATATTTTTTCAGAAAAATATTCGTTAAAGAACAATTTATATTTTACATTTTTTTTTTCAGTAAAATATTCGTTACAAGAACAATTTATATTTTAGACTTTTTTTTTTCTGGAAAATATTTGTTACAAGAACAATTGATATTTTAGATTTTTTTCAGAAAAATACTTGTTTTTGATTAATATGAGTTAAGGAATACATCATATATTAATTAAAAAAATTGCAGTAAAATTATCCTGGAGATTCCCAACATAATACAAAATAAACACTTATTTTACAGCATTTGATTCTAATACTTATATGTTCTTAGTTTGCACACAATAATTGCTAACTCTTTATTTTTCCAACATTTTTATTAAGGAAGTTGTCAAATCTTTTGTTAGAAAATAATAACTTTTGTATTATTTAAATTTGTCGATGAAACATAATTATCAAAATAGAAGCTTACTATTTATGATTTTGGCTTCAAAATATGTTTCTTTTATGATTAAAATTTTAATTAATTAAGTATAAATATAGTTCTATAAGTTGGCGGAATGAAACATTCCAATTTTCATTTTTTATAAAATTCTGCTTTAAAGAAGAAATTTGTTAAATTTTCTTTGAATCCGCTGCTATTATTATCATTTAGCATTTTTCTGATAAAATGCACACCTTTTCGATATCTTTAAACCGTTTGTTCATCTTTCTGAAAAGCAAACGATTTTTAAAATTTTTAACGTTAGTAGAATGTATAACTGTCACAATGCATTCTTTTTAAAAATTCCGCAGATGAGGAATTTGTGATATATAAAACTTCCCTAAAGTCGAATTTTTATCGTCTGCTTGAAATAATGCTGCAGTTGGACCAATCAATGGTTACGTGCGATTTATGAATAATGATTCTGCATCCTGCTTTTGCTATGCATAATTCATAAACCATGAAATATTACAGACACAGAAAATAAAGAGGGGAAAAAAAACTATTTTGATAATGGTTTATGTTTATGTCTCACGAAATGAATTATATATAAAAGATCGATTTTTACTATATCCTATATGGTACTTAATGAATAAAAGACGAGCTCTAAGTCTGATAAAAATACATTTATTTTAATAAATGCTTTTCAAAAATGTAACAAAAGAAACCATTCGATTTCCGTTTTGTAGATTAATCATATTATTATTAACGTAAGTGGAAAGATATTCTTTTTTTTTTCTTCATGTCAATAGAGTTTTCGACTCAATTTATATTGATTCTAACTTTATATCCTGGACATTATGATAAATGTAACTGAATAAGATCGTTTGTAAGGCTTATTTTGATAGCCATTTTTATTTGGACACTGAAATTATATATTTTTATATTTAAAAAAATGGATGAAAATGAAAACTTTTTTAGTTATCTAGATAATATTGTAAATGGTATGAATGTGAAATTTGTTTCGATACTTTTGCAATATATATTGTTTTAAAATACAAAAAGCTTAAACTTCCCGCTGGAACAAGGTTAATATTTTTTTTTTATTTCATAAAACAACAATCAACTACAACATCCAATACTATCGACCATTGAATACAAATTGATATGAATATCGACTATGAAACAATTTTAAACGAATTTATTTTTTCCAGAAGATTATTCAATGAATTTTTTACTTTCAAACTAATTCTAATACATTATATACATTTTTTAATCTAATTATTGAATTATTAGTTTGCTTATTTTGATTGTGGAACATCTTAATTGAAGCATGTATGATTCTGTTACTTATTTTGTTGTCAAGCAAAATAGATTGTTAATTTCCTATTGAATAATGCTTTTGCATTTTTTATTGCACATAGATTTTAATCTCTCTAGTTTAATAACATTTATCTTCTTTTTAATTTATCAATTTTTTTACTTCTTTGCCTCTATTAGTCTTTTTGCGGCTCTTTTTCAAAATTATGAGAAGTACTTTGTAACTAACTAGCATTTGGTTGTTTGATTTGGAATTTTTCATATATTTTTGATGTTTTTTATTTTATTATTTATAGATGAAATAATGTCAAAAATAGGAAAACGTCGTCATTTAACAACATGTTATTTAATTATTATAATTTATTTTACTTATGTTTTTATTTATTTTTGTAAAAGGACTAAAGAATGATTCGTTTAAATGGCTAAACGATTTGAATTGAACCCATTTTGGGCTTTTTAAAAAATAATTAGTTTTTAAAAAATTAAAACAAAACTTTTTTGAAAAACACAATTTTTAAAAAATTATTATGAGTAAGCTTTTCATAAGTTTTTAATTCTTTAGAATTTTCCGTTACGAACAACGAATATGGCAGAAATTCATTTAAAAAAGAAAAAAATAAATAATCCTTTTCAATTAATTCGCTGGGCGAAATCTAATGTAATTGACAAGTGACAGACAAATAGTTTAAAACGGTTTCGTAGAGGCAATCTATTAAAAATGAACTCTTTGAGTGTAAAGAAGTAACAGTGTTTCAGTCGACAGACATGTCTCTTGTAATAGTATCAGGCTTCGGCCTTTTAAGAGCAAGAGAACAATGCACTTGAGAGCGAAACGAAATTAGTCCAGAACACTATTCGGAGGTAACGTTGTTAAGTGATCCTTGAAGTAAAGCGATTGTGATTACTTTGTAGTGAGTTTTCGGGGTAAAATAATTTACCCCTGAGTGCCAGGAGGAAATTCGCTTCTCTCTTCTTTACCTATTATGGGACGGGGTTACCAAATATGGCATTCTGATTGGCGCCAGATTTGGCGAATTAAATGCTATTTGACCAAGATCGATTACCGGTAATTTGAACGAATAATTAAATGATATATTAATATAATTTCGGTTTCTTTTTAAAAAAAGTATTTAATAGTTTATTGGTATTTTCAGTTTGATTATTCATGTTTGCTAGAGATATCGGGATTTTTGGATTATTTCTTCCGTTGTGAAAGTATCAATTTCCTCTTTCTCTCTCTTTTTCTTTCTGGCTTATGTGTCTTGGAATCAAAAATATGTAATAGAATCATAATAAAAAATTCAAAAATAAATGATTGTACAATGATTTGAAATATGTATTAATTTGAATATGAAATAGCCTATCGTTCCCCTTTTTTTATAAATAGTGTAATAGTGTATTTGTTGTTGCCAACTTTGTTGCTTAAAGTGAATTTATAAAATCCATTCGTCAAGAATATTTTTTTAAAAATTCGCTGTGTGATAAGCTTAATACTTACAATTTTTAAATTTAGCTGTACTGTTTAATATGCTATTGAATTTTGCAAGTTGTATTTATATCGTGAATTCACCAATTTATATAACTAATTTCTTCATATAATTAATGATTATGAGTCTTATGTGCAAAGCAAAATGCTAATATTCATTTATATAACTGTGCAAATAATTGTTATCGCATATTATATATTATAAGTATTCGTTCTTAAATTGCAAAATCGGTTTCCTTTTTCTATATATCGAGTGCGTAATATGTGTTTGTCATGATCTTTAAAGATGAAATTTTATCCCAAACCCTATTTGTCTTTTATAAATTTAACAAGATCTATAATTGCTTTTATCAAATTAAATTCATAATAATGAATAATGTTCCATTTATTGAATTATGTTATATTCTACATTTCACTGCTATTTTTACTTTATTTTGAAAATATTTTTCACTTTATTCTATTTTATTTCTATTGCATGTACTATTTTATGTGTTTTTTCATTTGATTACTTTGAATCATCTTAACATATTACATTGCATTATTAAAGTTGACTTTTACTTTAGAGATTTACTTTATTTTAGAAAAATAATTATTATTAAATTTCATAATTTCACGATCTGGGAAGAACTATTTTTTTCTTCTAAAAGCTCACAATCTTTCAGAATTCATTTGATAAAAATAAGAAGGAAAAAAAATTACCTACGGAAACAATCAACCATTAGCTCTTTGACCTAAAGAATAAGTTACTACGATGATTTCTTGGGAAAATTTATGTTTTATTATTGAAAGAATGCTAAAATCCTACGAAAGCTAAAACTACAAAGATTAATTTCATGTCTAGGGTGTGCCTAAGTGGGAAGCGATTATATTTAACATTCTCAGATATGATTGATTGACTTATGTACCACTACATAAATAAATAAAAAACGAAAGAAAATATGTCTTATTTTAGTTACTAAGTTGAAAAACTGTACTTATCTTTAAACTGAATCATTAAAAACAGTTATAAATCTCTTTCTTTCCTGCTGATTATATGATGTTATCTTTTACTTTTGATATAAGATCTAATACAATTTACAGAAGAAAAAAATAAAGAAGGAGGGGAAAAAATCGTCTGACTTTATTTTGCACAATGCTAAATCTAAATAGAATCAAAAACGAATATTTTTATTTTTTACTAACAAATTCTGTCATTTAGAATGAAATTCTTAATCACGCTGCGAACGAACCTTGACTTAACGGTAGGGTTCATTTCTCATTAACTTCCAAGTTTATATTCGTTCGCCGACCTCCCTCGAATGTTGTATTAATCCGCCATTTATTTTTATCCACCTGCCTACAATTTCGTGACTGCTGAAAATGCTTCAAGGCCGATAGAAGTAGGTCGGTGAATTAATACCCCCCCCCCTGTTTCTTGGAGTAATAACAACAGGTTTCTGTCTACATATACCAAAATTTGGCAACTATTTCATCTGCTTTAGAAAATTAAGACGAAATCTACCGCTTATTATTTTCATGCGTAGAAAGTTGTGTTCAAAACATTTTTAAAAAAAGTCTTAATTAGTTGCATTTTTATTTCATGTACACTTAGTATTTACACTCACACACACACACACAAACATTATTATTGCACCAAATAATTATTTATTATTTATTTCTTATTTTGATACCTGGAATATGAAAAACATTTTATAGACTTTTTTTTTCTTTTCAGAAAAAAAAAATGTATTATGTAAAGTTTTTTTTTATATAATAGTTAACTGATTTTTTTATATAAAAAATAATAAATTATGAGAGATATGATCGTCCAATCAGTTTTCAGAGAATAATTACTATTTTAAAATTTCGAATTTACTATTGCAAATGTTGCTTGTGTAGAAAAATATGTGGAAATGTTGAAGTCTCTTTGTAAAAATTGAATAAATTAGTGCATACGATATATTTTATGTTACAACTAATTCTGAAAAAAATGAATTGTTCTGTTAGCTTTACGAGAATAGCTACTTCTCAAGATAGACCATTTAGAGTAGATTTTCAATAGCATAACTGCTTTTAAGTGCTAAATCGCAGTGTAAAACAGCTATCTTTATCTACTTTAGCGATATGGGATGATTTTATGATGTAGATCTTAGTCTAAATTTGTGAAGTTTAATTATAATAGTTTGACGAGAGTATAAATATAAAAGGATATATATTCCTTTAATTTATTTATTTTTTCATTTTTTTATTCCAAACAATTCATCTTTATGAAGCACATTTGTATTGAAATGATGAATAACTTTATACATCATTTAAAGCTAAATGAAGTCTTTTTAAGAAGTGCCCCCCCCCAAAAAAAAAGATACTTATGCATCATATGTCACGTTTTTGTGACCATATGCAGCCTATCTAAATATCACGTCTGTTATCACAACTATAAACAAATTATTCTACTTTAGAATTCTTTAAGAACACTAATCTAATTATATTATTTTTATGTTTTTCCCACAAACTGTTTTCTTTATTTATTTTTTAAAACATTAATCTTTTAATAAAACTAATTATTAAAGTGAAGCTTCCTTAAAAATAAAGCTCTTATTCTATTTTGAATAATTTGATCAGTTTCTACAGTCATTTCTTATTATTACAGCTCTGATTAAATAGATCCGGCGTGCATAATATTAAAGCTCAACCAACATTTGATAGCTTGCTCAGTGGAATTATGTCCCAATTGATCTGATTAACAGTGCATGAATTCTACCTGTACAGATATTTTATAGATGCCACTTAAAATATTCTGTACAACCGAGAGTTCTGTGTTTACTGGGAAAATGAAGTTTTCTCTTTAAGTAATTCATGATTTCGGCTACAATTATGGTAATCATCTTCTTAATAATGTGCAAGTTCATCCAGTTGTAGCGCAATGAACCTTCACAAAAATTCATTATCCAGTCACGTCTAGTTCCTTAGAACTAACGATTCCCTGTATATTCTTTTTTTTTTTCAAATATGAAAGCTAAAATAAATGATGGAATATACGATGCTACCATTTGTATCTTAGTAGAGAAAAAGTGGTTGAATTGAGAATTGTTCTTGTTTCAAAGTGAAAATTTTTGGCAGATAGTGATTATGAGTAGGAATATTTGGACATATAATTAATTGTTTAATTGTCTCGCTAATGTTGAAAGAATTAAATAATCTTCGCGGGATTTAAAAAATCATACACTTAGGAGAACGAAAAATTTGTGCTTGGGAAGCAATATTAAGCAGTGGCATATAGAAACTCAATATATATAATATAATATGTGTGTAATGATATCTCTAAATTTAAGTTAAATCCTAATTAATTTTCTAATTTTTATCTTAATTTAACCCATATTAACTTAATTCTAAAATGCTCTCTTATTTCCTGATCCAATTCCACATTTTTTATTTAATTAACATACAGAAGCTCTGTAAAAATGCTTAAATCAGCGGTGCTCGAGCCCTGAGTGAAGGGATAAAAGACTGTCGTCATTATTTAAAAGATATCTATATTCCTCTCACCAAATTCGACAGTTTTAAAGAAATTTCTGTCAGAATCACATGGTATATAATCAACGGGAAAAATATTTTTGTTACACTTTTCTCTTTTCGCTCTTGTGTCGCGCTGTAGGTTGACGTACCTTGTCGCTTTTTTCTTGCTCATAAATTATGCCTCCCGGGATGGAATAAGAGCAAACTTTAAAAATTCTAAGTGTCTCTCTGTATTCGACCACGAAACTGCTCAAAAATATATGTTATATAATATGTAATGATAATTTTAAATCTAAATTTAATCCTAATTAACTTTCTAATTGTTTTATCCTAAATTAATTTATGTTAAATTCATTCTAAAATGTTATCTCACTTCCTGATCCAATTCCGACTATTTTTATTTAATTATTTTTAACTATTGACTATTCATTTTCTCAGGCTTCAAGCGAGAGGATAAAAATCTTTAATACTCACACATACCTTTCAGAGATAACTAATATTCCCTTGCCTAAGCTGATACGTGGTAAAGAAATCCCTATCAGAGTCTCATAGTAAAATCACTGAAAGGAAAAATTTCTGTCACTGTGCTCTTGTTTCGCAATGTAAACAGATGTCAATTTATCCTCGCTTCTCTTTTGTACAGATTCTAGCTTCCGTAATGAAAGATAAAATTGTCGTAGTTAAAATTTGAAAAAATTCTTCTTTTCGACCACGCACTATTAAAATATGTTCACACACACATACTATCTTGTATAGAATATGTGCTACGACTGACGAATTTTATGATGGAATAATATTTTTTTAGTTTATAAAACTGATAGAAAAATCCATACATTCAGTTTTTATTTGTGTTATGTTGTTTTATCGTGTTCTTTTATTCTTATGACATAACAGAAACTGTATTATGATAGATATGGTTTCATAATTACGAGATATAATGATTTAATATTTATTACCAATTTACTGACACTGTCAACTGATCTACTATATTCACAAACAATCGATTCAACTCTTCGCCTGAAATGCGTATTAATTCTTTACTACCATGTGCTTATGATGTAATATGTGACGTGTTGCAAAATTATATTAAGACGACATTACGACGAAAGAATTCTTTTTTATCTACTATGCTCTTCTTATGTTAGTCAATTAAATGTTCTGAGAATTCTTTTTAGGTAAATAAAGCAAAAACAAACTTAAATGTATTTGCTAACTTTAAGACAGCTCTTTTCTTACATACAAAAGAAATATCTTCTTTTTTTTTTCTCGGTGATAGGATTATGACATAATTGAGTAATTGGAATTCTTTAAATGTTTGACACATTTGCATACAATCTTTCGTTCGTGCCGCCAGCCAAATAGATTTTTATTTTCAAATTCCAATGTCTGATTTGGACAATCTTACATGAAATTTTTCTTCTATAAACGCCTATGTTTTTTTTATATGCCTCAAAGGAATGCCAGCTGCCATCGTGCATTTGCTGAGTTAGGCAAATGTCGAATTACCTCAGCTGTTTGCTGAACTAACAAATGATATTTCGTAAGCTTTTATTTCATATTTCTGGCTCTCGAATATTGCTATTTACTGTAAAATAGCGGCTAGCACGTTTCCTCTGTAGAAGGTCAAACTTCGAATGCGTTTGGCTATAAGTGAATAATGATTTATTTAATATTATATTATATTCAATGAACCCCTAACCTTCAAGTTGAATGAATATTATTATTCAAATATTCATATTTCAGACATTTCTAGACTCGGTATTTCTCTGTTTATATTTGATATTGTATTATTATTATTATTATTAAAATCGTCTGCGTTAAGTGACAGAATTCGAACATCTAAAAATCTTTTATTTCTTGCTTATTATAATTTATATATTTCTAAAGCATGGTAGGGACTAGAATTTTAACTTTATTTTCAACTTTAGTAACATGTTTTGCAAAGGAAGCGATGAATCAAAATTATAAGTATGATATCTTTATTAATTTCGATTTGAATTCTAAAAATTGCAATATTTCCATTAGCATTGTATTTATGTCTATTTTGATCCATTATGAAGACTATTGCAAATATTTTGCCGTGACAATAATTTAAAAATTAACTCAAAGAAGTAAATATAGAATATTTTCCAAATTTTTACGTAGTTTTTTCAAAATTTGTAGACAGTTAAAGAATTCTTGAGCAAATTCTTTAAAAAATAATGAGAATTTTTTACAAGACAAAAGAATTAACTTTATTAAAGAATATTTCCATCACTTGCTGATTTGATTTGTATAATTATTTTCAATATTACTGTGAAAGAACAATGAATATTTTTATTTTAATTGAAACATTTAAAATTAGCATTTCTATTAAGAACAATTTTTTGTATAAGAATCCAATTTTGCTTTAAGTAATAAAAAAGTAATAATAATTCCTATGAGCTTCGCAAAGCATATTTAAACTTTTTTTTCGTAATAAGTAATTTGTCACGAATACTTTGCTTTTTTTTGCTCATTTTTTCTTTCTACTTTGATATAAAATCTGTCACTTTCTGTTTGTTGACCTGCAAGCTTTCTTTTCTAAACAATACTTTATAATTTCGAAATCGTCTGCTGTTTAAATAACTGATATAAGCATGATGTAATGTTACGTGGTAATAAAATAATTTTTTGTACTTTATTTTTCATGGTACTATAACTTGTATGGCAGACAATATATCATTTCGTAAAACTGGAACATTATTTCTAAACAAAGCTCTTCCATAAGAAACATTTTTAACAAATCTTTCAAACCTTAACCTCTAAACAATAACGCGATAAAAATATATGGTGCACTCAGACAATAATTTAGCACCCGTGACCAAAATTTCCGTTAATTATGTTTGTAATTGAAAACTGGGCGTGGATAAAAAAGTAACAACAGATTTGTTAAAAGTTTCTTTCTTTTTTTCGGTCTATTTTCGTGGGAAAGAATCACGTAGAGAAGCCATTCTAGTCCGTTACAATTCTCTTACAATAACGGGTGCAAATTTTAATGGTTTTGGGGTCAGTTAAATAATGATGGCGGCAAGGTTAACAACTGTTTCGGTACACTACAAAATGGTTTATAAATTACCACTTTATTTCAAGGTGAGCAGCAAGCCGAAAACGAACTCGTGGAACATGGAATTTTCTCAGGCGTTTTCTAGATGCTTTGTCACTTAGTTTCATTTTAATTTAGAATATACGTGTTGAGGATTTGTTGATTTGTATCTCAGATGTTCTAAACGTTCTACTGGAATAACTCTCTTATTTTAATATTTTGAAATGTAGTTTATGAATGAGTTCGTGTTTCAAGAAAAGATTAATGTTTTGATTGAGCGATTTAAATTATAACTTCCGTCGTAATTTTAAAGTATTATTTTCTTTTCTTTTTGTCTTCTATCTTAAGCTAATGATATGCTTTTAAACATCCATTTTCATTTTCATTCTTGATTTATTTTGCTTTACTGAGTCACGTTGAAATTCTTTAATTTTAAATTCTCTGAAAAGTAGCTCCGGTGAAGAACTCTTCTTAGATGGGGTATTACTTGGAGGAGAGTTAAAAACCAAAGATTAGGAAGTTTTTTAACGATTCAACTATTTTGGTAATTAAACTTACAGACCAATTTTAGTAATGATTTCTCAATAAAACTTTCTAAATCATACATATACGGTTAAGTGATTATTCAATTAAATGATTATTTAATTAAGTGATTATTCAATTAAGTGATTATTTAATTAAGTGATTATTCAATAGAATTTGTTTAAGGGAAGAAATAATATTTTGAATCCACACTAAATTACTAGAAATTACAAAAAACTATCTTGGATATATGTATATAAGTTCTTGCCTTTAACCCTTAAGTACATCATGTAGCCATTTGGCTACACGTTTCAATTTCCATTTATAAGCTTCATGACTGTTGACTTCATGACTGTTCCAAATGACAGCAATGAGTGTTTGGAAATCGTTTTCCATTTTTTTATAAATATTTGTAGAAAATACCGATATATGGTAATATAATTAGTTTTAAACTAGAAGTTTAGGAAAATAAATGTTGTAAGAATTGTTCCAAGAATAATTCCAAGAGATGTTATAAGAATAGTTCTACATTAAAAATACTATAAAATTAATTTTTTCGAATTATCAAAAATATATTGGCAAAAATTGACTTTTCTTTTTATTTCAGAATTGTTATAATTTGATTTGTTTATCTGAGATATTGTTTAATTCATAATATAACCATATAGCACCTTTTAATTTTTTTAAAAAATTTAAGAAAAAATTATTTAGAAACGACTTTAATATTTTTTCTAGATTTTTTTTTCGCATTTCCCAGAATCTGTAACCGTAACTATCTTAGACTGATTGTCCACTGCCATCTTATAGCGAGAGTTTTATTTAAACTGCTGATCTAATATTTCTTTATTTCAATTTTTTCATCGAAGTGAAATCTCTTTTGTTATGATAAAAAAACCTTTGACGACGATGTGAGGCGGCCATTTTCTACGATTTCCTTTAGCTGGCGGATATGCGCGCTGCATCGAGTTTAAATGGGTCATGGTTAGGATAATTTACATTAGTATCATCTAGGAAATGATAATTAAATGATGGATTTCGAAGAATATATCAAGATATTATTAAACTCAATATTGGATTGGATCATCAACCAACTCTTTTGGAACATTTGTTTTATATAACTGAAGTTTTATTTCATATATATAAAATAAAACTAATTTCCTATTTTTTCTCTCTTTAATTTAAATTTGAACATGAAATGGTTTTTATTTACTAATCTTTACTTATAATTATTATAAACTCTATCTATTATTTAGTATTAATTAACAATTCTAACCATATGGTTTCTTTCTATATTGCCTATTAATATTGCTAGAAATAGGGCCAATCTTTCAAGAGCTTCAAATTGAGCAATAAATTTACGAAAATGTCCCCATAGTTCTAAAATACTAATTAATAAAAAACTAATTAATTAATAAAGCTTTAACATATTAACTAACGATTAAAAATATTTTCCAAAGATCATGAAGACAATTATTTCAAAAAAAATGATCTTTTTTTTAAAAAAAAAAATTGTCTGCACAAGAATTGATTTGATAAAATGTTTACTGATCTAATATTATATTCTTGGAAAATATTCGGAAAAATATTTGGGGGACAAGCTTCACGGTGAATTTCATTATAGTGTTGAAATGTTGAAGTTCGTAATTTTAGTAGCAACACAATCTTTCTGAATAGGCTACAAATGCAAAAATATAAATATAAAATATATGAACTGTAAAAGCAGTCATTTGAAATAATGCCTTTTATGCTAAGCTCACAGATATGATTTTACTATTATACCGTAAGGTAAATAATATATCTCTTACCCCTTGAACTACGATTTTATGTACTTCCTAATTAGACAATACATCCTATTTGGGATATTTATTATTATTTTAATTCCTATAATAATATAATAGCGTGAGATATTGTAGAGATTTTTTAGTGATTTTTGTATTTTAAATTATTTAATGCTTTCACTCAATTATTGGTTTAAAATTTAAATTTCAGTAACTGATGAGTGAATCAGACTCGTCATTGTAAGCTAATGGGTTAAAAATCACTCTCCACCCCCCTTCAAGCAGTTTTGGTTTTAAAAAAATGGCGCCATGACTAAGATAGAACTCCTGAAAATGATCCATCAGCGATTCCAGGTACTAAACGCTGCTGTTACTGTGAGTAATGACAATATTATTACGCATTGGAACAAAGCAGTTTGTGAGTGAAATCATTTTAATTAGTGCAGAAAGAAGAACGAACTCTTAAAAACGGTCGTTTGTAGTAGCCACTGCACTTTTTAATCAGCCATTTATAATGATCACTTCCTCTAAATGTAATTTAGTAGCCCTACGTCAACATTTTTTCCGCTCCGATGCTATTAACCTCTACGATTGTGCTCGTCAAAGATACAAGCATTTTAATGAGGATGGATCGAGAAAATTATGCATGCCGCTCAAGCATGCTGGAGATACACTGCGATGATAATTCGATCTAGATATGTGTATTTTAACAGTTAATTAACGCTCTTCACAAAGTTCATCTGGAAGTAGTAGTTTAGACCTGTTTAAATGCAATTATTGGAAATAGTATACTCAATCGATGATTGGTTAACAAACAATTTCGGTAATCAATTTGATCTTCTCTTTCTATTGCTTATATTGAAGAGAAATTTATTAATAGCATTACAAGTGGTAGAGATGCTTTTGTCTCTTCTTTCTACTAATTATATTGAAGAGAAATTTATTAATATTTATTCTAAAATTCTACAAGTGGTACAGATGCTTTAGTTCTAAGTCCTTGGGTCACAATCATCCTGTAGATTGTTTTACTCACATCTAGTATTGTATTATTCTATGTGAGATATAGAAATATGCAGCTAACTAGCTGCCTTTCATGACCAGCTTAATTGCCTTGAATATTGGTTACGTTTCAATTAAATCTCTTATGCTTAACTTAATGTCATGATTCTCACAACATTTTTAACCATCAAATTATGAAAAATATTAAACCGAATTATTTTATTACCCTTACACCAATTCTGTTTATTGTGTACATGAACATTGCTCATTATAAAGACACCATGACAACATAGCGTCATAAAAAAAGCAATTATCCAGCTAACCTATTTCTGTTCCTTCTCTTGTACTCCGTATTGCTATTCGCGATACGCTATTTTCACTTTCTTATTATTTTAATTGTTCTAATTATAAGAAGAATATTTCTTCTTAAGTTTTCAACAATGGAAGAAATTTTCGATGTTAAATATTTGAAGAAGAAGTGGAAATAGTTTGAATTTCATCGCAACAATTGTATTGCTGACAATTAGAAAAAATATTTTAAATACAGTTATTGCAGGGACGCTAATTTTCTTAGATTAAAAAGACAATTTAAAAAAATGCTCATATTTTGCAAAAGTGATATTTGTTTATTTATATGTTCGAAAGCAATGGCGAAAAAGCGTCAAAAATCTCATTTTTTTAATTAATTAAAATTTTAAAATTGTCATCACTTTAGTGTGCGCATTTACAAAGTTTATTTGTGCCAAATATGGTTGATTTAAATCGAAAGACACAAGCGCAATCAAACATACATTCTCTTTTATGATTAGTAAAAACAGAGATGAGGAAAAACAAACTGTAAACTCATAAAGACGTATGACTTGCCTGAAAATGAAAAGCAATTTACATTTCCCACATTTCCGTTTTAAATAGGTATTTTAAAATTTCATCTTACCTTAATTTCTCGGTCAAAACATAATTTTATGTTTTGTCTATAAGACTTTTGATTAAAGAATAAAATAAATTAAGATACTATTTTTTGTTTTTGTTACTGCAGAACGGGTGTTTCAGCTTAGCACTTATAGAATGTTTCCCATACTTGAAACCCCAACTTTTCCTATCTATTCCCAAGACACCCGAGTCTATTTAAAGGTTAAAGGCTAATGCCTTAGAACTAAAGCCTTATTCTCAAGATATCCAGATGATAAATCCTGAGATGGCCAATCAACTACATCGATCGCCATCTATTAAGAAGATGCCATGGCTGCTTCTGAAATAAATAAATAAATATTTCATCTTATTTTGGCGCTTTGGCGAGTTATTTGTTCCTCAAGTAGTGAATGAAAGGTCTTGTATCCGCTTGATTTCTTTCATTGAAAGAAGAAAATTGTAGTGCTATTTTGAAGTACTTTGTGATTTAAATAAGTTATTTTCAAAATAATTTATAATTTTATGTTTAATGAGAAATTAATTTATTCTAGAATATAATTTTATAATACTCTGTGGAGGAACTCATTCCAATGTAGACATAAATTTTATCTATTCTAATTCCATTTTTGACATAAGTTTCATCTAATTTAATTCCATTTTTAACATACATCTCATCTAATCTAATTCTATTCTGGATATGAATTCCATCTAATTTAAATCCATTCTAGACATAAATTTCATCTAATTTAATTCCATTCTGGATATGAATTTCATCTAATTGAATTCCATTCTAGACGTAAAAATGTTTCTATTACGTTTTTTGAAAATAATTTCCAAATAAATTTATATTAAGTATTATAAACTTGTCTCTGACCAGATGAAGAATATGACTTAGAAATTGCTCAATATCCGACGATTCTGTTTCAATAAATTAGGTGTCGGGAATCAATCAAAGTTTGTTCGATCTGGCTGTGTCCAGGTTATAACTTATAAATATATCAGTAAATCGAAGCACCAAAGAAATGCACCTAATATAATACAATTATATGTATTATAATCCTTTAATTTATTCTCAGTGTCTGTTTCGTACCTTTCTCTTTTTTGACTAATCATATTTATACCTAATGTCAAAGTTCTAACGTGAAATCGCCACAGTCGCGTTATAATGGCACCATTCATTAATCTACAGTCAAAAATTAATTCTTAATTTGATTTGTATTTCACTTCATTTTTCTTTTAAATCAATTTGAAATTTGGATATAAAAAAGATATAAACAGAAGTCTTTTTTATGAAAATACTTCATTGTTGTTTTCTAAAACAACTCTTGAATTAAATCCTTGATAGAATCCACAAATTGTTTAAATTTCGGTGTTTAGATTATTATATAACTATTATTTTAGTATTAAATAAATATGAGGCTTTATAATCCAATGAACAACTACCTCACAAAACTCTACTGTACATTAATCAATTGGATCTTTTTTTTAATTTTATATAATAAAGCGGATTTTTCTCTTAAAATTAATGATTTAGTATGTATAATGGCAGCATTTTAAAATAAAGAGATTCTTCAAAACATTCCTCTGTCGATAATTTATTTTTAGAATTTGCGTATGATTCCTCATAAACACAAATTGACTTGCCTAAGGCCTTAGTATTGAAGAGAGATTAATTAGCATTGTTGTAAAAGCAACCAATTACAATATATCTTGTTTGACACCAGTAGAGGGTTAAATATACGGTGTTAGTAGCACATTCTTGATATATTGACTGCAGATATGAAATTAATTAAACTTTCGAAGTATGTTTACAACCTTGAAGATTTTGAGGAAGCAAAAAGACAAACGACCTACTTTTTTAAACTTTTTTTCTTTCTTTCTTTATTTATTTGGCTTGCACCAGGAGTCCTTCAGATTTCCGCCTTGTTGCCATACTTTGCTTCAATAACTGTTTTCTGGATAAGTAATTGCAGTTCGTTGACTTGACTTTCTAGAAACAAATAGAATGACATCGGTTATTATAAATCATGAGTTTTACAATTGAAAACTTTTTATTTATTTATTGAAAATATTTTTAATTGCCAAACTTTTGTTTAAAAAGGAAAGAAAAAAAAGGGGGGGGGGGAATTATCATTCTAAATGTAGTAATGAAAAATCGTTTGCTAAAAGATTTAATCGAATTTTCATTAGAAAATTCTGGAATATCTATCTCAAAATGAAGCCTTGTATATATTTAAAATCTTTTATCGTATATAGTTAAAGTAACTCTATGATTTTTTAAAAAATATGATTTATTACCAAAATAAGCAATAATGATTTAAACCAAAACATTAATTAAATTATTTAATAAAAGCTTACGTTGACTTCTTTGATTTCGTTTACGCTAGAAAAATAATAGAACAAGTGATTAGCGATCCATTTACAAAATAAATAAAAACGCAAAAGTAAAGTAAAAAAAAAATTAAATGCGAAATATCCTCAGATTTCTTTATAATTAGTGCTTAAGAAATTATTTCCCTAAATATAAACTCTTTAAATAAATATATATTGAGTCAATAAGTCAACAAGTATTCTAAAATAGAAACAAAAAATAAATTATACTAGTTTTTTTATATTATTTATTTTTTTCATGAATAGAATTTGCCACTCAAATTTTGTCCATTGTGAAATTTTTAAATTAATTTTAACAGAACAGTAATTCCCCTTCTAAGCAAAAATAATATTAAAATTTTAATTAAACTCTAAAATATATAAAATACTAATTATCGCTAGTTAATTAGTTAGCACTATAGCGTGAATCTCAGACAAAATGAGGGAATGTTGATTGTTTTGTTTTTTAAATTAAAAATTTTAAAAAGCGTGGTTGTCCCTTTTTTAATTTAATATTTCCTTGAATAAATACGGTATTTACTACACTGGTGTGCAAAACTTAAGCAACAGGTATGTTTTTTGCCATAACTTCACGAGAAATCATCTGAGAGACATGAAATTCAGAAATGAGATACAGCATTTTGTTCTGAAAGAATGACGAAAGCATAGTTGCGCAGAAATGAATACAATGCATACAGTATGGAATCAAACAAAAAAAGGCTTTATTGAACTCATAGTATCATTACACATGATTGTCTGTCCAAGAGGAAGAACAGCAAGCAGATGTTCCTTAGTATGGGATATGCCCTCCCCTTACTGCAATGGTTGCTTCGCACCATCTCCCCATACTCAGCACCAGATTGTCCAACAGTTCTTGAGGTAAGAGTGCCTATTCCTCAATCAGCATCTGTTTAAGTTGTCGGGTGTTCCCAGGAGGATGTAATCGTGCCGCAAGGCGTCTCCCCAAAGCATCCCACACATGTTCTATCGGATTTAAATCAGGGGAGCACGCTGGCCAATCCATTCGAGTGATATCTTCACTTTCCAGGAGCTCCTCAACGGCATGAGTCCTGTGTGGCCGTGCATTGTCATCCATAAAAACGAAGTCTGATCCAATGGCACCTCGGAACAGACGTACGTGGGGAAGGATCACCTCCTGACAATAGCGATCTGCAGTTACAGAACCTCTGTCGAAAACGTGGAGCTCAGTCCGCCCGTTCATCATAATGCCACCCCAGACGACAACTCCAGGACCACCGAAACGGTCTCTTTCCGTGATGTTACTGGGATGAAACCGTGTCCCGACCTTTCTCCAAATCAACTGACGTTGGGAATCGCTTGTAACATCACGGAGAGAGACCGTTTCGGTGGTCCTGGAGTTGTCTTCTGGGGAGGCATTATGATATACGGGCGGACTGAGCTCCACGTTTTCGACAGAGGTTCTGTAATTGGAGATCGCTATTGTCAGGAGGTGATCCTTCCCCACGTACGTCTGTTCCGAGGTGCCATTGGATCAGACTTCGTTTTTATGGATGACAATGCACGGCCACACAGGACTCATGCTGTTGAGGAGCTCCTGGAAAGTGAAGATATCACTCGAATGGATTGGCCAGCGTGCTCCCCTGATTTAAATCCGATAGAACATGTGTGGGATGCTTTGGGGAGACGCCTTGCGGCACGATTACATCCTCCTGGGAACACCCGGCAACTTAAACAGATGCTGATTGAGGAATGGGCACTCTTGCCTCAAGAACTGTTGGACAATCTGGTGCTGAGTATGGGGAGATGGTGCGAAGCAACCATTGCAGTAAGGGGAGGGCATATCCCATACTAAGGAACATCTGCTTGCTGTTCTTCCTCTTGGACAGACAATCATGTGTAACGATACTATGAGTTCAATAAAGCCTTTTTTTTGTTTGATTCCATACTGTATGCATTGTATTCATTTCTGCGCAACTATGCTTTCGTCATTCTTTCAGAACGAAATGCTGTATCTCATTTCTGAATTTCATGTCTCTCAGATGATTTCTCGTGAAGTTATGGCAAAAAACATACCTGTTGCTTAAGTTTTGCACACCAGTGTACTATATTTATGAATTGAGTTTTATTATGCAGAATATTACCATAAAGTTAACAGAAACATTTTTCCTGAAATTCTTTTTTTCTTCCTAAGATAAATTGAAATTTGTTATAGCTTTATTACTAGCTTGCATTTATTGCAATTCTTTTTCCTAGAATTTCGAAACTTCCAGACTATAATTAATCTTTTTTTATTTAAAATAAGTGATTTATAAGCATTCTGTTGCATGGCATTTAAGGCGATAATTAAAATTATTAACTAAATTGGTGTGCTGTGTTATGTCTATTGTATTGTAATATCAATAAGTCTTAAAATTATTTATATTTTCTAATTTCAAAATTTGATGCACAGATTTTAGAATTAATTTTTAAAAAATCCACATGGAATCTTTAAATATTAAAATATCGAAGTCTTGATGAAACGAGCACAATAACATATTACGAATTAGATTTTAGGAACAAAAGAAAAGGAAACAGAGAAAAAAAAATTTTTAATCCCCCCCCCCCCCATGAAAGGTTATAAGTATGGGTCCATTTTTCCATATGAATAACATAAACTTTGAATTATTCAGTTTATTGGACCACCTATAAATTACTTTTTAAAATGCCTTTATTCAGTGGTATTTTTTTCAACCTTGCATATAAATAACCCCATCAAGGCAGATAAAGGTTAGAGGGGAAACGGTGGCTATAAATTGTGTCAGTCGGCGCAGTGGCCCATGAAGCGAGCTTGCAAATGAGGCAGCCTGTCAGTTCAGAAGGGTCTTTGTCACTGGTGTCACATCGGGACACAATCAGGAAATTGAAGGATAATACGCTCTCTCACATTGTAAATATCTCTCTTTTGTTCTTTGATTTCGAACTGGCGTCGTCTAAATACCTCTGTCAGTACAGCTACTTAGGGAATGGAAAAATTGTGTCGGTTTGTTCCGTTCACTTCAAAACAGTGAAATGGTAGCTGCTTCCTGTATTAAAAAAAAATGCATTTTGAAAAAAAATATCTTCTACATAGTTAGTAATTAATTGCCAAATAAATAAATAAAGTAGTAGAAGTAGCCAAATTTAGCTGTAAATCTTGCCAAATAAACATGATTGTCAGCTGCTGTAGTTGCTATTAATGAAGGGACGATCATTTGCTTGTATTGATGAGAATAGCGTTGAAAGAATCTCCCATGTCTAAATACATATAAAATTCTCCGGTTCTAGTAATCATCAATTTGCTTGTAGTGATCAGTTTTGCTGGTCGGACTGGAAAAGTCACAGGTCGTGTGTAGAGTCAAAGGGGTAAAATGTCCCTAAATTATTGTGCCTACTCTCCTCTTCTAAAAGACCCTCTCCTCATTCAAAGTTCTATTCCCTTACTATTCAGTGAGCTCACGGCCTGACCAAACAACATCGCCTGTTTCAGATGAACAAATGTCGCGTGTTGAGCGTGAAAGAAAAGTGCGATCTTCTGAAAGAATATGATCAACTTCCCTGACTAAGTCAACAGGAGATTCCTGGTATGTTGAAAATTTCCAAAACTGTAGCTTAATTCATTGTTGAAATCTAGGAGCGATTGAGTCTGTAATCCGGATTAATGATGATTTGACGCGTAAACGAAAAGGTTTTGAGTAGGGTGAGGTCATAGAACACGCACGGAAGGAGTGATTTCTCAAAGTGGGAGAAAAGAATTCCATTGCTTCTTCAGAATACCGAAGATTTCAAGAAGACCATCACAATAAAGTGGTGAATCTTCTGATGAGCATTATCCCTATGAACGGTAAATCCAATGAACGCTTAGATGAACCGTTCAAAATATATCTTAGCTCAAAATGTACGTTAGTCTCGATACTTTTTTTTATAAACTTAAGAAGTTAAACATATATAATTTGTTTTGAATTCTGCGCATTGTGTCAATATTTCTAATTAACAACGAATGAATAATACGAACGATGTAAGGGGAATGTTGTATTTCTACAAAAATGCATCATTTTTTAAGACATTTCTGTGGTACTTATCACTTTAATGTAGTGATTGATCACTTTGGATTGGATCCAAGATGTAAACGAAAGCGGCATTCACTATATTTCAAGCCTTTGGCGAAACCAAACATTTTGTTGAGGCTTTGGAAAAAAATTCATTTCAAATCATATTTATTATCTTCAGGGTAAAAGTATTCCTTTACATTAAAGACATGGTGGCAGCTATCCTATATATATATTCCTTCCAAAAAAATAATCTCTCAGATTATGAATATGTTATTAGCCTATTAGATGAAACTGAATTAAGAAAGAAGAAATGGATTATTTTAAATTAAGTATGCTTTAAACGTGCACCACTAAGACCGTATGTCAGGGGTGGCGAACCTTTATGGATCAACGTGCCATTTTTTCTAAAGAAATGTTTAATGAGGTATAGATGTGCCGTCCAATAATTTTGTCTTGCGATTATTGGGAAAATAATAAAACTAAATACTAACAAAACACAAAACTCTTTATTTACGACGAAAAAATGCATTTTGAACTGTATAGTAGTAAAGGTTCTAGCTATAGGTGTAATTCAAATTAAAGTAACATCAGTGTGACTTCTTTTGTTGCAAATTAGATGAAATAACTTATATTAGGATTGCAAGTTGTTACTTTTGGCAGAATGCATGCTGAATTGAGAGTCATCTGCCAAATGGTTTCTAAGATAGTCTTTAATGTTATTCATAATGACTCACAGGCATAGGTAGATGAAAATAAGGTTAAAATAGCATGAGCCAGCCTATCCAAACAGTTAAATGTGTCAGGAATCGAATTCCATACTTCCAAAATTTCGTTACTGGCATTTTTACGTATATTGCATGTTAATCTTTCTGTTCCTATCAATTCCAACTTTTTCCTTGTTTCAATAAATTTTTGAATCCATAGTGAACTAGACTGCAAATCAATTAGTTGCATTTCAAATTCCTCAATTTGCAGCTTATCGAGTTGGGACAAGTTCAATTTATCAAATGAAATCACATCAGGGTACTTAATAAACTTGAGCGTTTCCGATAATTCTTTGAACTGAGAAAATCGGGCTGAAAATTCCTTGATTGACAAATCAATTAAGGGAATAAATTCTTCAATAGTTTTTTCTTCGTCTGGTTTCTCGTGTACATCTAAATCTTTGATATCTATTTTTTTTCAACTTTAGGAAGTACTTATAGTTTTAAAAAAAATATCGTGCCTGAAACATGCAGTGCAGCGTCAAAAACGCTAATGAAATTCATCATGATGATAATTGTTTTATTTGTGCCTTGAAGCTTTACCTTCATTTCATTGAAATGTTGGTACATGTCTGCAATAAACATCAATTTTGAGATTCACATAACAACCAACAACTGTGGATATTGTTCAATTTCCCCCACAGTTTGCAGAAAAGTCTGATTTCTTCCAAGCAGTCAACCTTCATTTCATTGAAATGTTGGCACATGTCTGTTAAAAACATCAATTTTGAGATTCACGTAACAACCAACAACTGTGGATATTGTTCAATTCCCCCCACAGTTTGCAGAAAAGTCTGATTTCTTCCAAGCAGTCAACACATATTTGAAGTACATTCCCGCGACTCAACCAGAGAACATTATTGTTCATTAGTAAACTATTATACACCGAGTTGACTTCATCCAACAAAGCCTCAAACTTTCGCTTATTTAAAGCCTGCGACAATACGAGGTTGACTATTATTGCGACTAACGTCATTACCTTATCAAGAGACCCCTTAAACCCCTCTTAGAACACAAGACTTGTTGGTGAATAATAGAATGGAGTTCAAGATTCGAATGCCCGACGTCTGTTTGAAATAAACTAATGAAACCATTTTTCCCCCCACCATATTTGAAGCACCATCAATTACTGAAATAATTCTTTTCAAATCAATGTCTTTCTCAGCAAGCGAATTTTTAACAACCGTACAAATATCTGTGCCTTTTTTTAAAATGGAATGGGAACACTCGCGTTTGTTTGTAATACTTAGTATTGAACTATATTATTGTGAACTAAAATGCTAACCGTTTTGATCTGCTGCGCGCTGCGAAATATTGTGCTCCGTTTCATCAAAGGCACGCGTGCCAGTGGTTCGCCATCCCTGCCCCATGTAATAAATTTCTGTTTTAAACGAAATTAATTTCATTTCAAGAAGTTCAATCCCATAACCCAAAGACATGTGAAGACGCATAATATTATCTTAATTTGTATCTTTCATATCAACAGAGAACAACAACTTTTAAGCAATTGATGTTGTATCAGGTTTTTAAAATAATGAAGAAAAAATTATATAACTGAATGAAACTGAAAAAAAGGGCCAAATAAATTATTAACTGAATAAAACTCTCGTGCAAGATTTATAGTTTTTGGACAGATATTGTGTATCTATTAATATTGAAATTAATATTTTTAGTATTTAAATTGCAATAGGAAAACTGTATAAATGACATACAAAAAAAAGTTTACAAAAAAAGTTCAATAATAAAAAGCATTCACAAAATTCGAAGTCAATTTGAACTGCACCGTATAATGCAAAGAAAAATACAGAAAGTGTTCTTAATTTGTAATTTGAAAATAGCAATATTGAGGAATATTTTAAATTACAGCATATATGTCACCCGAGTATTATTTGCTGGAACTTTTTGTGGATTCTTAGTAGAAGAAGAAGAAATTCTTGAAATTTAAAACATATCGCCTTGATTTTTATGTTGTTAATAAATATTTTATTTTTGTCATTACTTTAAGATTCTTTGAAAACAGTCAGTCTGTATACCCCGTCAAAGAGCAGAAGACAAAAGTTTCTCTGAAAACCGTTGAAACTTCAAATCATACCATATGCATATTTTTTTTGTTAATAAAATGCATTAAAAATAATAGCTCTTCTGTTTTTTTTTTAAATTACTATTATTAAAATAGCGTTTTCATGAAACAGAAAACAAACAGTTCTTTGGAACATAAAAGAATCGACAAATATACTGATTGATCGACTATACTTATAAAGCTATAAATCATTCACAAATTATTTGTGTCTGTTTAAGTTTTAAAAATAATGATTATAAAAGAATTCCAAAATGGTCCCAATTTGAATAATATTTTCCACATCATTCGTGGGCGATATGTTATGCCACAGTTTCCAATACCCACAATTTATGCCAAAAATCTGAACAAAGCAAAGATCGATGTAGCGTTTGTTTTGGAATACAAATCTTTGGTTTAAAGAATTTAAATTATCGCCGTCTCACTGCATTCCATATCTGTCTGGCTTTCTTCTAATTACAGTCTTAAAATGATATTTTCTCCCCCAAATCACAAATTATCCTTGTCTGTGGCCTCAGAATGTTTGTAAACATTGCGAAACATCTACCGACCCACCCTTTTCTTCCATTGGGTGAATCCTCCTGTGTGGTCTTTTTGAAGAAGTGCAATAATGATGGTATGCAAAGGCCATAATTTTTTCGGGCTCTTAGATAGGGTATATTCAATTTGCCAATGTTTGTGTAATGGTTCTTCAGTTTTGTAGGTGTGGTCTTTTTTTTTAAAATTCTTCATCTGTTTATTTTATTTGAAAGTGTGTTTGGTCTCCTGACCTGCTTAATTGTAAAGATTTAAGGAATTTGCTGTTGGAGACGAAAAATACCACTTAAAGGTGATCTAGTTATCCTATATTCTTTTTTGGATGACGTTGAGTGTTGTGTTTTGACCGTTATTTATTTTTGAAACTCACTTTCATAATATAGGCAGATTATTTATTGTTTATATTAATATTTTGGGTATTTTCTGTTTATCTATAAAATAATAATCAATATTTTTTTTGCTGTTGATCAAAGTTACTTTTGAAGTACCGAAAATGATTTTAAGAAACGAGAAACAAGGAAAATTTAAAATATTTTGAGAAACTAATAAATATATTTACTTGAAGCTGGTATGTGTCACATTAATTAGTTGCTATCATAGTAAATAATATAATTATTTTCAATCAAATTCGATAAATTATTTTAATTATTGTATTTCATGTGATTTCCATCTGGATATACTTGCATTTAATACTGCATTGCATTTTAATACTGAAAAAATTGGGAGAGGGATTAAAAAAATTATATAGAATATTTAAAGTTTATAATTTTACAAAACCTATTAAAAAGTAAAGGTAACTGCCTGTTCATTAAAAGAGGATTGCCAAAATTATCCCATTGTGAATATTAGTTTTGGTACAAAAACGCTGCGTTTAATTTAATTAAGTTATATTGGCACTCTTTTTTCAAGCTATACAGAATTCATACTGAATCGGAATTTATAGTTGTTAACCATAATCAGATTATGAGAACGATGGCTTGGCCGCTGCAGGGTAATAGATTCCGACGGATTTAACAGACATCAAGTTCCAGTACATAGTGTAACATTTTTGGACTCTGATTCCAAAGTTATAACTCTCCGATTCCGAAATCGAAATACTGCTGCCGTGAACCCCAGAAGCAATAGGGAAAAAATGTTTCATGACTAGAGAAATAGTGTAAGTAGTTTTCACGCATGCGTTGGTTCTGCAAAACCATCAGAAAAGGATATTATAGCCACGATGTCTCTTAATATTTACCAAATATTATATTCAAAACTGGAATACAGTTAAAATATAGAATATGCAAAAATCAATTGTGTAATGTCGATAAATTAAAAAAAAAATTGGCTGTTATTTTAATTTAAAAATTAGTTATTAGAAGACAAGACAAATTATTTGAAATAGAAGGAAGTTTTTATATTGTAAGTTAAACTCGTTAATCTGTAATTAATTTTTATGAAATGCAATGCGCGAAGTTCAACGTTAAAATATTCAAAAAAAGAAAGGAGAGAGTTGCCATCATTATATTGTCATTTATTTGCTCAAAAGTTAGTTCTGTTTTAGATTGTGAAAATAAAAAATTAAGTGTAAAATCGATCTGAGAGAGTATATTTTGAAATGCACCGCTGAATTTTTTTTATTTTAAAAGAGCGGTAGATTGAGTTTATTACAAAAACAAAAACTTCGAAAATGAAGAAGAAGAAAATAAATAGGAAAGCAAAATTACATATTATTTCTTCTAAGAAAAATCAAATTAGTTTTTGTAGTATTTCTAGAATTATTAAAATATTGTGTTATTAAAAAATTCTCTTTCATAATATTTATTATTAAATTTTATTATTATTTCTAGTGCTAAATCTTTTTGTGGTATCTGTAACCAAAATTCTAAGGATTTAATTTTAAATTTCCTCAATATGTTTTTAAGAATAGCTTCTGCAATATTTTGTTTTGAAAATTTATTTACTTAAATTTTTTATAAGTTATAATTTTGATAGTAAAATTAAATTACAGAAGTAATTGATAAAAAAGGTAAATATATCCTTTTTAATAAACATGAAATATTATTAAATCTATCTTAGCTCAATTTGAATTTTAAGAAAAATAGTTCCTTTATATTCATTGGAATCTTTTTAAATGTAACACATTCGAAATTTAGAATTTTCTAGAAACAATCTAATTTATAGTTCATTAAAATTTTATCTAAAAACTTTAATTTCATCTGTTTTATGATGTCAAGTTACACACTAAAAATGTTTTCTAAATATTTTGAAGTTTATTAATATTCTAAATTTCCGTTTCCCAGAAAAATTAAATCCATTACAATGCCAAAGAAAATTAGCGAAGATAATTATGCTTCATTTAGAATTTAACTAAAAAAAATCTGTACATTTTTTTTTCTTGTCGAATTTTTTGCATTAGTGCGTTCTTTGAAATTAGCGACCAGTTTCTTTCCATTTTTTTCTATTTTTTTAATAAATGTGGAGTAAGAGGAAGGAAATCTGACAACCGGTGTAACGTCCTTCATTATAAGCTGTTCTGCTACTCGATTAACATTCGAAATTTGTTTTTCTAGCGTTGCAAATGAAGGATTTTAGCGTTCGCTAACCTCTTTCGAAAATTCTCTCAAAATGGCAATTCCTTGTTCTCTTTTTGAAGGTCAAAATATTTAGGCCATTTCGATGTCTCGATTTTATCCTGCTATCGTAACAGATATAAATACTATAGTTTTCATCAAAATTATAATCTTGTGTTTGAGCAAATATTATTTCTATTTTAATTATTTTTTATTTGAATCTTTTTGCTTTATTATTGAAAATATAATAATATAAATAACTATTTTGTTAGATGAAATGCACGTTTGATCATGGATTTAAATTTAGAAATGCTGAATTCGTATATAATACTCAAAATTTGTTAATTTTTTACTCTAACAGAAAAAATAACTTCCTAACAGAAAGAATAGTTCTAAAAAAATTATTTTAAGTTTATTCAAAATATGACTTAAAATATTGAGAAAGAAATAAAATACAAATAGTTTGTTCTTTTACTTCTAAATGAAAAGAAAAAGAATTAAATCATTAAAAAAATCGTCTTTTGCGTATAATAGCTGGAATATAAAAAAGAAATCGTTTGCTATGTAAACTTCTGCAGAATTAACGACCATTCTATTTATGGGCGATAATAAATTCTGTTTTTCAAATTATTCGTTCTTTTATTGTACGAATTCTGGCAATTTTTTTTTATTTTCAGTTTGTTTTCATATTATTTCATGAGATATAGTTAAATAAAATATTTCATTAAATGTATAAAATGTTTCTATTTCACTGTGATATTTGAGTTTGTGGAGCCCTTATGTTTTATTCAAAAAATAAAAACTTGGAATTGCCTTCAGACGCATAGCTATGCATTTTCTGATTTTACATTATTTTATCGAACATACATCAAATAAATAAATGTGTCCATATTTTGACTTTGCGACAGTACAATAGTAAAATCTCATAAATTATACAAGCTTCTGCCTTTCTATTTGACCTTTTTATATGTAAAAATGGGAGGAAAAGCAACCGATCAAAAAATGAGTAGGGAGATTTTTCTTTTCTTTTTTTAATGCATAATCTAATCTATAACAGGAATACTTCCGTCACATAAATTCCGAGGCAGAGCATTGTTATACTCTGATAGCGGAAGGCTATGAGGCAGCAACGTTGTATAATATTTCAATAAATTAATATATAGAAATCGTTTTGTATTATATGTGTGCCGAATCAGAAGCATACTATAAGGATAATAAATTTCGAATTTCCTTTTCTTTTTTATTGAATTTCGTTTTATATTTTTGGAAATGAGTGGGTGAATCGTCATAAATAAATAAAGAACCAGCTCTTTCATATCTTTTGCTTTAATTTATTGGACTAGAGTGCATTTTATTCCTATTTATTGGATTTATTGTTCTTTTAAATTTTCTATTCAGTTTATCAATACCTTTATCGAACTTTTAGCTCACAACAATACGTTGTGAATAATTTATTATATTTATAGACTATCAATAAAATTGCAAAAAAAAACTGTCTTTATTAATATTTGGATAAATATTTATTTAAATGAGGAAAAGGAATATAGAAAATGTTTGAGTTATCCGTGCTCTAAAAAATGTATTCAAGCAATTAAAATTACTTGAAATTTTCCTGCAGCTTATTAATTTAAAATAAAGGATGTTGATATTATATTAGCACAAAACTTTTTTGTAAAATAAACTGTACTTAAAAATTACGAAATTTTAAAATGACAATCATTTATTCATTACTTAAAATCTGAATATCCAATCCGAAGGACATGATCTCCCAATTAACAAAACAAAAGATTATTAAGAATCAAAAATGTCCCAAACAATCAAAATCAAATGTCGCTCAATAATCCAGATTCCTTCAAATGTTTTAAAAATTGGAATTTTACTGTTAACCATGAAATACATGTTCACACAGTTAATTCCTAATTCCTTTTATAATTGAACTAAAAAATATAAGGCATACATATTACAATATTTTTAATGGTGCTTTAAAAAAAAAATAAAAAGATATATTTCGAGAATGACGGAAAGGTTTTATTTTTAAATATGAATTTGAATTATATTGTGTATAACTCGTAGCATAGTGTGAAATTATTATGGAATAATGATTTATTTCTAAAAGAATTTATGATTAGTGTAACTTAAAGTTATCAGCAATTTTTTAATTTCAAAGATTTGTTGTGACTTCACTTAGCATTTTTTTACTTACAAAAATGAAATTTTAAACCATTGGTTTCAGATATACAATTGAGTATCCACCCTATATATCTAAATATTTATATAAAATATGCCTATATATAACCTATATATTTATATACGCTAACCTTGTATGCATCCTATATATTTGGAGTAATCTATAAAACCCTTTCAAGCCCTTTAAATTTAAAACGGTGTTCCTAATAGCCAGGGAAATAACGTGTACCTATAGTAAAGTGGCTATGCTGAATTTATTGAGATAGGCTACAGCGCTCCTAGTTGCGAAATAGGGAAGTTTAAAAATAACAAAAATAAATGAGATCAGAGAAAATATCCAATAGAAAAAGAAAAGGAGCAATATTAAAAAAAAAATGAAAACGATAAAGAAATATCATCGAATTATCTGTAAAATTGGTTGATTATTTATAATTAAAATTATGAACTTTCTGTGACTTTAAAGCGTTGCCCGCCCTAAAACTGTAAGATGTATCCTTGGATTATCTAACCCCCATCCCCGAGTGTGGTTTTCAGATTTTTATAAAATTATTTTGTCTAGTTTCTTCGTTCGCTTAAAAGAAACTGTATGATAATACTTGAGAATATAATTTTCATTTCTAAAACTAACTCTTCCAACGCCTTCAATTTTATAGATAACACCATGAAACTTTTTCTCTATATTTTCTCTCTAAAACACATTTTTCCAAATGGACTTTTTTGGACAATCTCCTTTATTTTTTTAAGATTTTTTTTGTAATTTCTTTATTTCACCGCTTGGGGGCGTTGTAACCTGCTCGATAAAATTTAGTACAGCCACTCTACTATTAGAATACATTTCTTTGGCCATACGCCATTTCGAATTAAAAAGACTTTAAAGACCTTTTACATATTATCAATAAATTTGCAATAAACATGTTTCGTGAAAGATATTATATTTTTTTGTAAAGATTTTTCCTTATTCAGACTAAAGAATTAAGAATTTTCTTTATTCTGACAATTAGCTCATTTCACATGTTATTTTGATTAAATGCTTTTCTGAAGTTGTTATGCTATCTTATTCGTTAACTTTTTATTGTTTCTTATTAATAATGTAACAGATATAAAATGAAAAACTGTGATTCAGATTTCTCAATCCGGTTCAAAGTGTTACAATTTCGTCGGAAATGTTTTGTGATTTTCTTTTCAGTTACCATTATATTTTTCTGAATTTTACACGCTAGACGTAACAGGAATAGTCATATGACGATTCTTAGCATTTAAATAATCGTGTTATGCTACATGAGATCGTAAAAATGATCAGAAATTATTTTATTCTGCCAACTTTATCATAAGTTGCTGGTGGAACGTAGAAATTCAAATCTGGTTTAATGAGCTGTCCATAATCTGAATTTCAAATCGTGTCATTACAATTTAATACTTTCATTCTTATTATAAATTACATCATTGGATTCTTGTTCTGTACATTAATAACATCCATTTGTATGCAATCCAGGAAACGATGCTGTATACGCTTGTAATGTTAATAGCATCCTTCATAACTAGCGAACCATGACGGCTTACTTTTTAGAATGAGAACTAAAATGAAACTTTTCGAGAAATGTTATGTTCGATTTCCGTAGCTGTATACTTGCTGCTCCAATATTTCAACTAACAAGTTTTACAGAATAGTTTCTTTATTTTATCTTTTGTTTGTCTTTTTTATATAAATTCCGATACCGACATGCTTACGCCGCCCTATTATTCTTCCAATTTTTATCCATTCATTCATTTATTTATTTATTGCTAGCTAGTTACATACTTTGATTGGCAGATAATATCAAATAACGAATCAAATTGTTCTTATTCTTTTCTTTGTTCGTGCACGAACAACACAAAGGCGAAACAAAATGGCTGTTTTCCTATTATGAGATCTTTTGTACTGAATAGCGTTCCAGTCTTTTGTGATTTGCAACTTTGCAAAAGGTATAAATGCTTCTTCCTTCTACCTCACTAGCGGTTCATTTATGCGCTTAATGATACTTTGTTGACCATTTTCAGTGTTTTTAATGAGTTTTCACCTGCTCTCTGCTCATAAATTGCTTACTAAATGATCGAACAACGATAGTCCTTGAGAACTGAAAATTATCGCCAACAGTCGTTATGATACGTTCTGATAAATGAAACATGTTCTGTCTGTTTCCGCGTGCGCTTTGGACTTCAGAGAAAGTTTGAATATTTGTTGAAGAACGCAGTATCTTTGAGGGTAAAATAGTAATTTAAGATATCATTATTGTATTCGCGTCTTTAAAGCTAATATTTTGCTCTGAAATATAGCTGAAAGGAATGATATGAATTAATAATTTAAAATACAGAATTGGAGTTTTTAAGGCAAACAAAAAAAAATCGAATAAACAATTCTCTGTATATGGCATCTATTTGTGTTTGAAATTGATTACAACGATCTCGAGATGAATGATCTTCTTAAGCTTTCTTTATTCTATAATTTAATGCTGCAGCGATTTTTAGATTATGATGTTCTAGAAAATATAGCGTAATAAATTAAATGTTTAATGATTATCAATTGTTAAATCAATATGTGGCAGGAATCCTTTCATCAGAATGAACTAATACGAATGCGTTTTGCAAAAACAATACAAAATAAATATTCTGATTAAAAATTTATTTTTGATGAATGCCTGACACTTGCAACTAAAAATTTTTTAATTTTTTCCACGGAATGTTTTGATATTTATGTGAAAACAATAAGGCAAAGGAATTATTCTAAAATTTACTGTCCATAATAAGAATTACAATGAATTCTGTTCTGTAACGATAAAAATTGAAAAATTATTTAAGAATAGGATGTTTGTTTTTAGTTAATATTTTAAATTACTGGTTTCAGGAAATCGCTTTACAACACGAATGGCATATATGTATATTGTTCAATTTTTATGATGTATAATTTTCAAGATATTACACATTATTATACAACATTCAATGTATTTTACAATGTTGATAATAATAATTATTATATAATTGCGAAAAACCATTTAAATTCAAGGAAAGAATAAGAATTGCATTTCTTTCTTTCAATAGCGATAAAAAATGAAAAGTAATTGAAAAATTATAAGAGGAATAAGGAATTTTTTTAAAATTATCATCGTTAAATTTTTTTCTTTATTCAACAAATCACTTTACGATATCATTACAACACGGATATTACATAATAGTGTATAATTTCACGATATTACATTTCTCATATTATACGATATTGAGAATAATATATTGTGCAATTTTTATGCTTGGCATATGACCTTTTTTTGTATTAACGATATGTAATGCGTCAAAGATTATTACAGGCAGATAATATTTTTTAAAATTTAAATTATTAACATGACAAACTACAAATTATCAACATATTTTGAGAATTAATTTATTTTCTCCAAACTTATACAAAATTTGCCTTCAATCGATACTTTAATTTTTTGAAACTATACTTTATCGAAGTCGAAACATTTTCTTCTTTTGAAAAAGTGACATTTCTAAGAATTATGAACGCGTTGCTTAAGAAAGCAACCAAACCCAGCAGAGCAATAAATGTTTCGAGCCAGTTATTGATGGTTTTGTGAGTTATTGGATTTAAACGCACCATTTATCATGACTTATGAAATATTTGATGCCATTTTCTTAGAGAAAAGGTATCAAACCGCATGTTGGATCACATGGATACATGGTCTATGTTTTTCCCGCCTCAAACTGTTCAGGCATAGACGGAGCCGAGAAAAAGATCTCACGAGTTTTTTCGTGCAAATGGAATATTTAATAACATTATTTAATTTAGTGGCATTGCGAATTTCCTCCGGTGCATATGATATATGATTTAGGGGAAAGTTAATCCAAAATGATTCCAAACACATTTTTTAAAGGATTAGAACGCCTTTATATGGAATTGAATTGTGTTTTTTGATATTTTAATCATTTATCTTTTCTTTTATTTAAATAGAATTTTAAAACTGTTGAACTATGATTTCAGTTATTATTTAACAAAATTGTTGATTCGATCATTTCGTTTAAATTCAAATTCTGACTTATCTGAATTTAATTGATAAAATTTGGAAATGGGACAATTTTATGCAGTTGGGGAAAATATTTTCTTTCATTAAAAGAAAGCTAGATTTATAAAATTTTATTTATTACTAAAAATGCAATAAATGTTGGTTGATCCACCACTTATGCATTAATTTAATGCATAAATTTAAGTGCATAAGTTAAGAATTTAAATGTAAACAAAAAGAATCTTGAATTAATTCTTTTAATATTTAAAATAAATTAAGATTTATAAAAATTTTACAATAAAAATACTGATTATTATACCGACTTAAAAAATGTTTCAATATGGTCTTAGTATATTTAAAAGTAACAGCTATACAATAAAAGAACTTTTATATATCCTTTATTGTATTAACGTAAAATGAATATAATTATATATTAAGGCATTAACGTATGAATAAAAAAACATATAATCGAAAGTTTAATAAATTATTTTGATTGTTACAAATGGTATTAATGTAATTTTTTTAAAAAATATTAATTTTAAAGTTTTTAAACCAGTACTTGTATATTATTATATATACTTGAAACATCAATTAAATTTTAAAATTATTTGCCATTAAAGTGGGAAAAAATCATTCCTTTATTACAAATCTTAGATTCTAATTATAAACATCCTATTTGAATTATTATTCTTATAATGTTTTTTTTTTCATTGATGTTTTCGCAAATAAAATGAGTTCGATGTTTTTCTTTTGAGTTCATTATATCTGTGAAGAAAGATTTAATAATTTCATCCCATTCATTTTCTTCAGCACTTAAATTAATAGCAAATCATTTGTATTTAGAATTTTCATAACAAATGAAATAATCAAAATAAAACTCGAAATACAATTTTACATACAACTCAAAAGTTATATTTATCATGCTATTCCAGTCTTTTTTCAATACTGAAAACAATGCATAGCCGAAGTTCTGCATCTTTTTTTCTTCTCACTTCCGAAATAAGATTTATTATGCCAGAAATATTAATTTCCCCCTTCAATTTTATATTATAAATTATATCTCACCAGGTGTTGATTAAATTTTATTTATTGGGACTATCGTCATTAGTGGATGACGATAAGCGATGAAAAACATCATTAATCCGAGTTATCCAAAGAAGTTCCTCATTTGGATTAAGTTGAAGCCTACCTTATCCATAGAACTGACCTTTTTTTTTTTCAATTATTACGCTGCACTTATTTATACATCAAGTGAATGCTATAGTTAACATATATATATTTTTCAAATTATCGGTTTTGATTGTTGTTTGAATGCGTTCTCGTAAAAGAAATAATATCTTTAAAAATTAAGATAAAAAAGATTTAAAAAAATATTTTTTAATAATTTTCTTTTTACTGAAAATTGTTCCAACAGAAATTAAATTTTACTAGATCTTTCGACCTAATTTGTATCAAAAATACGTTACGTTTTAATTAATTCGTTCGTTTTTTAATCTTAATAGAATTTTGGGATTGATATATGGTAAAAGAATTTTTGAAGCTTGATTCTTCTGTGTTTATTTTATTTTTAATTTTTTTTCTAATTTATATAGCAATGCTAACGTATTTAATATTGTCTGCATGCTTGTGAATATAAAATCCTGTTACTAAAAGAAGGAAAAGTAAACGCATTTACAAAAAGAAATAAATGTATTTAAAATCGTCTGCATGCTTGTGAGTACAAATCTAATAACTGAAAGAAGGAAAAATAATATTGTAAGACATACTTAAAATTTATTTAATAACTTACTGAAATTAAAGAACTTATTGTGAGGAAATGATAATGTTGTTACTGAAAAGCTTATAATTATTTATTTTATTTTTTTAGTTTTAAACTGCAAAAGTGGTTTTTATTCGATAATACGCTTCCATGTTATTAAAAATAAAAATTACCATTTAGATTCAAATTGCCATTAGATTTAGATTACGAAAGATCCTTTCTTTATTGAGGAAATACTCCTCATAAATGTAAATAGTATCAAATTCGATGGCTCTTGTCTATCTTGTAAAACGTTTTGGACGATTTTTGCAAATAATGTGCCAGCCTATAAACATAATCATGTTGAAAATTTTCGTGTTTCTTTTGTTTTTCCAGTCTGTTGACAACTTCGATCTGGCAATGGCTATGAATGGTAATGGACAAGAAAATGGTGATGGATACATCGACCATGTAAGTGTCTTCTTGCTTTTATTTCTTGTAGATATTATTATTCAAGAAGGAATTATCTTAGGAATGGACGATGAATCTTCCAATGAGGACGTTCATAATTATTGTTGAAAGATTCAGAATCTGAGAATGCTGTAAGAAGAGGCGGATTTCCAAGTAATCAGACTAGGGAGCTAGCTGCCTGGGGCCATTAAGCTGATAGAGGGTGCAAGCTAGTAGAATAAAATGTTCTGTTTAACTGATTGACAAATAAATAAGTTTATTAAAAAATTCAAATTCCGCGAATGATAAAATGATGGGATAATATTAAAATTTTTATTTTCCCATTTGTTTCATTATTTTAACATTGTTCTTAGAATATTTATAAAACTAAACATCTTCCTAGTAATATTAGGAACAAAACTGGATGTCGGGCAGTCTGGAATCGTAATAAATAATAAAAAGTTATTCACAAAATTAATAAAATAAAAAAAGTATTTACTTACAGTAAATCTTTAACATATTAAAAAATGTGTTGAAATGTGAAACTAAGCTGACCGTTTAAAGAAGGGGTCTCATAATGTGCAATGTTTATGGCTACAAAATACATAAATCTGTCACAGATTGTGTTTATAGAAATGTGACAAGATTGGCAATTCTGCTAATATAACTTTATACCATATTTCATCCATCTAGCTCAATCTTTTTCTGAATTACTATTTTTACATGCATACTGATTTCCTATTAACTGATTTCTAAAATTGTTATAAAGAATTATAATTTTAATGCAAGGATCTTATAACAAATTTCAATTGTCAAATTATTTTTGTTGTTGATTTATCATTTTCACATGGTACCAAAGGGGTGGTGATCTTAAGTTTAGGGTTTCATGCAATTTTAGAAGTAAAATATTTAACAGCTGCATATCTTTTTATCTACGTATTTCATGTACCAAAAATTGGGAAAAAAAAAAAAAAAGGCTTGACTGTGATCTATAATGTAAAAAGTTAAATTTAATATTTTAATTGTTGCCTAAAAGGAAGAGAAAATAGTAGCTGTAATCGATAACTTTTTTTTTACTTAATAAACTTTTCGAATTTGAAAAATCAATTTTCTTGTTCAAAGGAATGTCAAAGAAAAAAGAATATTTTTAGTAAGCATCAGATATCTTCAATAATCTTAATTCCTCAGTTTCCTAAGGCTTGTATGACTAATACTCTTCCCATACATGAAGAAATTTGACATTTTTTTTTATAAACTGTGACTGTGATGAATTATCTAAGCATGCACGATGCCTTTGTCATTCACTTCAGCGTCCTTACTCATTGATTCTAGGGTTATTTTTCTGTACAGACGTGTGAGAAATCTCATTTTTTTAAAAATTCCAGTCGAGTGCATTTATTTTCAGTATAAATAAAGTTCAAATATATTTTCGATACATTTATTAAAAGAAAAAGTAAACAAATAACGTGTACTTCAAACATATCCTTCCGTGTAGGAATAGAAGAAAATTGACCTACCGTAACGCCATTACTTTACTTGTCGTAACGATGCCAAAAGAAAAAAAAGAAGAAAAAAAAATCCGCACTGAATCGTTCACTTTTCATTGGTCACACACCGTTTCTAACAGTGTGAAGCAACAAGCAAGTGGAATGTTATAGATATCCATCAATCCACAGGTGTGAAAGCAACCACCCCGCTAACAAAACCATTGCTAAATGCGAACTGCACCGTAAGCGGAACCTCATTGTGTTCGCGCCTAGTTAATGAGATAACATTACGTTGTGGAATTCTTAGTTTTAGTTTCCCACATTTACATTTATGTATTCTTGAATATACATGTGATAAAAAAAAAATATTCACTTCTTTTTGTTATCGGCGACTTTTTTTTAACATTCGTGAGCATTATTCGTGTGGGATAGAAATTTGATATCAAATTCATCTTGCACGATGTTGTGTCAACTGTGACCCGTGTGAACATGAAGAGATATCATATCTGATTTGAATTAGTTTTATTAAATGTCTACGTAACTTCTGCTTCGCTTGATGTGTTTATCGCATCAGAATTCGTAGCTGTATCAGATTTAGCAGATTAGATTCAGAGAAGATCAGATTTTATTTAATATACAATTATATGAGAGAAAAGGTATACAGTACACTCCTGAGGATCCGGTTCGCAACTTTCCGTCTTCCGTACTATCCGGCCTAGTTTTCTTTCATCATAATTAAATGAGAAAGGCAAGGCCTCTATTAAGGATTTTTTTTAAAACTAAAAACTGTAACTTTTGACTCGTATCTTAGGGTTACCTTTTCATATCTGTGTAATAAGTAATCAAAGAAAAATAAAATCAGTTTGAATCAATTTTCTTAAGAATTAGGCCTAATATTTACGTTAATTTCTTGTTTATGTTTCCTGCATTTAAGTTAGGCGTTACAGATTTTATGTTAAAATGTGAATAGTTTATATCCTTTAACTTACTTTTTCTGTAATAAATTCTTAAAACGTGCAGGGCAGTTTATAAACCTACATAAACTACCAGTACAGAGCCTTCTATTTTAACTGCACATATTACCGGCAACTCCTTCTATGATTCATTTCGCCGCGGCTGCGTTCACATTGAGACAAATGGAGGGCTTAGTACTCAATAAGAAGTGACAAAATACGTATTATAACAGTGAATTTTGGTATAACAACTTTATTTTCTAGTATTGGTGGGAAAGAAATGATATAATAAAACTTCGGCCTATCTGGCTTTTTTGTTATCCAACCAGTCCTTCCGTCACATTAGGCTGGATACTCGGGAGTGTACTATACATGTTTTTATAGATACAATATGCCCGGTTTTATGAATTTAATGTTAGAAAATATATTTAAAATTTTTGAACATATTAGTCAGTATGTATTTCAAGTTATAAGAACGAAAATAGAAAATAGTAATTCTATATTACGTGCAAAATTAAATTATAATTAAATTTATTTTTTAGAAAAATGTATGAGATACATAGTTTAGTACTTATTTATTCAATGAATTAAATTTATTTATGTTCATAAAATGAAACATTTCCTAAACACTTCGATTAAAATTTCACTTTAACTCTTTATTTCCACTAAAAGAAAACAAAATCTCTATAAAATATCTGACAGATATCTCTTTTTAATCCTTTTCTAAGTTTATTGCAACTGGTATTTATTATTCTAAGCCAAAATATTTTAAAATGTTTTTCAGCCCAAAATCTTTCTTCGACCTGAAGATTATGTATAGAATGATTCAAAATTCAATAGAATATTTTTTATGAAAAATTCAACGAATAATATTTTTTATATTAAAATATCTTTGATAGACGATTTAAATAATAGTTTGGTATATAACCTTATTGGTGTTGAAAGTATAACTCTTCGCACATAAAAACCCCCCTGAATTTTATCTTTGAATAGCGAATATCCATAAACTAAATCTCAAAAGTTTTTAAACAGTTTCTTAATCGAGACTCTGTGGGCGTAAAATTTTACTTCAGCCTCAAGAGTGTGTTCAGGGTGATATAAAACTCAACACGTGCGAAGTTTCTACTGATTCATTTAAAGCTTTTAATATCAAATTCTATAATTGGATGCACGAATTGAAATGTGATTGCATGCTTTATGAGTTAAAAAGCAATTAATTATATTGCTTTTTTACATAAATCAAATTTAAGTATGTCTGGTTTTAACAGTTTCTGTCTCTCATTTCAAATGTCTGGAGATCGATTTTTTTTAGAACGAATTAAAAAATGTTATTAATTATAATAGATTATTTAGGGCATATTTACTTTTTAAAAATACACCTAATTGTATTCCTGTTGAGGGGTTACCGACCACAACCGGTGGACACAATCTTTCCCATCCTGCCACTTCAGCATCTTCCACCCACTCTTCCCAAGCAAGCAAACAAGAGAACGATCGAACGAAGGGGTGCTCTGTTTGCATCGAATTGAAAGCATAGAAAAGAGTAGGGGAGGGGGGGTGCGGGAAAGGGTGGAAGAGACTGTCGGATTTCTTAATGACAGCGGAATTCCACCGATTAATTGGAATGTCGGGTAATGAAGGCACAGGACGAAAATCTGGGTGGGTGTGTAAGGGTTGAGAGGGAAGGAGGCTGGCGGTGTGTTATTAAGGGAAAAGAATCAGGGATTCGTTTCGGACTTGAGGGCATTCGTTAAAATTGGAAGGGACCGTTGAAAGGGGGGAATGGAGAGTAAGAATGTTCTTAATTGCGGAATGAATTCAAATTGGAATTGAAATGGATGAATTTCGAAGAATCGGGTGCGAGGCAGGCTTCCATTCGCGGATGAATGGGTTCTATTGAAATTAAAAATTGTAATTATCCTTTAATATTCGGAATTATTTTTTTCTTTTCATTTGGTGAATTTTAAGGTTTTTTTCTTGAGATAATGTATCATGATGTAACCAGTAATATAATATGCTTTTTGTAGAATTAGTATTTCGAAGTGGTTTTTGTTAGATGCAAGTAATTTAAATTAGACATATTCATAAAAATGAATTGGATAACCAAAACTGTATAATTCTTATTCGCAAACATGTTTCCATATATTGTGTATGTATACGAATGAATTAGATTTATGTAAATTTGCAAAACATTTTCTGTATGCTAAATTTTATTTTTGTCAATTATTTCTAAGTAATGTTCATGTTTTTCGAAATTTTTCACCGGAACTCTTTAGCTTATTATAAAAAAATAATATAGACTTTTTTTTTTGCCAATGTAATCAAACTTTTTTTTATTAATTCATTGGTTAATTATAGCTAGTACTTGTTTTTGACAATAGATGGCAGCCTAATCATAGTTAAACTGATGCAAGATGGACTCTAGAAATAAAAAAACAAACAAAAAACATTCATTTCGAATTATGCATCTGTGTAAAAAGTAATGTGTAACCTTTTAATCCGGCCCTCTTTTCTTTAAAAAAAATCTTATCTCTAGAAAGAAGAAACATGTAAAGATAGCATTTTAAAGAAAAATAAAATGAAAATCGGTTTGTACAGAAGAGAACAGTTTCCATTTATCCAAACATGATCATTTTATCGTAATATAAAAGAGAAAATGATAGGTTTTTACATGATTTTAACCAAATATTTCTTGGACTTCATTCCATTTTCCATATTGGAGCATATCTCCTAGAATCATGAAATAAAGTTTTACTGTATTTTTCAATACGATTCTTTTAGCCAAAAGACTTAATGCTGAATTAAAGCTGTCCCAAATAAAAATTTTAAGAGTCAGTCACCAAACGTTAATGATATTACATCGTAAATATTATTTGTACAAACTTCTAATCTTCGTTTACTAATTACTTCAAACAGTTTTATGCTCTATATACATGGCATATAACATAATTTTTCAGATACGTGACAAAAAAGGAGACAAATTTGGAGTTTATTCTTCACGGGAGGGCATGATTCGTATGCAGGAACAAAGGTGGAACGCTTCCGTTCGTAACAGAACACTAGAGCAAAGTGTTTGAAATTTTTCCCTTGTGACTTTTACTAAGATACTCTTTAGTACGTGTCAATTTAAGAAAGGAAATCTTTGGTATCTTTAAAATTATCCTGTAGAATTTAGATATCTTTATCTTTTTGCTTAGAGCGTGAGAACTTAAAGTGTCAGCAATTTTTTAGAGCTGGTTTTAGCAATAATTAATTTTAAAAAAAAATGTTTTAGAGAGAAAAATGAGAATTTTTTTTTAGAATAAAGTAACAAGGATTAATTTAAGATAAAAAAGGAAATTAATTAAATTAAGAGATATCATTACATATACACAATCGAATAATTGTAATCTGTAGAAATTTTTAATTGGGATTTATTAAAAAAGTGCTATTATAAGTCATCCGTTCAACTTTTCATGCATTACTAAAGCTGACTATTTTTTCACCCAATAAAAAATATTTCTGATTCTTTTCACATTTAGTAAGAACATACAGCATGATGTCAAAAAAAAGGTAAATATTGATGATTGGCTTGTGAAAATATCGCCCCCTCCCACCTTCTTGCAGAACTGAGAAAATTGAGATAATTGGTATTAATTGTTAAACTCCTAAATACGAACTTTCATTTTTAGGACAGAACGAAAGGAGGCAGTTCGGTATCATCAAAAAGGTTTGATACCTAGCATGGAAAAAGATATCTTCACAAAACGAACAGGCATGCGCAGAAAGAGCGCCACGTTTTACGAATGACGTAACTGCTCAGAAACTAACTTCTTCTGCAAACAGCAATATATTGTCTCCATATCGATTTCAATATAAGTAACAGTAAATTACATGTATGTCCTTCTACATGCTAACGATTTACTTGTAAATTCTTATTTTTAATTGGACCTCTTCAATGTACAGGCAACATGTACTTATTAATGAGCCAATAAAAGACAAATTAATTGTCCCTGCATGCTTCATGAAGCTTTTTTTTTTTTAGTTCTCAATCTCTTCTCCGAAACGCTTCACATTTTGTTATTATTAATAGTTTATTTTATCAGCAGTTGCAAGTAATGATGTAAACAATGGCCTTCAATTGGCGTGTATTTAAGCTTAATTGGATTTCCATTCTGACGGAGAGAAGACGTCGCGTTTTTAATTTTTAAGAGAGAGGATGTCTTTCGCTATTAAAAGCTGGTATATAAATGCGCATAAAAGTTTTTCATTTTTTAATTCATTTTTATCTAAGAGAAAATGAACTCTTCTGGTGGAAAACTAACTAACGTCTAATTGCAATTCATAAATTTAATAGCGGATGGAAAACTTTGCGAAGGGGGGAGACTTGGGATGGGGGGGGATTGCAGAAGAAGGGAAGAGAGAGGGAGAAAATTTTCCTTTTTCAAAAAGTCTCTTCTCTGCTGCTGCTGTAATTGACTGATTAAAATGTTTCGTTTGTTGTTGCGTTCCAAATGCTGCAGCTTCTCCCCCGGTCGCAGTTAATTAATTATGGTGATTAGTTTTAATTGAGGTACTAAAACTCGTTCCAGTTTTAAATATTGACTGGATCGCGAAGTAATTAGGGAGAATGAAATAATTAGCCCGGCACTCTTTCTAAAAGGAGTGTTTTTAATTAGTATTTTCTTCCATCAATAAATGTTTTTAAATATCAGTTTGATTTAGTGTAATGAGTTATTTAAATAGCGAATGATAGTACCGGTTCATTGTTAGGCATAAATTTGGAAAATGTAATTGAGGAATATTTGGAATGATGAGACAAAAAACTGGCAATGAAATTTCGCAAGATAAATAAGATTAAATATAAGGTTTTGAATCTTAAAATTAAAAATAATGAAAGTGCCATTTTCTCAAGAATAAAATTAATCGCATTCAAGATTGTTTGCCTTCTTTTAATATGTATGCTAATTCTGTTATTTTTTTAAACTTTAAAATAAATGTAAATTGTCGCGTTTTAAAATAATATTAATTTTAATTGCATTTCGTTAGAAATATATAGCTAATCATTTAGTAATGCTTAAAATTTGGAAATTTTTCTTATGCTAATATCTTTAATGTATTTGATATGATTTCTCTGGGCAATCTGTCTCTTAAATGAAATTGAACAACAGATGAAAAAAAATGAAGCCTGATATCGCAAATTTTAAGTTATCATGTAGGAACATTATTTTTTTAAAATCACGTGGTGTCAATTCAAGAGAAAAAAATCATGTTTTCACTTGACTTACATTTCGTAATTACCAACATTCGTAAAAGTTATGACTTTATATTAATATATATATTTAACTTTTGATATCTCACCTCGCTTTTTTGCGTTTATTCCCATTTTCTTCTCTGTGCTTCTTCGGGCGATAATTTCTTACGACCCTGCCCTTTATTGGCCAGACGGGAGAACCGCGAACATAACAGATACTCGCGCCAAGTTGTAAATTTATGCTGGCGATAAGTCGCGAAATCTGACAACTTTCTTTATATTTTCTAATAACCCTAAAATCGAAAAATTGCCCATTTCCAGACCATGCATTTCATGGCTTCAAAACAACGTCATGTTCTCACATAATAATATATGCATTCAAAAAATCTCTCTTAACATAAGAATTTAATGTCGAAGTAATATCCGTATCAATAAACTGTCCATGTATCAATAGCTTGTTTAAAATTTCTACCTTGGCTTAATGTGAGTCTTAATTCAATCTTAAAGAAATTTCGATTTTGCTAATTTAAACTTGCAAACTCTCCAGAAATTTTTTGTGGCTCTGATTAATCTATATCTCATCATGATTCATGCATTACATTATTTATACTTTGTTATTATTTGCCTTTGGGGACCATTTATTTGGCGAATATTGCCATTGGTAATATCCATTTGGTGAATATTGTCATTGGTAATATCCATTTGGTGAATATTACCATTGATTCATCGGTAATATTCTTTGTGCTTTATTTTCATTAAATATCTTATTCATGAATTTGGTTCATGATTCATCAGATTGTGATAAACTTTAAAATTGTTTTGTTATTTTAAAGGTCTTACCGTTTTTTTTTTCTTTTTTTATGCAAATGAACCTTTCTAATGAGACCAAGTACAATAATATTGCCATTAAAAATTTAACTGTTCAAGTAATCTATCTTTTAATTGCACATTTTCTTTCGCGATAACGTAACTTCACTTTCATATTCCTCATATAAATTGCTAAGATAAGACAGAATTCTTCTTTCTTAAGCTTTCAACAATAGAAAAAAAAATTTGATGAATTATTTAATGACTGAATTAAAACGATTTGAATTCCGTGGGAACACTAAAATCTATTGTTGAAAGTTATACAAAAACGTATTTTCAAAAAGTTCGAAATTCAGGAAATTTTTTTTTCGACAGTTAAACTGGCATTATTGAAAAGATTATTTAAAAAAATATTTAAAATAGAATAAAAAACAGTTTTGAGCAATTTTGTTTTTGGAAGGTATAGCGGTAAAAACCAAAATCTCGCATTATTTTATTAATTAAAATTCTGATGAAAGTTTCAGAAAATTACTTTGAGTTGCACTTTCATACCTCCGAAATATAAATCTGTGCCAAATTTTCTACAACACACACAAACACACACAACATTTTATTCGACATATTTTTAAGAATCAGACAGAATCTAAACTATTATATAACCGATACTTTTCGATAGTATAACATAAGAAAAAAAAAATATAGCATACCAAAAATATACCGTGAAATCGAATGAAAAAATATACTACGTCAAATCATTGCTATCGATTGTAATTTTTGTAAAGTTTAATATTTATTTTTGTCCTTCATCGCTCGAAAAATTTTAAAACAATCAAAATGAAGTTCACATTTTTATTATTTCCTGGAACATAATAGTAATTTTCCTCGTTTTCCTCTATTTCTCATCTGCGTAGAGAATTCTGTGGTAACAACATGATCTTTGCGTCATTTAAAGTAAACCCACCATTTGATAGAGTCCACATTTCCCTAAATACTATCGAATCAACGACGTTTCAATACCAAAACAACAAGATCTTAACTGATACTTTATTATGGCTTAAATCTTTACATCATGTTATTTCTCAAGTCTCAACACCGATATCGAAATATTTATTATTAATTTGATGAACGTCCTTTCCTGATTCGTTCCAAATGGTCAGTAATTGCGTCTTCTCGGTCGCAGTGCCTCGTGTTATTAATCCAAACATTTATAATTTCGGATGATAGAATTAATCGATGTCTTTCCGACTGTCGAGTTCCACCAAGTGGTCGATACAATTCATTCCCGAACGATATAGGATTGAAGCTAGAGGGGGTGGATCGTTATGTATGTTGATTGCTTTAAATTTTGTTATTGGTTAATTTTGCTGAATTTACAGTGTGACATAAAAGTTTTGCCCTGATTTCTTAATTTTATTATGAAATAACCATTGTAGATAATAATGCAACTTTTTTGTCATTGTTTTCCTCCTATTCTTAAAGGCCCCCCCCCTTCATTTTCAGGGTCAGGTGGCCTGGTAGTAAGGTCTCGGCTTCGGAATCGGAGGGTTTCAGGTTCGAAACCCAATTCCACGGAAGAACCGTCGTATAAGCGGGTCTGGTGTATGTTAAATCCATAGGGACTTTAACGACCTCCCGCTGGTACGGTCTAGAAGTTTGGAGAGGGGAGGGTGATTACGAGGCCCCTCCCAAAATAGTCCTAGTGTTGCTTTAAAACGGGACGTTAATATAACTAAACTAAACCCCCTTCCTCTTCTAGACTTTGAAGTATTCACTAGAGAAAGTATGTAAATTAACTTAGATTTTGAAGAGTCTCTGCTCCTGCCCAAGTCCTAAAGATACATTCGTAGAATTATGTCTATCAATCAATAACACTATAATCTAGATGAATGAAATATGGTACGCGATTTTCACACCAAATTTATAGATTTGTATCAAATTCTGGATGAAATCCATTCCTAGGAAGTCTGTCTGTCCTACACAGATTATTTCTAGTGAATATCCGTCACACTGTAAGCTAGACAGATGAAGTATGCTACGCGATTATTACATTAAATTCATATATCTTTATCAGATTCTGAATGAAATTCATTACTAGGAAGTCTGTTCATCCGTTGCAGATTATAGTACAGGTGAACACGGTAATTACAAAATATTGAGTATTAGAAAAAAAAATTTGATTCAGTTTCATTTGATTAACAGCTTTATCTTCTAAAAGTGTAACATTCTTATGAAATTTTTCGGATTTTTTTTGTATTACCCCTCTGATTGCGTAATTTTTTACAATCACTATTTAGAAGCGATGTTTCCAAATAAGTTCAAATATTTTCCAAACAAAGTGAACTGATATTATATGTTACACGGTAATAATATGATGTAATAAAAATCTGTAATCGTAAAAAATAAACACTCTAAACTGCGGAAAAGGCCAGATGCAACAGAAAATGGACTGAGTGCTAACTCACGGGAATCGCGGGATAAACAGCTGGAGGGTTGAGTTAAAATTGTACATTTCTACGCTATTTTCAAAAGATTTGTTTGTTATACTGTTTATTGACTATTTAAATTTTTAAAAATTGCTTTTTTTAATGTCAGTTGATGAAGAAAAATATTACTAAACCCTTTGAAACAAGATCAAGTGTTTTTTCCATTTAAATTGCGTATATTGATCATTATCTCTCATGTTCACCAAGGGTATAAGCTCACATTTTGATTGTTCTTTGCGCTAAAGTTGCAAAAAAGCTGTTAAACAGCAAGATAGTTCGTCTTTACCTTTTGGTGAATATTGCTCTTAGTTTAAATACGTATCGATGTATTAGTTAGAGGGGTCTTTTTTCCTTTTTTTTTTCAGGAAATGCTTAATTTGTTAATTTCTCTATTGAGTTTTTTTTATTTATTGCGATTGTTTTTATTCAAAAATGTAATATTTATTGCATTTACAATTTAATGTTAATATTACAAATTTAAAAGGAATTCAAGATCTTATATTTTAAACTTTTTACAGATAAAAAGTTTAAATTTATTGTCAACAAAAACGTAGTGCCTCTTGATATCAACATGGGGAGGGGGATGACTCATCTTCTTAAATAAACTTCTTTCTTTTCTTAGAATAAAACACAGATATTTTAAGTAAAAGTATTAACTTCGCTTAGAATTAATTTTAAATAAAAAAGATACTTTGTGTGTATTTTACTTTTGTTATATTTCTCTTCCACAAATATTCTTGTAATTCCGTGAAACATTGCTCAACAGTTTTGAGAGCAAATTGGCAAACACATTAAAGCCAAATCTACCTTATTATTGTGCAAGTACAAAAATTCCGTATGATATGATTCGCTTGGAAAAGCACTAGTCCTCCTTCAACAAATCCCCTTAATCAGATGCTAGAAAAAAAAATCAGATGTTTGACGTTATTTTGATTCAGTCGCCCCCCCCAAAAAAAAAATCAAAATAATGACATCAAAAAATAAAAACCCAAAAACGGTTTCCTTAATACATCTGTATTCGCTCATGTACAATTAAAATCGTGACAACCCTTAGTTTTAATTTTTAAAGGTAATATGAGTGAATCGCATCTGAAAAAGATGACTAAAAGAACAGATTTTTATGTCGATTATGAGTCCCTTTTTTATGAAAATGAACGAGTCGTTTAAGATTCAAATTGGAGCTAGCCTACCTTCCACAGGGCACTTTAAAAGGAATCACAAACGGTTTCGTATTCGAAATATAATCTTAAGGATATAATAACAGAACTCGAGCGAGGTGGAATCCTGTTCGTTTGATTAATACACCTGCCGCAAGAGCACTGTAATTTGTGTAAGCCCACATTACAGCGAGCTTCAATTGTATAATTACAGTAGGGGTTACCTCGGGCACCTAGTTATCTCCGATTTGGCGATACTATTAATGTGCCACATATTCTCAAAGGATTTGAAATCGTTGCTAGTCCTTGCTCTAATTAGGATGATGAGGATATACAGACTGCTCAATGGAGTAGTGGTCATCGATTTGTTTAAATGAAATTTCAGTTTACAGGCAATTTAAATAAAGAGACCGGATATTGTGGATTTCAAAATGCGACTGTCCGGTAATGAAGGATGTTCAGTCAATCATGATGTTACTGATGATAGCACAAATAAACAGTTATTTGATTTCCGATATTTATTAAAATTTGATCACATTATGCATAGTATTAAAGCTAGGATCCTCTTTATAGTATGCAAATGATTTAAGTTAGCATCTATTTATTTTATCTCTCTATATATAAGGATATATCTCTATATAAGATTTGAAATCTTTGCTCTTACTTGATGAAATTTAACCACCCGCTTGATTAAGGATCACTGCCAACTTTATCAAGTCCGTAAATATTTAAATATCATTTAAAATAAAAGGTTAATTAAAAATTAAAACAAGTGTTTGATGTTTCGTAGTTGCATTTTCCGGAAATTTTATCTCATAAAAATGATTTTTACATTGTTTTTTACTTTTAAAAATTATAATTTTCATTTCTGTACAGTTTTTCCCGCATTGTTAATATTTTTTTTCCAATTATGTTCTAGATAAAATATTCATCACCACATAGTTTAGTCGAAACATTTGTCTCTGCAGTTGGTGGCAACAAACCCGAGAAATACCGGAACATTTTCCAATGTTCGACGTCTGGCATTTGAAGATCGAAATCCCGCCACGTGTTACAACAAACTAACTATTGTCCAATGTTGGAAGACGCTCGAAGTATCATATAACACTTGCCGTTATCTTTGGATATACCATTTTTGTTATACGGCGTTACATTCGATGAACATCAAAAATAAATGTATGCATAACTGCTTGAATCAACAAATCAATTCTTGAAATTAGTCACAGCACTTTTCCAAAATTATGCAGATATACTTATTGAGCTTTGAGTTTAATATCAATAATGCGATCAATCTGTATCTGATGTTACGACAGAGACCCTTCCATTAGCAGTCGTAATTCCTGTTGAAGCGTCTTAATAGGTGACTACGGTTCCGGCTAATGCGAGTTCCCGTCCCTTCTTAAGCCATAAAAATGCAATGAGGGGGCCCCTCTTCCCTCTTTAAATGTGGGCTGGGGTGATAAGACTATTGAAATCGTCACGTTTTCCGTATTATGCTGGTCACGATTCTTTCGCTCAACAAATTGTCGGGACAGAGCGCTTATCATTTGTATCGACATTTGGGGAATTTAAATCACTGTAATATTTTAAAAACCATTAGCTTGGGGAGAGAGCGTGCCGTGTTCTGCCGTCCCCCACTATTTGGAAAACAATCGCACTGCAAAACCGGTAGTTAATTGTGCTGGCAATCGATGATAGTATGTATGAAATGGCTGGACGGCCGGTTCGGTGGCTTTTCGTTTTATAGCATGAAACATAAGACTTTTTTTTTTTTTGGCGGAAATGGAGATGAGGACAAGAGATGATGATTTGCAGTTTTAATTTCTAGATTAATATTTGAAAAGAAAAATTTCCTTTGCACAATTGCTTTGTATCAGTGATAACTTCAATTGTATCAGTGACTTCATTTGAATGCTGGAATTATTTTTTCTCTTTCCATGGTTCTTCAAATGTGTTTAAAAATAATTAATGTGTTGAATCATATTGATTGAAAGTGGGTTTTGAAACTATGCTTATAAAAATTGCTTTTTTGGAATCATGAATATTAAAATTTATATAAAATAAATCAGTTAAAAAAGGTTTTTTTAATCCTCGGGTATGATGTATGGTGGTTAATTAAGTTGTTGTCCCCAAGACATTTTCACATCATTCCCCTAATAAAGGCATTATCATTCTTCCGTCCTGCATGCAAAAAAATTGGGACATTCGACAAGATCGTGAAAGCCACGAGTATTTAAATTTTTATTTCCAGTGTTCTGTACTGGTTAGTTTTTATGCCTTGTAATGTAGTGAAGACACCAAGTATGCAATTTGGACACCATTTTGTCGACTGATTGGAAACAAAATTTTACACAGAACAAGAATTTTACCAGCAGAATCACAAAACTGTTTCCATTTATTTATGTCAGCGCATTTTCGGGTTACTATGTTTATGCACCTTTATAGACCTACAAACGGTGAATCCTCTAAAAGATTCGATTCAAGACTTGATATGAATCTACACTTTAAATGAGAAAACACTGTTTTTGCTTTTTGCAATTATCGTGCTCACTTGTATTCCGATAGAAAAACACACAATCTCTGGATAGATTTCATAAATTTGTTAGAAATTAGGATCAGGTGTCGTCGTCGTCATCTGACCGTGGCTCAAAATGACGAGCTCCGTTCCTAAATAATCCTAGGGCAGCTTTGAAACGGGACTAATAAAACTAAAAATATAACTGAACCTAAACCGACCTACCCGAAAGCACACGCAAAAGTCATAATGACCAGACACCGCTAGAGCATCGGCGAAAATGAGAACTAAGGTTAGGTTGAGTTCTGAACCTATCACCGGCTACGGTACAATCGTTTCGGAATAAATGAAGTTTAAACAAAATGTAGAGATCATTTATCATTACAGCATTCCCTGATTATCAATGGAATTAAATGGCCAAGCAACTGCCAATAATCCACAACAGTAACTAGCCTTATTAATAATAAGTACACAAATTCGAGCTCAAAAAAAAATAAATAAAAAAAAATAGCATGTTTCAAAATTGCAAGTGGGAATAAAGAACTGAAAGAAAACGCATTTAATGGGGTGGTCAAGGCCTGACGATGAACTCCAGATATGCACTCATTTTACTCTTTGCGTATTATCCCTCCGTGGGTTTAATGAGTCCAAATGTCGCTCGTAGCTTTCTCCATATGTATCATCTTGAGTTACACCCAGTTCTACTACTTTAGGCAATTTGAAGGTAGAATTGCGTTTGCGTATATGGAAGAAGGATGGTAGGGAGTTCTAAGTATACAAAATTTTATATTTGAATTAAGGACAAGACATCTTTTATTCGAATTTTATGAGAAATTAATAAAATTTCATTTATTATAAAAACTTAAGAATAAGCATGAACTATTCATTTAAAGAGGCAATGATCTTTTTTATAGGAGAAAGATAAGTAAGATTGAATGCTCTTGCATTCACCATTTGCGATCCACTTTCAGTACCACTGGACATCATATTTTGTTAAATTAGTTCACGGTTCAGTACCACTGGACATCACATTTTAGTTGAACAAGTTCACCGTCCAGTATTGCTGGTCGCAAAATTCCTAATTTCGTTTCCCTAAAATTGGTGGGGCAATATAGATTTGCATATGCTCAAGTTTCGTTTTATAAATTCTGTGTCCAGCACTCTAGTAAAATAAGTTCTGATTTTACTACAGTGTTGGGCATGGCTACCAGCACACTAGTAAAATTTGTGGACTGCAAAGGGTTAATAGAAGAAATGCTCAAATCTACAGAAATCAGCAATTTAAGCGGCGATACCCACTAAAAATTGTTTCAAATTTATTATGTTTCCGAAAATAATCGATCTGAAGAAGCAAGTGGCAGTGGTAGTAATATTCAATTTAAACAAAGCAACCCATTATTAAATTATTAATCCTGTGCACTCGGAAAAGTAATTCGATGCATATTTATTTACTTAAGGCAAAGATTCCGATATATATAATCTAAGCATATAATTTTTTTTTAATTAAAGGCAGTTTCGAAGACAGTGAAGAGACTTTCGATTTTTTGGCGTCGTTTTATTTCATCCGAGGGAGGCACGCATTAGTGAGCAGGAGTGACGAGCACACACACAACAAAGAGCGAAAGCTCATGAACATTTTATCCCTGGTCTTATTGAACATAAGGTATTGAAGGGAAAATATTTTTTCACAGTGCTAATAGAATGATATTTAGATAGGGATTTTCTCTACACGCGCGCGAATCAAGCAAGGGAAACACAGGGATCTTTTAAAAAAGAATTTGTCAAGTCAACGGTGTTTTGTCCTTTCATTCGGAGTGTGAGAACGTGAGGCTTTTAGCCGATTCAGCAATTTTACAAAGCTTCTGTTGAATTAATTAGATAGAAAAGGTGGAATGGAATCAGGAAATAAGAGAATATTCTAGAATGAAGTTAATATGGGCTAAATGGAGCTAAAAATTAGTAAATTAATTAAATTTTAATTACATTTTAAAATGGCATTACATATATATATAATTGTTTTAATTTATATTTTCTCGAATTATTTTTCGCACCTTCTTACCATTTTGTAGGCATTTTTAGCAATTAAAATTTTTAAAAAAAGGCAAATAAAACATCAAAAGGATACACAGTCTTGAATGGTGAGTGCGAGTCGTCATCCTAGTGCAAAGAGGTAAAATAAACGAAAAAACTAATACTTGTTGCATTAATTATGTTCTATAAAATAAAAGCTAATTTTTTATCCTTAATTTGAATTATAAAATTCCAGTAACGTGTAAATTATTATCTAAGTAATCTACGATTAAAAATTACGATTACGATTTAAAAATTTTTCTTTCTGTAACTCCAAACATGGAATTTGAATATCCTTATGAAATTCACCAAACTATATTTATGATTTCCTCGTGCTAAATTTCAACCATTTTGATATATACATTTTTTTTTGACTTTCTAAATATCTATCTGAGAATCTATCTAAATTGTAAATTTTCTCCTTTTAAAATTCGTCGCATGAAATCTGCATAATATAAGAGGATAAAACTATTTCCAAATAATTCTAATCTCGCTGCGGTGACGGAGAAATAAAATTTTGCCTTAGATAATGTTCTTGGAGGGATGCTTCAGCTAAATAAGCTTTTCTCTCCCTAGAAAGAGTTAGTTTATGAATTAATAATTAGGAGGCACTGGATCTGCAGTATGGTAATTACTGAGATGTTCCTATAAACATTCAGTCGTCTCTGCCAAATGTTATTTTAAAGTATTATTGATCATAGCCTTGCTTTCTGTTGGTATAAAGAGATTAGATTCTCAGCCGCTTAATCCAAAACTGGTTTATTTACTTAATTAGAACTCCTTCCTCCTCCTAAAAGTTACACATTTCAGAAATTTGGAATAATACCCAGAGTTTTATAATTTGTAATTGCTTTGGCTGTCTTCCTGGCGAGCAGTAATTCGAAATTCACGCCAGTCGTGAATAATTTACATTGTTTTGGTGTACTCTGTTATTTTGGAGAGTCATGTTTTCTATCAAGCAAATAAAAGGATGTCGGATTGAATTTAAGTAAAATGATGCCTTCATTAACCCCCACTTCCTTTTTACTTTCTCTTATATGTAGTCCGGCTGCTCGAATATAATTGAACACGATAAATACAAAACGAAGAGAGCTAGATAGATAAAATTCGGTGCACAGATTAGACATCTACAGTCTAGACACGTTTCAAATTCTGAACAAAATCCAACTAGGGATTAATAGTCTGTACTTACAGAAATATGTGGATGTGTTAACTCACAGACACAACGACTTACATATATTAAATTTGGTATGAGATTTTTTTTTACTATGATCGTATTTCTATGTCAAATTTTTATTTCAATCGATTGGGAGAAACGCATCTATAACACAAATTTGATTTTCGTATATCATTTACCGCATACAGGGATTAATTGCCAAGGATGCAACGATAGATTCAGTAAAAAAATCCAAATTCGCGCCAAAGGTGAATATTTCGTAACTATTGTACACCAATGCCATGCAAGGCGTTCTCTGGGCTAACACCTTTATTAGAGAGCATGCGAGAAAGTGTCCGGGGGACCATTCTGGATGGTTTGACATGTAACATTTGCACAAACACTAGCCAGTTTCACCGCTAAATAATTAGCATTAATGGAACAATTAATATGCTGTTTAATTACGTTCTATATCAATCTAAGCTAATTAAAAGTGGTATGACGGAAATATCTAAGCTAATTAAAACAATGGGTGGCGTGCAAATTTCGTAACTAAATCCGCCAATTCTAGAGCAAAGATTAAAATGCCATTTTACTAATGCAGTAAAACTGATAAAAAGTAAAAGCGGTGCACTGATAAGTTACTACTATTATTTTTTTGCAATACGCCGACAAAAGATTGTTGCATAGAAAATCAGTATAATTTCTATATCCGTTTTCCAACTTTTTTCTGTTGTAAGATTTCCATAAATATCAGCATAATTACTACTTCATTATTCCATTTTCTTTGATTATAAACTTTGAACAAAAATCTGTTAAATTACTGCTTGATTATCCAACTTTTTTCGCTTGTAAAATTTGTATAATTGCCTGCATATTTTACCATTAACTCTTATCATTTCCATTCGAATTATTAAAATAATTTTCGTTTTATGCTTTATCAAATTATATAAAGACATTTGAACCACAGCACAAAAATTATTATGTAAAATGTGTGCAAAATTCAGCCAATTTTCTGATTAAATTGAAAAAAAAAATGTTATTACTACCATTAAAATTAGTAAAATAAAATTAGTGTTTAGATAAGTTATGTTTTACATTAAGTTAACATGAATTTTGCAACTGAATTCTATCATAACGATTCCTTTATTATTTTCTCACTCTTGGCGAATAAAATGTGACAAAAGTCGACCATTTTACCGCCAAAGTGAGAAATATCATTTCTCCTGAGTAGCAAAGTAAGACGAATGTTCAAACTGATAAAAGATTGTTATCTTAAATTTCTGTATAGTTATTGCTTTATCATTTCATTCCTTGGCATATAAAATAGGTATAAAAGTTAGTCAATTCTACTCTCTTCTAAAGTAACCTATAATTATTATCGATTATCGAACTACCTGCTAGTCAAATCAATATATTGGAATTATCATTTTGTGTGTATGTGCGTGTGCATACATTAAATGCTTCATTATTCATTTAATTCAGCCAAATGCTTTATTATCTATGTTTTCAGGTCCTTGTGTGAATGGACATGAAAGTAGTCCAAATGTAAAGTTGAAACATAGCACATTCCAAGACATATTTCTTCAGATATACTGATTTTAGATATCCGCCCAAGAAAAAAATTAACAAAAAAATAAGTGAATAGTCTATCGCATTTTTAGACAATCCGGAATTTGCAAATTATTGTATTTTATCCTTCTTTCTGATTTATCTGTAAATTTTTAAAAATGTGTCCATTTTATTTTCAATAATTCTTTCAGAAACCTAAACGGATATAGCTGATAACTAAAAAAATAATTGAAGAAAAAGTGCTTAATCATATATATTAAATGTCAATTTGTGATTTTGGTTAATAGAAATAATCATCAGTTATATATCTCTTTTATGATTTTTAAATTTTTTATCTCCGATTTATTTATTTCTTCACATTTACTTTTAAAAATCTCATTAAGCTTCTCATATTTCAGTAGTACTCTCACACTTTCACAAAGCGGTTTCTTGCGCGTTTGAAACCAAACAAAAAAGAAAAGATTAATCACCTAATTAATTTTCTTACGTAAGATATTGCCGAAATCTAAGTGGGGAGAAAAAAAAATGCACCTCTAGGTGTAAACGCTTTCCTTAAAACCTACTTTTCTCGCTGATCATCAATTCTTTTGTTGCTTCCTCAAATCATTACTGACCTACAAAACCATTAATTTCTTCGAAAAATCTTTGGAAAAAAAAGTATCCTAGGGCTACAGTGTATCTCTTAGAGTACGTTGATACAATTCTCTGAAATGAATTTAAGTGTGGAATTTCGCTAAATACAGTAAAACCCGTTTAGTGAATTAAAAAAAAAATGTGATAAAAAAATTCCTACGGATTTTTTTTCACATTTCATATGAATATGTAGTATCATGTATATACCAGATGTAGAAAAAAAATTAAAACTATTTGTTACTGATTACGAAAAATTCAGCTCGTAAACCCCCCTTTGCATTGCAAAATTCAAAAGAAATAAGATATTCGATGTTGGTTGTTAGGAAACGATTTATTTCATATCCTTGAAAGTAATCTTTTACTGGAATACACTTCTGCCAACATTTTTTTTTTTTTTCAAATCCTCAAAACAATCCTGAAAGTAATTTTTCTAAAATCTTTCTGCGAATTTTTTTTTATTGGGTCAATAAGGAAACTAGAAATAAAGACCATAAAAAAGCAGTTTCAATCGTGAGAATTTTTAAAAAAATCACATGGTGCAATATTAGGAGAATACTGAGTTAGTAGAGCCGTACTTGTGAATTTTTGTCAAAAATTCGCGTATAATAACGATGCTGGAAGAAGTTATCATAAAGAAAAACACATGAATTATTCAGCTGCAATTTTAGCCATTTTCGAAGAATTGATTCATAAAACACTGCAAAATACTAAAATAATATTATTCACTCATAATCTCTCAAGTTTGGAGAACAATTCATAATGCACAATACCATGGCAACCAAAGAAAACGATCAATTACTTCGCTTCCATTTTTTTAAATTCTTTTATTTAAAAAAAAAACATTTATACAATTGAATAATTCTCCTTTTAATTATCATATACTTTTAAAGGCTTTTTGAAAAAACATTTCAAATTTTCTTTAAACTGAAATTGCATTCTGGGAACAAAATTTAAAGCATGTCACTTTTTTTTTCAATCATCGAATCATTAATCATTTTTTTTTTTTTGGAAAATTCACTGAAACGAAATTCTCTTACATGATTAAAGATCAAATATATTTTTAAATGATAATATGAAAGAAATAAAATATTTTATATTTCCAGGCTATAACACGGCGCATTATATAAACTGTAAAAATTTTTGATATAAGTTTTTAAAACGATTTCTATTAAGATACTTATTTTGTTCTAGTGCCTTAGAAAATACTCCAAACTTGCGACTTTATCTCACTCTACCGCTAAAAAAACCCAGCCAAAATCTATTTAGAAATTTCGTTTAAATTTTCATATGTTAGCAGTTTCATCCCCCCCCCCCCTCGCTCTATGTATCTTTCAGTTTTCCTTCATATGAGCACTTTAGGCAACTCAAAATGAGAAATCGATTTTTCTTAGGGTAGTCGAGCCTTTGGTATGCATGAAGTGTTTCCGATCTTGCCTTATAAACCGCCGAGTGAATTTTTAAGCGATAGGCAGGCTTCTGAACCCAGGTTAACCTGTTTGACGAAGGCTCATAAATTTGTGTTAGTAGTGGCCTAGCGTAAGTCAAGGGCATTTATAAGTAACAATTTATAAGTTTTGTTTTTCATTAATAAATTTGTGGTACATTGAGTCATTAAAATCATTAGAATATTTTAGATGGATTATTTTTGAAATCATTTTCTTCACCTACGCGATATTTCGAATTCCTGTGGTCAGAAAAGTAGCTAAATGTTGCTAGGATTTGTTTGACGTGTTGCGCAGATGGTTTAAATATTGTTTTAGAGGTCCCCCCCCCCTCTGCATACAGATCTCGAAAGTAAAATAAGTTCATTATCTTTGCAAGGATAAATTGTGGAGTTCTATAATGATTCTGTAGATGTTGGATGTTACGATAACTTTACATAATAGTGAATATATATGAAAAAGACACACATAGAGGATAAATACAAAACATGTACTCAAAAGATATTACACTAGCACTGAACAGATACTTAAAGGACGTAGCGTTGGCGCTGAAACACACACACAAAAAAATGTTTGTAATACAAATAAATAAATAAATAATTGAAATCTGCTATCTCAAATTTCAAGCTATCATGTGAGAACATTATTATTTTTAAATCATTGTTTTTCTTAATTAAGTTATTAACCAGTTTAAACTGGCTTGAAACAATCACGTGACTATCAGATGACGCATGTATCGATATTTAGTAAAAATGGTTTTTGCCATCTCAAAATTGGTCGAGCCCCCAAACCTCTTTTGCCAGCTAGAAAAATTGAAAATGAAAGTTTTAAAAAAATTGCATTATTATAATATAAATATATAAAATTTCGATACCTCCCATTTCTGTTTCGTGTTCTCGTTTTCTTCTTTGTGGTTCTTCAAGCTATAACTTCTTACGACCCTGCCCTTTATTGGTCAGATAGGAGAATCGGGTACATGGCGGACATTCGAGCCAGACTGTTTGTTTTGTAGCTTCAAAAACCTCAAACCAAAGCAACATCATGTTCTCACAAGATAATATACAGTTTATACAAGTGGATATTTCATAGTTGCAGTTTCTCGCAGTTTGCCGACAGCATAGATACAGACAAGACTGCATACCAGTTAGTGAATGAAAGTCAAGGCAAAATAAACATCTTTTCAGTGTGAGGCAAATAAAAAAATAATTGTTAGCGTGCAAGAAATCGGAAGTTGCAACATCCCTTATCTTTCGATTAAAATACTTTTCCGCTCTTTGTCCAAATCCCTGTTTGAATGGATATTCTGAGATCTTCTAAAAAAATAATAATAAAAGATTGAACATTTTTCTTTGATGTATATGCTTACATGCACTGCCGGGAAACAAGTACAATGCGTATACATAAATAAAGAAATAAATTAAAAATCTGCAACCTAAGAAACCAACTTAGACCTAAGAATGAAAAAAAAAAATGCTACAAATAGAACTTTACAGTTACAGTTAATTTACAATTTTCTTAATTGTTCAAAGACATCGCAAAGACATATGAGCATTCAACGTTAAAGAATACATATTCGTACATACATCCATTAGAGACCACCATTATCTAAAACTTTTAATTTGTATGGTAAAAAAAGTATGAAAAAGTGAATTTTATTCGTAAAAATTTAAATTTATAGCGTACAAATTCTAGTTATTGCCAATTTCATCGAAATGACTTCTAGTCGTTAGGATGTAGATGACTGGAACACGATTTTATATCCGCATAAAAAGTTATTTACGACCCCATGACCTTTACTTTATTTTAGCTAATTGATAATTTCCCCAACAAAAGTAATTTAAGAATTAACTTAGGTTTTAACTTGCCAAATTATGCTATAGAAAATCGTTTTTTCGTCCAGATATTGTTTTTTATATAATCAGAGCGATGAGTCTATAATAAATGATTTTTTATTCATGGAATTTCCACTTTATAAATAAGGCAAATCATTTAAATTGCTTCGTTCTTAAAATCGATTTCATATCATTCCATCTTCTTGCTGGAATTTTATCTAAAACAAATTTAGATCTGCAAACGATAATCGAAACTACGAATTCACTGATTTCAAATTCAAACGTTTGCTTTTGAAATATAAAAGAATAGTTCCCAAGTATTCTAAAATCATCGAAACTTAAGAAAGAAATCCCATTATTTTTATTATTTGCAAAAAAAAAAAAAAAAAGTTTGTTGTCACTTTCAATATACATCCGGGAAAGTACAGAATTTCTGTTGAAACAAAACATGTGTTTGCTTTTTTTTTTCAAAATCAAAGAGCTCTCTGATACTTCAAATTTTCTGTTGCACTAGCGCTTTGTTTCAAAAATCCCTAAAATAATCTCGTTTCCCATTTGTTGAACAGAAAAGACACTACTTTTTACGTTCGTTTTAAGGAAAGAAATCTCCATTCGAAGTCGATAGGTGGCGTTGTCGGAAGTGGGCAGTTAAAAAATTAATTGTCTGTGACCTTCTCTTGACCTCGGATTATGAAAAGAGCCTTCAGAAGTGGTTTCACGATCTACACAAGGCCAATTCATTGTTTTATGATTTTCCTAGATTTGTCAGTTTGGTTATTATTATTTTTTATGCTTTTTATCTTTGTATTATTTTTTCATCTGTCAAATAGTTTTCACCGCAGGGAGCTTGTTTTCTTCCTCTGACAATGAATCAATTGTGTAGTTTAAACAAAAGCAACGTTTAGCTGACCATTTTTGTTGATTGAATAATATTTGTTATCTCTCGGCTAAAGACCATGCATACTTTAATGAATTAGAAGTATATTTTTCATTCAGTTGTGTCATATTTTCTAAATTCACATTTTAACTGCGCATTCAGCTTTCTTTCATAAGTCATTTCTTGCCGTCATATCTATCTATCGAAAATTTATTCAATTAGAAGAAAAAAGCATTGCTTATTAATTAAAACATGTATATCATTTTCAAAAACGGCTAGTATACTATTAGACACTACTTCATTTTCTTTATTTAAAAACAAACTCTGTAAAAGATTTTTAAAAAAAATGTCCGTTATCTGATTGGCTGGCGGAACGCTTTATAATCTAAATAAATTTTTACCCAAAAAATCATAGATAGTAAAAAAGGATTTCAATTACATTTTTCCTTTATTGAATTAAAATTTTATTATAAAATTATATTTTATTATTTATTTAAATTAATTAAATTTAATTAAGAAGATTTAAAATTAAACTTTATTTTTTAATTAATATTTAGGTTTAAACTTAATTATTTTTATCTAAGGATTTTTAAAATGTGGATTTAAATACTGAATTTGCGATTTAAAATAATCATTTTATTGTGGCATCAGAAATTAAAAAAAAAAACAGTATGAAAGGCTTTTAAAATATATGTTTGAATAAAAAATTATCATTTGATCAACTATAATAACAGAATGAGAGTTTTTAAAATAGTTTTTCCATTCAATTTTAACTGGTATTGATATGAAGCAAGTCAGCAAATAAAATAATGAAGATCAAGTTTTAAAAAAGTCTCAATTATTTTAGATGCTTTTTCTTTGCGCACGTCTCATGGAATTTGATTTCTATCAAATCCTGGATAAGATCAATCTTTACAAAATCGTCTGTGTATTTTCGCATTTATTTATTATCTAATATATTTTTACTTTTCTATAGATTTTTTAAAATTACTATTGATAAATCTTCTCTGCCATTTATTTGTTAGTAGTATTGCCGTTTATTTGTTATTCCAGCAGATATCCCATTCCGTATTTTGTCTCAGTTATTTGCCTTTCAAAAACAAAGCAAATTCACTTTTCATCCATTCATGCCAGAAGTGGGGATGTAAGTGATTTCTGAAAACCAGGATGTTGCTGGTGCAATGCAATATATTTTTCGTCTGTGTGCATTTGATCGCGATAACTCAGAAACGCAATTGCTATATGGATCTAATTTTGTGTATGATTTTAAAACATTGAATGCCCCAAGCGCACAGATGCGCAACGATCACATTTCCAAGAAGGCGGCGTCGCACACCTACGTGCAACAGCATTTCATTTCCATAACCACTTTACATTGTACTGAGCGACACCAAAATGTATTTTATTAAAGTGTCATTTGGCTTGTGGGGAAATATTTTTAAGCCTAATTTTCGCACGTGTTAAAAAAAAAAAAAAAAAAAAAAAACATGAGCAATATCAAAATGAATTAAAAACTCATAACACTAAAGCAATTGGACCAAATCGTACATAACATAATATATTTGATGTTAAATGATTGCGAATTGCAAAAAACACGTTGCGACCCTTGGGAAATATTACTTACTTGAATGTGGCAAGCAATGTGCTCATGCCAAATTCTGTACCTAATTGAAAAATGGAAGTTCAAAAATCTATATTCGTGAACGAAATTAAACATAAAACTTAGACATTCTGTACCGAGGTACACTGAAATGTTCAGAAGGGGGGAGGCACTCCTATGTGAATGCCATATGCCTGCTATGTAATGCATTATTCATTTTTCTATTCCAACAAATTAATAATGTGCATCGTTTTCTTTCAGACGTTCCACACCCCCAGCTTTGGAGACGAGGAATTCGACATTCCACCCATCAGTTTACCTCCTACTACACCCGGCAGTGACACAAGTTCCAGTGATGTCTACGGTTCGACGCAGGTATATTCACCTCTCCAACATCTTTAAAACGTTTCATTAAAAAAAAAAAGTGTATTTAATTATGTGTTTTATTTTTTCTTTAATGATTCTTAAATGAGAAAAAGCGCGATATTATTATTAGTAAACTCATTATTTTAAATCTATTTTTCTCAGTTCATTTAACACTGAAATCTCGAGGCATACCATTAATTGTAAATATAAAATGAGATTCTGATCCAATTTATCTGGGCTGTATCTTTTATTTACATTCATCCCTCTTGTGTTCATTTGGAATCAACTATAAATAACAAGAATAAATTATCTTGTAAGATCTTTTGTTTTCAAGAGTCAATTTGATAATCTGAGATTAATAAGTGGTCTAAAACAGAAAGAGTCTCTTCATCTTCCGTCTTAGAGTAAATTATTTACTCAACTGCTTGTTTATGTGTCTGTTTCTTTATAAACTTAATGTATAATGAGAGATATCTAACTTTAAACTTTTTTTAATAATTCCAGATAAATTTAATAACATAAAAGTAAAACGATATATTTTACCTTAGATAAACTAAACTTAAATATGTATTACTCTAAACAACCATTTATTCGCTTCGTGGATTATAAATTGGAAATAAATATTCAAAAAAATAGTTTTTTTTATTTACTTCAAACAAATTAGCATAAGTGTTATACTTCAATTAAAAAAAAGGGTTAAAATTAACTTTTCACTCTTGCCAGATGCTTAAAGTGTGTTTGCTCTCTACAAATAATCTTGTTACAGCAGTTGCGTACGAACATTTCTTAGACGGACAGAAAGTACAAATGTATCATTTCTCTAATACATCTTTTATAAAATTAAGATTATAATAAAATGAAGGCAAATGGCAAAAATACTGACAGTGGTCGACATTTAAGCAAATTTCTGCACGCTTTTCATCAATACATTAGTCTCCACGATGGATACTAGTGACTGACATCAGTAGCGCCGTGGGTAATGGGTCATAGAGGACCGTCAAGGTAGATTGATCTTTGAGCGATCTTCAAGTGTTGTCGATTTTATTTCTGTGTATTTTACTTTATAAAATGGTTGATACGACCCTTTTGCATATTGCTGCGATTTTACCTAGAATATTATTTGAAAGAAACATAATATATGTTCATTTTTAATAAAACTGTCTCATTAGTGCTGTGACAGGTACTGGTGATCGCGCACTTAAAACACCTGTTAAGCTTTGTTTAAAAATTGTACTAAAATAATAAGGATTAATCATGCTTTTATATCTTCATAGAATATGCTTCAAAACCTGTTGTCAACTTTGAACCAATTTGTATGAAATTTTACGGAGATCAGTTTGTTAAACACCCGATTGTTGGATGATGATTACTGCGAATACCAAAAAAAAAAAAAAGTGTACTGGCGTGCTTGTTTATCACTTTTGGATAATTCATTCTACTCATTATAAAGGTACTGTGAGTGAGATGGTGCGAGCGTAATTCAAACATCTCTAATTCACAGATTTCAGAAGGGTTGGTAGTTCATTAAACGATTATGTGGTTATTTGAAGTTTAAAAAGAGTAGATGCAAAAGGATTAATGGCTCAAATAATATTAATTAAATGCCACAACTAATAATTAATCAACACTTCCACAATATCATTTGGAATGATGGTCATCTACATCGAGTATGCATTTTTCATGAGTCTTCTTATCTTTATTGTCTTTTTTACACATTCTTTGATTTCCATAGCCACTGAGCCACCAAGATCAACCCACACAACAGCAACAACAACAATCCACAAATAATAACCAGCAGCATCTAATGTCGCCACCACCTCAAATGTCTCCCAGTCCCTGTAGCCAGACATCTTCCATGGACAGGATAGGACCTGTCATGACGGCCATTACTACGACGCCTTCACCCCCGACAATGATGACATCGTTCTCCGGGTCACCCCATCATCACCACCAGCAACAGCAGCAGCAGCAACATCATCAGGTCTCCCATGTCCAGCAGCAGCAACAACAGCAGCAAATTTCCCAGCACCAGCAGCATCAGTATGGCAACCATCATCCGAATGACATGTACATGCTGCAGATAGCTCCTGGCAGTATGATGCCACCACAGTCAGTGCAGTTTCAGTGAGTACATGCGATCAGTCTTTAATTTATGATCCACATCCACCAGTTAAGGCTCAGGGGGTTTCCGCAGAAAGTCCTTGCCACAAATATTGATAATACTAGGTGGTGCAAGATCCAAATGAAATGTTCCTCTTAATTATTTCAGTGGCGTAGCAAAAGGGATCACAGGCATTTCTTGTTTTAAGCTTAAAATGGAGTGGAATGGCTATAAGTATACAGTGGAGTATCAAGTCTAAATGGCGTCATGGGCAATTGGATACTTCTTGTTCACTCGTCACATGTAGATTTAAATTTTACTTTAACTCACTGATATTTTATTCTTATCGTGGTCCTTAAAATTGAACCCCAGAACATCAGTACCCCTTTCACCCCACATTGCTATGCCACTGCAGGGTGAGCGAAAAATAATCATTATGCCCCAGGCCTCATTTGCTTTGTATACCGCACTGTTAAAAATACAATATTTTGTTCAGTGTTTAGTTCATTCTTAATTCGAGTATTTGCAAGAGTGGAAATAAAATATCTACTATATGATTACGAATTTTTGGTTACTAATGGTATAGTATTTCAATCATGGCTTAGTCAAGCTGAGAAAAGATTATGGATTCGATACTTTGACCCTTCTCTTAATCATTGTTATTAAAAAATAAAACTAGTAGACGGAATTGATTGTTGAATCACTGGAATCAGCTATTGGAGACTTTCCTAAGTGAAGCAAAAATGGGCTAATTGTCGTTTTTAGTTCTACCGTCCTATTGCCGTATGCAGGGACTTCATCTTCCAAGTGCTTCAAATTGCTTAATTCGCTTTTATCCTGAGTCATGAAATTTTCTAGATATGCCAGGCCAAATAACATCAAAGCAAATTTCTGTGCATTTTTTTCCAAATACAAAAAACAGAACTCCACCCTTTAAAGTTAGAATTATTTTTATTTCTATTCATTCGAAAGATGTTTATGTACAGCTATACAAACTATCAAATTTTTAAAATGAACAACGCGTAAGATTTCAACTCTCTTAGTACTTCAAAAGGAATATACTTAATAATTAAAGAAACAATAAGCCAATTAGCAACTACTTTCTTTATATATATAATATATATATTCATGATTTCCTTTCATTGAAAGTATAATTCGATGATAGACTACACATTTAGTCGGCGGTAAGTATCAATTTCAATAAAAATAAAATCTTTCAAGAAATTTTTATTTTTTTCCATGTGACAAACACTGAAAACATTTTTGTTTTGGTACTAAAAATATAGTGAAATCTCAGTTTTAAGGATTCGTTTAATATGTCATTCCTTTTATTATTATGTTATTTTCAGACAGTAACAGTAAACTGATAATAATAAATCTATAGACATTGGGGAAAAAATCTCGACTTTTGGTTATTTAATTTTGATTATAGTTTGGAATTAATTTTAGTGGGGTTTTTTTTTGTCCGGTATTTTTCTAACATTAATATTTTTCCGGTACGGTCCTGCACCGTATAACCGGTCCTGTACTCTTAATTTGTGCTCCTACTGAATATGTATTTTTAATACCTTTTGCGACAGTAGACTAATCGTTTTCTACTGAAACTTTTGTAGTGAATTGATATTCAGAGATTCATATGAAGGCCCCCTCCGAAACCCATAAAACTGAGATTTCTCTGCCGTCTTATGGTTTATTTTTTTATATTAAGGTGTGAAATGTCTTTATCTTTTCCGTAGTGTACAACAGTATGCGATTCCTACTAGCTATTCTAACGGCCCCATGCAGCAATCACACCTGCACATGGCTCACGCTCAGCAACAACAGCAGCAGCATCCGCAGGTCCACCACCATCCAGTTCCTCATCAACAGCAGCAGCAGCAGCAGCAGCACCACATACACCCGCACCACCACCAGCTGCATCACCAGCAGCAGCTGTTACCACCTTCCCCTATGCTGGCCCTGCAGCTGGGTGCACCTAGGCATCAAAGGCCAGGATCTGTTGGGTCTTCACCGCCTGGATCGAACCATACGTCACCAGGACTAGAGACGAGTGAAGATAGCGACGACAGTGGACATTTATCTCAGGTACTTATTTCATGAGATCACATATCTCAGGTTAGATAAAATGTCTTTAATAATTTGAGCAGGGCCAATGACAAATGAGGTTTTTTTTTTATGTAATATAGTGGTAGAAATGGGATCAATTTAATAGCAATAGAAATGGATTCAATTTAATCTTTCGGTTAAAGGATGATAAAAATACTGAATTACAAGACTATTCTACTTTGCTTTAGAAATGAAAGTTGCTTTAAACGCGAAACAGAATACTTAAAGCGTTGTCTCTTTTGTGTATGATCAATTCAAGTAATGCATTTTTCAGACTATAAATGTCACCGGGTTTGTTATTTAATTGCCCATTTCTTGCACTGAGTTTGCAGTAAAACAATATCAAAATTTATTATATATCTTTGGAAAAATACTTTATCGTATAGAAGGGCTTTTTCTATTGTAATAATGCCACTGGCTTTCGTAACCATTATATAAAACTTTTAATGCAATCAATCATTAATTTGGGATCTATTATATATTTTGACTCTTTGTCTTGTTCCTCCTTTGCTCTTTTCTTGACACAACACTGTATATTTACAACTTTTTTTAGATAGATTCTTATAGGAAAACTACCTATTGTAATGGTTCTCAAAACTCGACTTTAGAAAATTTTCTGCAGATCTTCACCGATCGTGCTCCCTAGAACCCAAAACCACTTAGCGTTCAAAAGTTTATATAAATATGCGTATAACGTTTCTCCCAAGTTTTCTTGTGAACAAGACAACTGCAGCAATTTCGTTTGGACTTTAACCGGCTTGGAATATGTCGTTAGAAATGTAAAACCCTCGGACGAGTTCGTAAATGGATTATCTAACTCAAAGGGGGTGGAAATGGTGGAGGTTGAAATTTTTCTTTCTTAATATGGAAGATAGGAAAATAAATGAAATTAGTGCCTCATTAATTTTTGTATTTAAATTTTTTCAATAACTGCAGTATCTTAGAAGTTAGGGGCTAAAAAGTGACTTTTAAACCATGATTTTGCCTGAAGTCAGATTCATGAACTATTAACTTAGTTGAAAAGGAATCTACTTTACCTTCCATCTTACCGAGAGGAATTTTTTATTATTGTAGTGATTAAATCGGGCAAATTTAGGTAAATAAATAGATGTTTATGATAGTCTTAAATTTTGCTTAAAACACAATTCTAGCTACATATTTTAATTTATTTTCATGTTTTTAAAATTATTTTTACACACTTTCAGATGCTATTAAAAATGAATAGTAAACAATAAATCCTCACACAGTGAAAAATTCATAAAACGAAATCCCTATAAATCCATAACCATTGTAGGTCTGTTTCGATATCATCATCACATTGTTTCCAAACTCTCCTCGTGCTCATCCTAAATCGGAACCTCACAACACGTGGTTGGCGCCATTTTGAATGCGAGGCTTAAGGGCGCGGGCTTCTACAAACAGCCTTAATCGATTCGAAATCGCTCAGTGTTCATATCATCGAGTTTAGAAATCGACTTTGGCAGCAGCTGCGAGGGGCCATTTCGCTCGCGTGATCGATACATTCAACAACCGCCGGATTCCTCAACTGATTTTAACTGTTACTGTAACTGTAATAGGGAAATCGGTTATTATTCATTTTATTTTTGTAAGCCTTCGAATAAAATTCCAACTTGAATTATAGAATGAAGCGCATCCTATATTTTCTTTCGAAAAAAAAAAAAAAAACTTCTAAATGTACAAGATTTATAAAAATATTTATAGGTGCAAAAGTATTTGTTTTTCCCTATATCTTTTAAGGCGCAGGTGTTATTTTTATAGTAAAGCATAGAAAGATATGGAGAATTTACGAAAATTATATTTTTTCCGATTTTTAAGACTAAAATATAAACAATTTTCATATAATATGTTTTGCCAAATATTTTTATATATTTGTAATTCTTTTTCGGAATTTCGCAGTGTACCTTTCATTTTTTCCGATTTATTTTGTCTACGAGAATTTTTTTTGTTTGTTTTTTTAAAAACAAATTCCCATTTATTTGTCTATAAATTTAAATTTTCAAGAAAATGCGAAAGCTTTTTTTAATTCGAAAGTAAGATTTATTTGTCGATATTCTAAACACAAAGTTTGTTTTTCAAAATTGCGCATCGAATTTGAAATACAAAATAATGCTTTAGAACAACGAGAAGTTCGAAATTTCTAAAAACGATTACTGCAGATTCAATATCTTTGAAATTTTAAAGTTATTATAAATTATTAATTCTTATCTTTACTTTATGTGTAAACAATAATATTTTACGAATATATATCGAAATTTGAAAAAACAACATTGAAAATATAAAATTACATTTTTTGCCTACAGTGCGAATTTTCTTTCTAGGTTTTTTTTTTTGGTAGTTTTGATTCCTTCAATATTTTTCTTGACCTAATAATTTAGTTTTAAATAGATAAGGGAAAATTTTGTTGACTCCCCCTCTGTTATTTGACAATTAATAAAAATTTGTTATAACAAATGCCAATTAACTTAATTTAATAACTGATTATCTATTAAACATTTTTCGCATCTAAATTTGCCGAATATTGAATGAATTAAAACTTAGAGCGTTTAGATAATTGCATTTTTAATTAATAAATCGGATGCTCGCATTTTATTTTGCTATTTATTAGCAAAAAACTTTCCAAGTGGAAAAAATGTAATAAATATATCGTGCTGCCATCTGTTGATAAATAGGTGAAGTAGAAGTTCTAGTTAACTGATGTTCTTTTCCTGGCTTTCTAAAATTGTTGTCGGTTATTTTAATTATGTTTGTTTCCTTTAGCACTTAATTGAAAAAAGAATAATATATTAAAAAAATATATTTTACATTTCCGGCCGGTATAATAGTTCCTTAATATTTATCTCGAGTAAGCTGTATGTGAATTTCAAATATGTATTTGCAGAACAATTCTACACATCTTTTATAAATTTCAAGAATTTACCTAGGTCACAAGACTATTCCTGATAAATACATCAATCATGTAGCATTTTAAACAATTAATAAACCAATTTTTTTCATTTTACTAATACATTTTGCATCAAAAATATAAAAATAATTTATTTTAAAACTTATCTTTCTTCCCTTATTATTATGGCTATTATTACCTAGAAAGATAACTTAAATCATTGTCACTTTGTAACTAAGTATCGATTCCTAGATTACGAATTAAAAAATAGGTATATTTTTTTAGTTCAAGCACAGTAGCATTATCTATATACCTTGATATATATACACAGTAAATAAAAAAACTTTTTTTGTATGCGATTTTTTCGATATATAGAAAGTTTTTAATATACACAAATTTATTATTGAAAAACGTTCGATATATGGAGTTTTCTCTATATTCTGAATTTAGAGAAAGCCTTTAGCGTATTTTCATGAAAAAAAAAACTTCTAAAAACCTGACTATTGTTCCACACATTTCTTGCAACATTTTTGTCTAGTTCGCTAGTTTCCCAAAAATTGATTGTTATCTTTTCTATTCGCAGCTGATCTGTGGTATGAAGCGCCCCTCCCCAGAGCCCGTGGAGAGGCCCCCGAGTGCCGGGAAGCCCATCAAGAAACCGAAGGTGCAGAAGAAGAAGAAGAAGAGGGATCCCAATGAACCGCAAAAGTAAGTAGCGTTTCTTTTAATCTCACAAATAGTTATAACGTGGTTATTGTCTGTATATTGTGTGTGGTGAAAAATCGCCCAGAATAATCTGAGAACAGAGTTTTGGGATCTATGTAGAATTGTGGGTCTGAGTATGGTTCCCAACAGGTGGTTTGCAAAATACAGATGATCTGGGCTAACCTCGGGAGTGTCTTCGGAAGAGTCCGCCAATACATATTAAAAATGAATGCAATATTAAAGTGTTCCAAAATGTTCTTTCTACTATCCGAATTTTCAAAATTTTTCCTAAAGGAATCTGTTTTGTCTGTGAAATAATCCCCTCCCCCCACTTCTCCTCAAGTTCCGGCTCACCAAGTTTCTGGGGAGTGGTCCGCACATGGTTCAATATCTGGCTTAGTGCTCCACATACTTCTGTGGGTTGAAAACCTCTGCAGTTATCTTACGGAGTTCTTTAATTCAAAGGTTCTTAATTCTGGACATTGTTGTTAATGAATTGAGAAAAGGGCTTTATAATTCATATAGCAAAACTTTAAGTGCTTTAAAATATATAATATGAATAAACCATGGTTAAATTATGAAAAAAATATGCAAAGTTGACTGTTAACATTATAAAATTATCTGCAAATTCTTATCGCATAACCATGCTGATGGTGTAAAAGGGCATGTCACCAGTAGGCTAGCTGCAAATCAAACACTTTAGTCTTCTGACAGTTTTTGACTGTCATAGATTATAGTTTCAATTGTATTATTATTGTATTATAGATTAATTGTAAATTGTACAAATTGTATAATACAAAAATTGTATTATAGATTATAGTTTCAATAGTATTCAATTTGCCATATTATTAATTTTGTTGGAATTTTTCAAGAGGGAAGTTCTTTTATGGTAGATAGTTTTAACGGTAGGGAGTTTTCATTCTTTGCGGGATCAATGTTTTGACAAACAAATTTGCCTTTCTACGAATTTTCCTCGCCATATCAATTTTTCTTTTGATAATTTCAAAGTTGACATAACAATAGTTAATTTGACCACAAACTGAATAATATTCAGTAAAAGTTTAGATGAATTTGACCTTAAGTTTTAATAAAAGAACGACAGAAGACAGAGAAAGGAAAGTTATAAGTTTGAAAAGATATTATTATTTTTTAGCAGATATTAGTTGTCTTTGAAACACTAAATCGTCAAGAACTGTTAAATAGTGAAATTATTTTTGGATTTATTTCTCTCTTTCTGTCCCTTGCCTATCATTCATCTAATTAAACCCACCTTCCGAAGTTAAGATTCGAAGTCATCATCTCGAAACCACCGTTGATCGAGATCTCATTGCATGCCCATTTGACGCCCGCATTCACGAACCTCAATGAAGAGCTATTCATCGGGCGCTTTATAATAGCAGAAAAGGGGAATGAAAAGCCCTTCCACGGAAGGAGTAAAAATATATGTTTCACTTGCAGAAGGAATCAAAAGAAATGTATGAAAAATGAGCCATCACTAGAGTCCGAGCAATAGATCATAGATTACACACAACAAACTTGCTCTTACATTTCTCCCCCCTCCCCTCTATGCTCCATATCCCGCCTTTTTACCCTACTATCTTTTTTTCGCATTGCAGTTTGCCTTGACAGCTTTCATCTTTCAAAATAAAAACTCCCTCCCTCCCTCCCTCTCCTTTCCTGTCCCCTCACTCCTTTTCTTCATGCGTAATGTACTTTTCTTTTCGTATCTGCAGTGTGTTCTGTCTATCTCCAGATATATATATAATAAAAATGAAAGAATTTCGTGTATTTTATTCCTTTATGTGTTTCTTTTTCCCTACACCCCTCCCACCTATCTCTTCTTTTTTTCCGGAGGAGATATAGTGGAGGAATAAAATGAAATACTAGGAATAATATGTTAGAAATACAAAATAAAAAAATTGTACGGGGTGGGGTGAAAAGGCATAAAGTAATATATATATAGGTTTCTTCAAATAGCTACAAGATATATAGGATATGTCACGTTTATGAGCTGCAAGGCCCACCTTTGTAAGGAATAGCCTCCCTTTATATACTTGTAAAGTATCAGAAAAGGAAAGTTGGAATTTTTGGAAGGATATATTCGTCCTGAGAGTAGCCCGTAGTTTAGCTCTTCCTGGTCATAGGGTTGGGGTAAATGGAAGAAAGTTTTCCGATTAATCAGCTATAGTAGATACAAAATGAAGAAAATCCAGTGTCAGGAAACAAATATTTTCAATTTTCACTCGTATAGTTCGTTTCAGTATTCTGAGACGATTCTATCTCATTAAGGGGAGAGACGCGGAAGGATGAGCGCATTTTCGGAATACTTTGTCATTCTTTGACCTTGATTTTCGTCCTATTAGATATTTTTTTGGTTCAATTTTTTTTTTCACGTGTATGTGAATAACGTGTCGTTTCTGACCGCATTATTTTAATTCAGTCTGCGAGTAATCCGATCTTATTTTATTGTTAAATGTAAACATCTCCTTTCATCTTTCCTGTCACCCCTATTTTGAAGAATTAAACCCATCCTAACGCATGCGCAAAAGCGCGGAGGGTTTTAGAATCCGTTGTCACACAATACTTATTACTCCTGACGAATAAACTCGTCACAACGTCACAAAATGTTGTACTTTTTTCATGACGAGGACACTCGTCAAAAACAGTTAAATGGTTAAACACAAAAAGCGTCAGTTTGTGGAATTTTAATTATTATTGTTGTTTTAAATTTATTTCAATATATTAGTGCGACTTACAATCCGAGGGGTTATAAGCATAAAGCTGTATGTTTAAAAGAAATTCTGCAGAATACGCGCTTTTTATTGCTTTGTTATGAGAAATAAGAGTTTCGAAACCATAATATTTAGTCATCAATTTAAAGATAAGCTAACCTCCACATCTCTTGATTACTTAGTTTCCACGTGGACTAAGAAAAAAGAACATACACATCTGCACTTTCTTTTGCGTTTAATCGTGCCCCTCAGCTTTTGATACGATATTTCAGTATTTTGGAAAACGGGATGAATTAAATTATCTTCGCGTGCGAGTGGAAAGGAAGAAAAACGGTTGGAATAAAAAATCGGATGTTTTCCACGCTTACTTACTTTTACAAGCATAAAAAGGGAGAAGGAAAAAAAAAAAAGATGTTTGGAAGGAAACCAATTTAACCAATGAAAGTTCACCAAAACATAAAAAAAGATAAAAGAGAAAATAAAAGAAGGGGACTCTCTTAGAGAGAAAAGGGAGAAAATTTCTAAAAAGAAGAGTTATAAAAACTGTAGACAACTGCATCTAGAGAAACTGATTATTTTCCTTAATTGCAGCTCAAGTTCAAACGTAAGTGGAAAGCGAACTAGGGTTGTCAGTTTTATGCTTGTATCGAAGCCAAGTGGCACGCCAAGCACTTCATTGCCAAATCGCGAAGTTTAAAAACATTGAAACGTTTATTAGAATAGAGAATGAAAATCAAGAGAAAATCTTTATTTAAATATTTTAAATAATCTAAAATAATTATTATAAACTGCATTTTGAAGCGAATGAAAATGAACTCTCTTTAGCAAAGTCAATTTTATTTATTTTTTAAAAAAATCTGGTAAAATAGAATCATATCTCGGTTATTCAAGGAATTTGATGTGCGATCTTATGACAACATTGCATATAAATAACTACATCCTATTTGGTCGTTTGCTATTTGTTGCATGTAAATAGCAAAATTAATCTTATGAGCTATTTTTACAGAAAAACAAAAGATCTCTGAAGTTAGAAGATTATTATTTAATCTTAATGTAAAACTGAACGGAATAAAGCATAATATATTAATGTTTAATTTTTTTGAAATTAAATATCGCGATTAAGTTAATTTTGCACTGCCTCGTTTTGTTGCAATCGTTGTGTATAAATAGTGTTTAAAAGTGGTGCATGATTTTATAAAGAAAACGCTAATAATCGGGAAATTGAATGAATTATATTTAATTTATGAAAATTAATTGAATAAATATGATAAATTTATTTTTCGTTGATATTTTTATCCTGTGTTATTTGATATTGAAAAGCAAAATCATCTGCAAATGAATAGAAAAATGAAATATGAAAAACTCAACAATCATTTAGACGAATCTTTGCAATATATAAATATATATAACTTTCACTCTTTTTTTTTCAAATAATTTCTTCATAATGTGCATTTCTTCAATTAATTCCTTCCAGAATAATATAAATCCGTGCTTATTAAATAAATTTCACTTTTTTTTCTCAATATAATATATTTTTCAAAAGAAGAATAATTTATTCTTTCTTTTTTGAGTATGGTCTAAATTTCTTTTTTTTTTCCTTTTCTTTTTCAGTATATTCTTAGTTTGAAAATAATTTCTTCATAATTCACTTTTCCCGAATTAATTTCTTCTAGAATAATTATATTAATGCTTATTAAATAAATTTCATTTTTTTTCTTTCAATATTTTCTAATTTATTGCCTTTCGAAAAAATAATTTTACTAATAAAATATTTGCCCTTTACCTTCATTTGCACAAATAAATAGTTTGATATGCTTTACTATCTTCTTTTTTTTTATTTTTTTTTTTTTTTTTTTGCTTGTAAAAAATATAATTTCATTTGCATCGCTTCCTCTTGCATTAGACACCTGAGGCTTTCTACAGTTCTTCGTTTAATTATAAACAATATTGGTAAAAACAAGTTTTCAGAATGAAGCTACTCAACTGCGTAAGGAATTTTTAACAGGTTCCGATCTATTTTATTTTAATATTAATATCTATTCATTTGTGCGCGGTCTTGTTATATGTTATTTGTTTGAAAAATTACAGATCTTCATTTGTAATTCATGTATTTATGTACCGAAGACCTTTTTATCTCAAATAAAATCGTATTAATTTTGTCTAGTACAAGTAATGAAAGCCGATGAGTAAATTTGTCACTCGACAGCGCACGATAAGATAAGAGATCGCATGCATCCAGCGTGCGAAGTCAATGAAATGCTAGACGAATACCCTTCGGAAAATCATAGTTCTTAATCTGAAAGAAAATTAGTAACACGTCTGTGTCAAGTTCCGACTTTTCACACATTTCAGCTTCTGACAGGGAGAAAATGTTACCCGATGCGATCGTTTAACATTATCTCCGCTGTCAAGTTTGGGTAACGCCTGTCATTATTATTAACCTGCTGTTTGTAAAATCTCTAAACTTACAAATCGATCTGATAATGTTGCGACGCACTCTAACAGATTACTTCTCCGATGAAAAGATAAGTGCATTTATATGAAAAAAAAGTATGCACGGAAAAAAATATTCGTATAATCGAAAAATTTGAAAAATTATGCTACATTGTATTTAAAGCGTTCTTAATTTTTTTTAAAGATAAAGATTGACTCACACATAAACAGATATTTTGAAAACAATTATAAACTCATTAATTTTTATTGCAATAAATTTTCATCAATAAGTTAATGGAGTTTCAATAGTTATACATTGATGTCATTTAAACAACGTTTGTTTTACTGTATATATATTAATATATAAAAATATTAAGTGCAGTAAATGCCAAAATCAAAAATATTGGGAAATAAACAAATAATGTCAATTCAACTTACATTTTTTTTTCCGGACTACTTAGCAATCTATTGAAATTGTATTTAAATTATTAAGCAGTATGTTGAAACATTACACAAGTTTGAAATTAGATAGCTATTTATAAAGAAACTGAAAAGCAACAACGGGAAAGTATAGCTAAAAAGAAATCGCATCTAACAAGTATCTCCGGAAAAGCGGTATCCTTACTTCAAAAGAGGTAGCTGTTTTTCCAGGTGATAAACGTCAAGAACAAAAGGACGAAGAAACTATTGCCACAGCATATTAACAAATTCTTAAAGGAGACTATTCACAATTTACGTTAGTGATACAGTGTCGGAATTTTATTCAAGAGTATGAGTAAAAAGGTAGAGTTAAGAGAACTAAAAGAATAGTAATGTATTGAACACTATAATACCAGAAGCAAAAGTGTTAAGAAAGCTGTTAGCTTAGCTCGTTGGAACGCTACACTAGTGACCTCTTCTTTTAAACTGAGAACAGCTGGACAGTTCTTATTTATAATACTTCACAGCATTTTAACATTTTTTTTGGGGGGGGGGGCGTTAAAAGCATTCTGTACTATTTTTTTTATCGTCACGTCTTTTTTTTTTTTTTACAAAGTGCAATTTTTAGATCATCTGTCGTATGAGGATTTCATATGTATCGTTTCGATAACCTAAAAGGACCGAAATCTTTGCAGCGACTCCATTTTCTGTTTTACATTCTATTTGGTGTTTAAAACTTTAACACTATACTACATAGGGACATAAGAATAATGATAGAAAAATGTTATAATTACGGAGACGGTTTTTCAAAATTTGTGTACACTGTATTTCAATGTGAAGAAATTTCTGGGCGAAGAATTAGTATCATAGATGTACCGAGTATGAAATATGTTATGATGTTGAAAAACCCGCATACTTCACCAAGTGCCTCTTCATAATGTTGGATTCGGCATTGTCTAAACCGGTTTATAGATCTATATCCCCTGATTTATCATCTAGACAGATGGAGTTGCTGATTATTTGTGAAAGAATTTTTGCCAGAACTTTTGAGATAGCATCGTCCAGCAGTCCAATACAATAGCACTTCGATCCATTTCAGCCATGGCATTAGTCAACAACAAAATATGATGTCTGGCAACGATGCACCAAGTATTGGCTCATTCGGCTTATATTTTGTATTCTTTCTTAATTTTTTTCTGAGTTCACTTGAAAGATTTTGTGTATTATATTCCCGTAGACGATATATCCTCAGGCGCATCTGTAGAATCATCCAAGATATGTCCAGAATCTTCTTGAACGTTTGCAGTTTAGTTTCACCGCCGATATTAGTTAAGTATTAAACCTGCGTCTGTCTTATACAGACTTCTATGATCATGGGCATTAAGGAAATGAAACAATTGTAATGAGCAAAGAATATTATGTTTAATTAAATATTTGTCTTGGCTCAATCATAATGGATACAATCCAAATATTGACTTACTTTCACAATTCTAGATTGACCGGAATTTTGTAACGATACATATTTGATTGTTGAAACATTGATAACTAATGATTTTATCAGTTTCATCCACATAAATAGTAGTTTCTGTTGATGATATCGTGTCCGCGTTATCACGGAAAGGGAATGCAGTAGCTTATGAGGGTAAGGACCCCTGGGCACCCAAAGGCAGAAGTCTGACTTCTAGCTCATATGAAGATGAAACTCACACATTCGCTTGCACAACCACATTTCACATTCACACACCTCACAGAGAGAACACAGATGAAAAACAACCATCCCCGAACCGGGATTCGAACCCGAGAATCCCAGATCACGGGGAAGATGCGCTACCCCTATGCAAGGACGCCGGCAGTAGTTTGTTTTGACTAAGGTATGCATTTAAGCAAAATATTTGTTTATCGTTTCTTAATGCTTCGTTTTATATCAGTATTTCTATACTTAAATTTTAACACGCTCTTTCCATGAATCGTGCCTGCGATTCGGGCCGCTAACTAATTAGATGCTTATTTCCTTACTATCTCTTAATTGCAGTAAAGAAAAAAAATATTTAATTAAATAATAGATGTGAATCACAGGCGATTCACACAGTGAACAACTGGATAAAACAAGGAGATATAAACCAAACATAGGCGTGTTTTAATTGCATCTAATTCTGCAATGAATAATGACTTTGGCAATCACTCGAATATGGACGACACGGTACTCAATGTGTTTAGCTTGAGGTCAACAAAATGTATACATTCGCATCATAATAGCACAAAATATCTGTCAACATGATTAGAGAATTTCATAATGTCGTCCAACATTCAGAATGCCGAAGAACATCGTTGATATATTTTACAATATATTATGCCAATAGGGTAGATGGGATCTTGGAATATTTTTGCATCGGAAACAAAGACTACGAATGAATTAAGGTTTAACAAATCATGGCGAAATATAACGATAATTACAAAATGTATTAGCAGGTGGTTGCAACTCTTAATACTAGTTGATAGTAGAAAACCAATTGAAGATGACGGCATTGAGGTTAAGGCGGAAGAAATTAGAACCGATCGCCAAATGGAGCGATTAAATTCTAAAAACGCCGAACCCCGTCCCCGGAAAACGGAGCTCCTCACAGAACAGATGTCGTAGTAGAAGGCAGGGAAAGCGGGCCATTACAAAGATTACATTTGTCTTTACGGCCCTGCAAAGACCATAAACATAGGGCGCCTAGAAGGTACCTATGGTCCCCATAAACATCAGGGTGGGTAGGGAATCCCGATCTGCTATTGGCCCAGTAGGAACAAGTCCTGTCGGTTTTAATGGCCGCTATAAAACGACATTACTTGGCGGCCTTTCATAAAAGCAGAGTGATTTACCGCCTTTGCCTCACTTTTGAATATTGGATTTTTGCGATGTGACTCGACTGCTTTATTTTTATCTATATTTCCGGACCCGTTTTACATTCCTTCTTAAGAGGAGAGGTGGAAGGGGGGAGGGTTGAATATTTACTCCATCCCCCTCTTTTTAGGATTTTTGATGACGTCATGAATGCTATCGTCTCTTCTTTTTATATATTTTTTTCTCTTACTCGTTTTGTTTTACGAAAATTTGAAAGCATCCTCCACCACCCCTCTGTTTGCTTTTTTTGAATGGGCGAGTTAGGGTAATTCCACACCTGTGTTGCTGCGATCACGTGTTGAGAAGAAATGATAAATAAGCTGTAGAATTTTTGATCGACAGCGCGATTATGATTTGAAGTGTCTTGATTTTTCGACCACGTTTGAATTTCGTGAGCACTTTTCAAAATGGGAAATGCGGGCACTAGATTTTAGTGTAATTCGAGTGCTTATCAAGTAGTGAAGGCAGCGCCACAGGTATATATTTCACTGATTTTTATCGGGGGGAGGGGGGGGTAAATACATTAAAATTTTAAAAATACTCTTTTATTATTTAATTTTAAAAGCGAAAGTACTTTATTTTAATTTTTCCATTTCGATACTGCTATATTCAGTGGTGCTGAAGTGGTCGGCTATACACAAGAAGAAGAAGAATCCGATTCGCCTACCATATTATAATATTATTAATTTATTCATGTCAAATATCTTTGACGGACTATATTTTACACAAAAAATATTTCACAACATCACAACAAAAGAAACTTCTGTTTAAAGTTTTACTTGCATAATGAATAAAAGACATTGATTAATTCGCTATGCTTAAAAAGTAATAGAATAAATTGGCGAAATCGGCCCAATTGCTCAATTTGAAGCCTCTTTCAAGGTTTAATTCTGCAGTCAGTATTTTTTGAAAAAGGAAACCGGGACTGACGAATGTTGATGAAACATATAAGACGATGAGCTTTCTTATGAATCCTCGAAATCGGCATCGGTAGTTTAGGAATTTCGTCGAGATTTTCTCTTAGATAATGTATAATGAAATAATGTTTTGGAATTTCACTCAAAAATGGAAGGTTGAAGGAAGACAAGCGATCATTTACATCTAAAGATCACTGCTTTCATCTATATCTATACTTATAATAAAGCTCAATGTGTGTGTGTGTGTGTTGGCGCTCTACAGGCCAGACCATTCAACCTACAGCTACCAAATTTGGCACGTGTATATCTTGGAGGCCGGGAATGTGCACCTGGGGGTTATTTTTTCGAATTTTTAATTAGAATTTTATTTATTTAAAAATTAAGCGAAATTTTGGCCTGTTTCTGCTATAACTTCCGAAAATATTACCGCACAAAAAAGATTTTTACATCAAGTTAAAGACCAAAAATTTATCTTATAAATGATACCAATGTTTTAACCTTAAAATTAAATTTCTATTTTTAATGAATTTTTAAATAAATATTTTAACTATATTTTTCAACAATTTTTTTTCGCACAAAATAAAAATAAAATTTAAGCTGCACGAGCACGTTTCGCATTCATGGGAAAAAATTAGCTTTTTTCAAAGTGTTGCCATCACATTGATTAAAGCTCCAATTAAAAATAAATTAAATCTTTGTAAATGAAATCTGCAAAAATATATATAATTTTCGGCACGTGTCTGTAGGAAATGAAAAAAAAAATATCAAATATTATTTTTTCTAAAAAATAAATTTAAGAAAAATTATTTTATGATCTTTTACACTCTCTATATTATTAATCCAATAAATCAGTTTTATTTTAAGGCAAGTTTAATATGAACAGGATATCCATTCAAATCAGGGCCACACAGCTAATTTGTAAACCTCTAGTAAGACACAGATCTGCTAAAATGGTCTAAATGGAAAATGATTATATTTTATGTAACTTGATTCAATAAATGCTCTAATAAATAACGAATTTTTGATTTTACATAAAGCTTCTGCTGTAGAAATCACGATTAACAAAATGTTCTTGAAACACTAATATTTTAAATAAAAAGAGTTAATTTCCAATCAACTAAATCAATCAATTAACTGACTGATTTATGAAAAATTGAATATCACTATTCAATAAAAAAAGAATAATTTTAGATTTTCCATCGATCGTTTCAAAGAAAATACGCCAATCAGCGTGCAGGTTTCTCAAGATTAATTGGCCTAAGATTATGAAAATGTTGAGTTTTTCTAAATTTTTAACATTCAAAACTTCATAAATAAGTCTTAGTTGATCGTGGAAAATAGAAATATTAATTCATTTATTTAAAATTTGAATGAATATTTCTCAGAATATGTTACCTTACTGCATTAAATTTAGACTTCATAATTTTTGGACTATATTTATAGGCCGGAACAAAATATTATTATTGATTTCATTTCAATCCTTTTGAAAGCAAAACTAAAAACGGAATTTTATGCTGAATCTGAGAAATTTTTGTTGAATTATTCTTTAAGATATTACATAAATTATGAAAAATATTTTGTAGTTCACATAAGACTTAAATACCGAGCGATTCTGTTTGCAATACTCACATTCAATAATAATAATAATTAATAAATAACAATAAAGATGATAAATAAAATAAAACGCTTGGTTTTATTAAAAAATATCTTCATATTAATTGCAATTTCATCATTTCCACTTTAAATTAAAGTGGAAGTTTTACCGGAAATGACAACAAATTAACAAAATATATATAGTAAATTGAACGAAACGATCTAAACTGTATAAGTTTGGTATGACTATCAAAATTGGAAGATTAAAAATGTTTTGTTTGAGAAGATATTAAGAAACAAGTTATTTGAAATATTTAATTGAAAATTGTAGCTAGCGGTAATACTGGCGAACCGGCTGGTCGCCAAAGGCGGCTAGTATAAAATAAAAATTGGCGAAAGTGGACATGTTTTAGAGGCAGGAAGACTTAAAGATATTTTATTATTCACTATTATATAAAGACTAAAAAGTAGAAAATAATGAAGATAAGAGTTTTAAAACAGAAAATTAAAAAAAAAAAAAGAGATTTTTTGCATTAGAGAAGAAAAGATTAAAAATAACGAAAATAAAAGAACTTTTTTAAGCAGCATAAAAGTGACATGCTTTTATTAGAATTAAAAAAAGTAGAAAATATTTTTTAAAAAATGTGGGCTTTAAAATAATGAAAGCACTATTCGCTGAAATTTTTTTTAGATGTTAAGTCATTGTAAAATAGCATAAGAGAGAAAAATCTTAAATATTCGTTAAAAATTGAATCATAATTGGGATTAAAATTTCCATTTGCCAAAATTCCATCCATTCCATTTTCGTCAGCCAGCTTTTAAATTTTTTTAAACCCAATTTTTTTTTTATCAAAAACATTTTCAGCCTTTTAGAAAGCTAATAAAAACATGTTTTATAAAAATATTTTATATTTTTATATCTCAATACTTTCTTGTAACCTTAAGCGAATGAAGAAAATACAATATATTTCACACGTTTTAAAAATTTTATAACGACATTATGTTATAAAAAAAATTAACACAGTATATCTTAGCAACTTCTAAAAAAAACATTTTTTTATGTATATTTGCTATTATCAATGGTATTCAAAAGATAAGCTAAATAATATTCTTTTTTAGGTTTATTTTTAGTATTTTTTGTTAAATAAATCCTCGTATATTACAAAAGAATCTGAGTATTTTTAGCATGCTTTATATCCGAGATAAAAGAATGTTGTCCAGAAGATATGCCTACGTTTTTAATCTCCTCAATCTATAGTGACAGATCGTTTTTCTGGACACATTTCATAGATAATATTTTAAAAACAAAAATGAACTTTTGGGAAAAAGTGAAGTTTCATTTATCATTTCATTATATTAACAAATAACTTATGTTTTGTTTTGGACTTATGAAAGATGAATCGAATTTCATTTTCGTTTGACGAAAAGTAAGATTAATATTAATAAAAAAAAAATTCTTCCAAGTTAAAGCTTACAACATATTTCATTAAAACCTGTCTTTGTTGTTATGAAGTATTTTTGCAAAGCATAGTGAAATTAATTTTCATATCATGACCATTCCTTTGCCTGCAAGTACAGAAGCGAATTTTTCTGTTGAACATAATACAAATTTACTTGTCAGGTTTAAAATTATATCATATTACATATTTTTTATGTAAAAATTCTGATTTTTAACGATGTTTATTTGAGAATTCTTTTTATTAGAAC
>JAPMOR010004700.1:912543-945109 GCA_026543865.1 Argiope aurantia
AATTATTCTGATTTTTAACGATGTTTATTTGAGAATTCTTTTTATTAAGACATTTATTTTTACCGTTGCACAGACTTATATTTTTTATGTGAACATTATTTTTTTATGAAGACATTTATTTTTACAATTGTACAGACTATATTTTTTATGAGAACAGTTGTCAAAAATTATTCTGATTTTTAAAGATGTTTAATTGAGATTTTCTTTTGATTAAAACGTTTCGTTTTATCTTTTCAGACCAGTATCTGCTTATGCTTTATTTTTCCGAGACACTCAAGCCGCTATCAAAGGCCAAAATCCAAACGCTAGTTTTGGAGAAGTATCCAAAATTGTAGCCTCCATGTGGGACGGACTGGACATCGATCACAAGAACGTAAGCATTTCATTTGAACGACTTAATTTTGACATTTATGAACGGAGAGAAATGCTCTTTTAGTTTTCCCTCTTTTGGAATGGTGAAAGTGACTCAGGCGATTCCAAAACATTGCGTTTGATTGTTAATCCTAACAACAAAATGCAGTTAGTTAGAGACATTGATTGGAATTTACCAAAAAAGGAGCCCAATACCAGAGTACAGTACACTCCCGAGTATCCGGTTCATGATTAGCCGGCTTTTGTACTATCTGGCCTAGTTTTCTTTATCGTAATTAAGAAAAACAGCGTATTGCATTGACAACATTGTCAAGGCATTGGAAGTGGGCATCTGCTACGATCCTCCTACGTATCGCGTGCTAAATACAAGTTGTGACAGGAAAAGAGCAGCGTTCTGTTCGTTGTTCATTGTTTCGTCATTGTGTAATTGACCTCAATTGTTGGTAGTGTTTCTGATTATAACTCCACAGTACATTCAGGAATCGTAAATTGTTCTTGGGGTATGCGTAATTTTTTTTAAAAAAGTATACTACAGTAAAGTGTACAGAATTCATGTTAAAATGTGAACCGTTAATATCCTTTCACTTAAATTTTCTTTAGTAAATTCTTGAAGCTTGTAGTGCAGTATATTATACATAAACTACCAGTACAGAGCTTTGTGTTTTTACTCGACACATTACCCGGCAACTGCTTCTATATTTTACGGGGCAGCGACCGCGTTCACATTCTCCGTGGCCTGAGATGAATGGAGGGCTTTGTACTCAATAAGTGTGAATATACGTATTATAACAGCGAGTTTTGTTATAAAAGCTTTGTCTTCTGGTAGTAGTGGGCAAAGAAATGAGTTCATAAAACTCCGGCTTATCCGGTTTTATTTGTTATTCGGCCTGCCCTTTTGCCACTTTAAGCCGGATACTCAGGTGTGTGCTGTACGCGGTTTTATACAGTAAACAATCGCTTGTTTAATTAAATAAGGATGATAATGCTGTTAGATATTAATATTCTTAAAACTAAAGATACTGAAGATGGAAATTATATTAGTTCAATGATTAATGTTGCGAAAATAGCCTAATGATCTTTTCTAAAATTTTATCTGTTTTGAATTATATTGAATAATTTATTAAATACTCTTCTTTATTTAAAAAAAAAATTGAAACTAAATCTTAAACGGTAACTAGTTGTGTGAAGCATCTAGGAATTTATTCAAAGACATTTTAAAAAGTCATAATTATTTTCATTTAGATAAATTGTTATTTTAATTAAGAAACCTCTTCGAAGTATTTCATTTAAAGGAAATCAACCTTTCGAATGTTTGGGAAACAAAAAGGGAACTTAAGCCTAGTTTTGTGAACCGCGAAATTCGCGCCATTGTAATTATTATTCATTTTTCACTCGAACGTGTTCATTCCCTTCCTCTCCGAAACTTTTATATTTTGCAAAATTAATTTCGCGAAATCATTTGTAAATAATCTTTATATAACAGAAAACAAAAGAGGCTCGCAAACCCGGACAAAAGGACACCAACAATCGTTCTTAAAAAAGAAGTATCCAAACCGATTGCACAAAAGAACCACCGTTCGTTTTAAAATGCGAATAATTCTAAAGCAGACAGGCGAACAATTAAACATGTTCTTGCAGCTGAACTGTTCGTATTCGTTTTCTATTTGAAGAATCAATTCTCTTCAGGGACCAAAAAGACGTGGAAGCGCATAACATATATTCAATCCGACTAATTACTGAGTAAATAATTATCGAACAATCCTCCTTTGGGAGATGATTATAATAACAATAATCCACTTTCGGGGGGGGGGATAATTAGAACAATACTAACTTTAATTTTCTGATTGTGCAGGAGAGCTAGCGAACAACAAATCATTCCGATGGTAAATCTGAAATTTGTTTAATTTGCAAAGTACGTCCCAGTTACTACATTAATTAGGTTTATTGTTCCGGTTTATATCTGGGCCGAAGTTTGTTCAGCAAACAATCGCACGTGAATGTAAACAAACATGATTTGTAACTAGTTGTTACGCATGGGCTATCTTTTACGGTAATATTGATGGGAAGGGGATGCCAGACTTGGCGACTTATCGTGCGTTTCGCCAATTCATCTCGTCATTTAGTCTAGTTTCAGAATAATTATTTGAAATATACTTCACAAGAAAAACGATATTACAAGTAATCTTTTTTTATGTTTTTATTTTGTTGTTTTTTAAAAGAAAGACCGAATAAGTGTGGGAAACAATAGAAAAGCTAGTCTGGATCCAAATTTGTTGCTACAAATAAATATTTTTTCCCCCTTAAATTTAACTTAAGGTTACAATGGCGTATCAAAAGGGGGAAAGAGTACTATTTATAACCAAAGTCCCAATTTTAGGAGATACCAAGGGAATCAGTTCAGTTTAGTTATATTAATGTCCCGTTTGCAAGTAACTCTAGGGCCATTTTGAGTCTGGGCGGAGTCATCAGATCAATAGAACCCCTTTGTTTGCACCTCATTCTTCAGATTCTCCCACCACACCAACGGGAGGACGTTTGATCCTCGGTGTCAGATTTATCAAGTGCACCAGGCCAGCGTAGGCGGTGGATCTTTTTATGGAATCGAGTTTTTGAGCCTGGAGCCATCTAGCTCTGAGGTCATGATCTTATAATTAGGTCACTGTGGCCCTCCAAGCAAACGATGAAATTAGGATAATAATTATTACCAGGAATGAAAATTTATTATGCCTCGAATGTCATTTGTTCTTGCTGCTTCGCCAGTGCATACATTTTAAATCATAATCTTACAATCTGAAAAAGTCAAGAGCATTCAGCAAGAGATGAATATAAACTTATCAGTCCTTGAATTGTCATAAGTCCCGGTTTTCTTATGTTTGTCCCGATGTGCTGAAGGTTTTAACATCTTATCCCAGTTCTCATAATAAGAATTCCTTATTTCAAAAGTAGTGATGTGAAACATATATATTATGCTGATAAAAGGTTTTGATGATTTTATTTTACCAAGTATTAAAATCTGTCATAATCTGCACTCTATATAACAGTGAATAAATTCGTCTAACTTTTTTGTATTCTAACTTAGATTGAATTCAATAAAACTTAGTGTATTTTCCATACACTAAGTTTTATTGAATTCAATCTATATTAAATGGTTAGATTTTATAAAATTTAATCTAAAACGTGATCATTCAATCCTGGATGAATACTTTATAACAAATAATTCATTTTTATTATTACCTTTACTATTTTCAATTTCGTACGAATCTGACACAATGATCTGGATAGAACGATTATTTTCTATGAATAGTAATAATTTGGAAAGAATATTTATCAGAAGTAACCTCTATAAAGAATGAATCTAGTTTGTATTTATTTTAATGAGCTAAAAAGTGGGTCTATAAAGGGCATTTAACTCAAAACAGGAATGCTTTTCGATCTGAGAGAGAAAAAAAAGGCAAAAACTAAGAGTGTCTCATCTTGTCGAGATGTCTGGACTCTATACGGGCGAATTCAAGTACTTTGCTGACCTAAGCAAATCACAATACAGATAGTAAATTTAGTTTCATTTTTCAATACAATTTAAACATGCTAAGGATTCATCTTAGGCTACTATTATTTTTATTAATTTCCTGAATATGTAATTGTTTTTATTCATTTTATTATGACAATGACCGGCCCAGTATCGCCGTTTGTATCAAATATCATTGATTCAGATATTCTGTTTTATAAATATTCTAATAATTAAGTGAACTTAGTGAAACATACTGAAACCTGTATAATTGTACTTGGAAAATTGTTAATAGTATCCTAATATTTTATCATTCTCAGTATTTGTATTTTTTACAATTTCATTATTCGGTAATTAGAATAAGGAATTTTTTTTATCGACCTTCTTACGCCCCCCCCCCCTTTCAGCTTAGAGATCCTGGACAACCACCGGAAAACCACCTCTGACTTTTGTATATCCAACTGGCAAAAGTTCACTTGAAAAGACTTAAAGTATCGTTTTGATGGGAAATCGCGAACGCTAAGCGTTTCTGGCGGCAGGGTTGAAGTCGCCAAGTTCCTCCTCCGCCAAGGCTCTTTCGTGCAACCTTGTTCCATCTTCCTCCCCATTCTCTTTATTAAGGGGGAAAGATCCTCCAACTTCGCATGTGTGTCAATATAATTAAAATACCTTCAAAATAAATTATTGGACATTAATTTAAATTGATTACCTAGCCGCGAATTGATGATAAACTTCAAACTCCAAATCATCTCTCTGCGTTTTGAAAGCTTTACGAGTTTTCCTGCCCTCCCCCCTCTACCTATAGATCATTCCGCGCTTTAATCTGGAAGGGCGAATATATTTATTGTTTCTTGGGTAAAACCCTCTTATCTGGAGGAGGCACGGCCACTGAAGATGAAAAATGACTCATTTCCGCCGGCATGGATTTTAGAAGTCTTTGAATAGTTCGGGGAGGTACTTTAAAACGAATTCATCCCTCAATTCGAAAGTGATTGAGGTATTCAGGTGGTCGGACACTGGACGTTTTTGACTCCCGATCCTTGGGGAATAACTTAACTGGATATTTGACCAGATGTTGAATGTTTGGAGTTTACTCAGAGTTAACGTTGGCCATTAAATAAACTTCCAAGTTCAACTTAAACCTATTTTCAAAGAAAGGGGTGAAATTGATATTGGAAGCTGATTGATTTCGATTTTCTGCAAAGGTCAGCTTATGTCCAATACTTGTCGGTCAAACAGTTGGCGACAAAATGTTAGAAGAGCATCGAATTACCAATTTGCATCGTTAAACTCATTGATAGTAGTTGGATAATACATACATAACTCCCGCGATATGTGGTGTCGGAGAAGGTGTTAAAGACCATTTTGATTAGCATTATCATCTGACATCTAAAGGAAATCGGGACTGAAATAAATCAGTATCAGTGGTACCCGATGCACATATACGATTTCTATTACTAATCTCTTGTCCTTGAATACTTTATTCGATATTTTGTAGCAAATTACTTGCCCAATAGTTCTGGTTAAAGTAAGTGAAAGAAAAAAGCATCTTTTAAATTATTTTCTGCGGACGAGACAATCATATTTATCAACTGTTTTTTTAATGTTTTTTCTGCTGATAAATATTATTTGCAGGTAATAAATACATGGATTCGATTCATTGAGATGGTTCTGCAATGTATTAGAGGTTGCGATTGACTTAGCGAGCATTGTAGATGCTCATGTGCTATTTTCTCCGAACTTCGTTTCAAACTGAAATTTTTATTCAAAATATCGTTAAATTTTTCTTTTTCAAATATATTCATCGCTTTTAGATATCTTGAGATTATAATCAGGAATATTTCACTGGGTGTAATATTATTTCGTAGCTTTCCCATCACTACCATCTTCAGATATCACTGTTTATAAAAACAGTTAAATTTTTTAAAAATCAGTATTGTTTATAAATTCTGAGTTGTATTCTTTTCTGTAAAAGTATCGTTTATAATTCCCGTTTTGCTTTCTTTTTTTTTGCAAAAGTACAGTTTATAATTTCCGTGTTAGCTTCTTTTCTTCAGAAATACAGTTTATAAGTTTTGTGTTGTCTTCTAATCTGCAATGATATTTCATTTCCTTTTTTTTTTTTCTTTGCAGGTCTACAAAAAGAAAACTGAAGCAGCGAAGAAGGAATATTTGAAGGCATTGGCCGCTTATAGAGCAAGTCTGGTATCTAAGGTAAGTACTGATGACATAAAAACAATTTTTACTCGTTCAAGATTTAATTTACAAAAAAAATCAAATGATACAAGTGAGTAAATTAAGAAATAATCGGAGCAGTTGAACTCCAAAATGTTTTCTTTAAAATAATTTCTAATCTTTTTTCTTTAAGAGCGTTACACGTTTGTTATGATTATATCTAGCTCGTGATCTAAGTGCTAAAAACTGAAAAGAACCAAAATTTAGTGCGTAATGCCTTCATAATAATTCAAAACATGAAATAATCATATGCATTTAGCATACATCGTTAGAAGAATATGAAGCTTTTGCCAGTGATAGAACCCTTGGAAAAAGTGAGCTGCACCCCAAAAGATTGGTAAAAAAAATTAGAAATCTGCTTAAAAGAAGTTAGTGTAAGCTATCTCAGAACGAATATTTTTTAGGAATATAAGTCGGATACTATTTGAACAAACCGCGTATTTAATAAATCGTTTTACAGGAAGTTTGCATTGAAATTGATGAAAATTGATTTATTCGTAATGTTTTTGTTTCTTATACTTCTTTAGCTTGATTGAATATATTCGTTAGTGTATTTGCGAAGTATTAACGTATGTATGTGTATGAAAGAGAGTGTGAGTTTTGGTGAGCGAGTTTTGAGTACATGTTTCAAGTCGTTGGTAAGTTTTATTTTTTCATTTTTATTTTTCTCCCCATTTGGACGCATGATACTGATAATGATAGATACTCCCTATTTGATTGATACTGAGTTCAAAATTCAATTTTATAGCGGTTTTGAAAGAAATGCATCTTAAGTGTTTCAAATTTGAATTCTCTATTCAGTCTAATATAATTTAGTCCCCTTTCCCCTGTTTTGTTGGAAATTTATTTAGTAGCCCAAAACATACTTTTTCCATACGAACGAAATACATACGAAAATATAATTTTTGAAAATGAGGCATTAATTAATGCCAAATGTAAAAATCGCCACAGTGTAAAAAAAATTGAGTATTATTATATTTATTTAAATCAATTCCAAAAGCCAGTAATCGATTGCGAAGAAATGCCAAATCGCAAAGGCTACCTTGCTTTATATTATGAAAAGATTCTGGTTAATGTATTTCAGCCAAATTTAATTTTAATGGGTGATCTGTTGCTCTATTGTTTTCATATACATTTCTGATTATTAATTTTGAGAATTCTAGCAAAATCGAGGTGTTTTCAAAAGTTCCATAATTCCGAGATTTATACATCTGAATTCAATTGAAATCATTTCTCTAACATAAGGTCTTGATTTTGACCAACTATATAGACAACGTTGTTAATATTAAAAGTGAAAGTTTATTATTTTTTATTTTACTAAACTTTTTTTAGAATTCTCATTCTTTTAAAAATACTCTTTTATTATTATTTTATCGATAGCAATTCATTTGGTTCAATTGATTCCAAAGCTTCCAGCTTTCCTAATTATCATAGACTGATTTTCTTATTAGATTATATATGGTAACATAAAACACTGAAGGAATATAGCTAATATGTATAAGTGTGTGCTTATATAAACACTTTTCAAATGTATAATTACTAATACCACTTTTTAGCACTTTTGCCAATGTATCCCAAATCTTTTCCTTACCAATCAAATAACTGGAGTTTCTTGTTTCAGGCTGCAAATGATCAGTCAGATAATATCTACGGAAGCAATGGTCCTAACGGGTCTACTCCGACATCTATGTCTACATCAATGTCGGCACAGTCTCTGTCGCCCCTGCAAAAGAAGTCGCCGCTACTGACATCGCTTATGGAAGGAACACAGCCTTCAGGCATGCAAACGATGTCCAATCAGCAATCCCTTCTCATGGGACAGGTAAGCATTCTATTAAAATTCGGTGTAGTAAAATTCTTATTTATCTAAACACAGCTCAGAAACCTACGAATCCTGTCTCTAGGCATCTTAAATTTTCTGTCTTATCAATGTCATCAAAAATTAAAGATTAGTTATATTCAGACTTGGCTATTGTCTCTCCTGGAGAAGGGATCACCTCAAATATGGGGATGAGAAGTCGTGGGTTCTCACTTCTCTGGAGACTATAGCAATACTGATGCTGCTGTGTTAGCTAGAAGGTATCTCCTACGGCAGGGGGGCGTAGTCTGTAATCGCCTTTTTGTAACTGACTACAGCACCCTTGTTAATATTATTGGGACCCGATCCTTCAGAAACACTGCACTTCGTGTTAAGATGGGATGATGGGATACGTCTCTGTTCACCGAATTGAGGGTGGTTTTTTTCTTACTCAAATATATACTAGACATGGTGTATTTTCTGAGCATCAAAGCCGTTTCTTTGACAAAAATTTGACTCGTAAATGTAGCACTGTTGAAGGCTAAAAATCACGTGATCAAAGCGAGAACAGAGACTCATACGACCAAGAAATTGGATGACGTCGAAGAACTCTTAAAAATTCCAGTCCTTAAATCTTCTATTAAGGGCATTTTGTCAAAGCTCTTATCTTTAGTTCTCTCCTAATGACGAGTATTCATTCTCTCTAGGACCCTTTATTGTTTGCAAGTGTTCAATATCATCGAGTGTTGTTTGTTCCTTCGTGCAAGGGGGCATCTTCGGCGACTCCCATCAAGTTCCCCGCATGATCTTTTGTTAATTCAGGGCATTGCATGCATGCCAGTTTAAATTGTAAGTGTAGCAGCGAGAGGAATTTGAGTTTGTTGTAATTTCAGAAGCAAAAAAAAAAAATGTCTGTCTGTTACATTTGTACATTGTTAGAAGAAATAATAAGATTGCAATGTGCTTGCAGGCAGACATTTTCTGGGGAAAGTGTTACTTGAAAATTTCTTCAAACGAAGCTATAGAGACTATGAAATTCGGAAATTTATTTCCAATCTTGTAATATCTGTCTTTGTTAATGCAATTTTCTATTTTTTTTTGGGGGGGGGTAAAAGGCTTTCTAAACAAGTTCTGTGTTCATCATATGAAATTGGCTTGCTATATTACAGGATTTCCTGTGGCCGATGTATTTTCTGAGATACATGGTGGAATGATTATTCATTATTATTTTGTTTATGCTCGTTTTTATAATTTTAACGTCATTTTTGTTTACCATCAATATGTGAAGCAGAAATATAGGAACTTGCAACTTTTAGAATTTTATTATAATGAAGGATTTCTTTCAATTTATTGAAATGATATCTGATATTTTGATATCGAATACTCTTTATTTTTACCTTTAACACTTTGAGTACCTTGTCATCCATCTTTGTTTAACTTTAAAAGTTCTCATTCAGTGTAGAATTTGATGCAAGTAAAACTAATATGCATGTTTAATTTATATTCTCTTGTTTTAACACGTTGTTTACCGTATGAATCACCTATGATTCACAACTATAATATAATTAATCTCTTTTCTACTATAATTAAGAGATAAAGTAAGCATTTTATTAGATAGTGAATCGAATCACTGGCAAATCATGGCAGCGAACGTTGTTAAAAAAGATGAGAATCATCTCATAAGGTGAAATGTAGAGCCATGCATAATTTGTACGGTATTACATGCTACTAGATACATACAAAACACACTCCAATTTTTTACAAACAATTTCCTTACTAACTTCCTTCTTTTTCAGAACCCCATGAACGGCGTACACCACCCTCACATGATGCCCCAGCACATGTCACCTCACTCCTCGACGCCTCCCTCCCACCAGATCCTCCACCAGATGCTGTCCCCTGGGGCCCAACAGCAGCAGCAGCAGCAAATGATGCACATGGGGTCACCTCCTCCACCCTCCTCCCACATGATGCAGCAACACCACAACATGCAAATGGCCTCTCTCAACAACAACAACAATAACATCTCGTACACCTCGAACATGGTGAGTAGTGATAGATTATAAGTTCAATACCATGTTCTTGCTTTTATGTATAATATAGGATTCCAATAATTTCATAATTCGAACAAATACATTGATTTTGATGTGGAGCATAAAATTATTTCAGTTCATTTCGGACTTTTATGACTTATAATGAGCTAGCGTTTTGAGTTTAACTTTGTAGTATTAGTAAAAAATACTGAATATGCTTTTTAGACCACTTCCCTTTGAACGTTTTTGTCCAAAATTCCAAACAGATTAAAAATTTTGGAGTGAAGATGACATAGCGAATTTCATTCGTCGAGCTCTTTCTGTACGTTATATTTACGCATAAATTAACAAAAAGACTATAGTTGATTATTTGGGTAAAATTTCGATGTTGTTCTCGACTGACTAATCCCTTCCTTTCCAACTTATTATATGTGTGTTTTTTTATTTATATCTTTAAAGTATACATTAAAAATATTATTCATAGAGAGATTTTCAATCACTGACAACGACGGCTGTATCAAATAATATTAACTGAAAGCAAATTAATTTTCTTTCTGAATTTTATAAATTTAGATCTTGTTATTTGATGCTCTTATTGTGTAATATCGATCAGTATTGTGCAATATAGCACTTTGTTACTTTTTGGGTAGCTCCTAATTAATTTTTTGGATGTGTGCGCATGTATTTAGTGCCGTTTATTTGTTTTGCAGTCTCCTCAGCTCACTCACCAGCAGGCCCAGCAGCAGCAGCAACAACAGCAGGGCATGATGTGCACATCACCCCTACAGAACAGCTGTTCCCGGGGTGGAGATGCACAACAAGACTGGGAGAGAGACTATTGCAACAATGACTGCGTGGTCTCGCATTGCAGGTGAGCGTCAGTCCATCTCTAGCTTCATAACGTCATGATTTCAACAGTTAATTTTAAAAAAATTGTGCGTTTGAAGACCAATTTTTAATGTATTTTAAGTAATATTTATTTAAACTTTTTTAATAACTGTAAAAATGTTTGTTGGATTTTTAGTTTTTTTCCGGAACGGTATGGATCTCATCTCGGAAAGCAATTTTTAACCAAGATTCAAATAGTCAGGATTGTTATATACTGTTACAAATTTGTTATATTGCTTCCACGCTCAGTTAATGTCCTTGTTAAAATAGAAGTTTTACAGGCAGTTCTAATGAATGCTCAGAAAATGACGATATTGGCCTTAAGCTTGGCTAGAAAACTAATGTACCTAGAGTATTTGAGCATTTTGGGGATTGTTCCGTTAGACTCAAGGACGGACGTTTTTTCTAGAACGTTTTTTCAATGCCCTGTCACCCAAAATATATTGTTACGGAAAATAATGCAAAACTGATTCGTCTGCTACTTATCATAAAGTCTCTTTCAGACAGCCAGCGCGTTCAGACAGGCACATTTTCCCCTCTTTCCCCTCTCTTTTGGTTTTTCCGGGGTTCTTTGATATCTGTTCATTTTACCGATAATTTGCGGGAAGCTCCCGATCGATGTCCACAGGTGTGTGTGTGTGGGGGGGGGTGTCTACAATGGGCAGATGGCAGATTTACGATCATATCCATAAAGGCAACAAGCTATCGGAAAGGGGCTTAAGACTCGTTTGAGATCAACTCAACTGACTGATTCTCAAATTTGTCGTTTGATTATTTTTATAGTTTCCGTAGAAGGACAAAGAAGCTTCTGGAAAGATATCGTAACTACGCTCCTAATTAATATATTCTGGTAGTTTCAGAAACTTTCGTTTTTGTCGGCAAGCATGGGGTCATGGATCCATCAGAATTATATGTAAAACTATGCTCCTTGCCAAGGATTTACTCTACAATGAATCAATGTTACAAATTCGATTATACAATATTTTAAAGATGATTCAAGTTATAGTTTATTTATAGCATTTGTAATGACGTTTTATACTGAAATAGTATTTTACCTTGTTCATTCGAATAAAATTTACTTGTGAAACAAACGATATTTAAATTATATATTTCTGTTTCAGAGATGTTTTCACCACCTGGGTAGCGGCAAGACCGCCACAGAGCTCTTACGCCTCAGTGAAATAATGAAAAGAAACCGAAGAAATCTTCATGTAAATCTACTCTCTCTGAGACAAAAAACTGAAAAAACAAACATAGACTATACGGTGAAAAAAACTCAGCATCGACTGCAAACATTTCCTGAACATTCAACGCACAGATGCCATAACAACTAATTATTATATTAATAACAGTTATAACTATTATAACCTCGAAGATAAAATAAAAAAAAACAGAGAGAAGTTCCGTTTGGTGATTGTTTTCTCTACAACAGAAACCGGGAAAGTCTCTAAACAAAAAGTCTCTAAACATGCGACTTGTCACTCCGAGCTGTGGTCTCGCTGACTATTAGATAGTGGATTCCCCGAGAGAACTTTTTGAGTAGTCGTTTTACTGTCACTGCATCTGCTACTTTTATTGTTACTAAATACATGCGTTTATATATATATTGTTTTGTATTTTCCCATGAAGTTTAACTCATGCTATCTGGATGACCCACAAGGACTTTATTGTGTACAGATATCGCGAAAAGAAAACAAACATTTCCTCTTTGGACTGTTGGAGCTTTTTCCTGTTTTGTGAAATATGCCTGGAAAAGACAATTTGACGTTTTGGAGGGTAGCAGCGAATTCCAAGAATTCATAGATGAAAGGTTAAAAAATCTGCCTAATTTTCACATGCCTAATAAATTCAGTCCCAGAAAGAAGTGGAAAAAACTCAATAATCTATGGTTAAATAATGAAAAAATTGGATTGAAATATACTTAAGTTCATGTTGAGATGTTATATTTATATACAAATGGATTAATGCTGGATTATATCATGTGTTGAACAATTTGATTTGGTCGATTGCTTTAATCATTTTCAGGGTTTATTTGATTTGATCTTGTACAAGAACTTAAAACTATCTCAAGTCATCAAATGACTTTTAAAAAGAAATACATATTCAAAATTTCCTCATCGTTTTTACCTTTTATATGGTTCCCAATTTTATGTTCATTGAGATCGGTGAGATTAATTCTAATAATGGACGATATTAGGAAATCATATCTACTTTCACCATTTCATTTCATAACTTCATACATTTATTATCTCTTTACTGTTTTTAATTTTATCTTTCCTAAATTGTAAAATTATTTATGCATTACCTTATCTTTCAATCAAAAATTGAAGAAAATCGCAACATTTTTTTTATGACAATAGAATATATATATTATATAAATTTATAAATCAAAGTAACATACTTCAGAATGGTCTATATCTATATATTGACCATTCTGAAGTATGTTACTTTGATTTATAAATTTTTATATATATTTTTGAAAATCCATTCCAGAAAATTGTTTAAAAATATTTAAATAACATCTTTGAAAAAAAATTGCAGCTTTAAAATGTCCTTTATATTTTAAATATTAGTTTCCTGAGCATCATATTTTGATGTTTCATCCTATCAATACCAATTTGAAATTGCAAGAAAATTGTGGTTAGCTTTCTAAAATGGATTCAAATGACTGTAGCTTTATGGTGAAGGATACAATTCAAATTCCAGGTACACAAACCGAATGAAATAATTCAACCTAATGCTGAAAACTAAATGAATTATTCCAACGGACGGCTCTGAGCAGAGGAAACAATTTCCAAAGCTTTCATTTTCTTCTCAAAGGTTTCTCTAATGGTATATATGTATAAACAAGTTCTTTAGTACAGTGAAAAAGCACACAAAAGCAAACAGCATTTCCCCATATATTTACTAAAATATGTGGATATTTTACATAGGACTGTTCTTTTTGTTTTCGTTCCTCAATGGTGTGGGGGTTTCAATTCAATTTCCAAATGATGTTCTGTATGTAGTTTTGTAGGTAGTTTCTATGGTTCTAGTGTTGTAATAATTGTTGAGAACTATGGAAACTTTAGATCTGAAGTAGGAGCTATTTAAAGCGGCCCTACATTGCTAAAAAATAAATTTTTAAATTTGAGCACTTAATGTACTTTAGGATTATTTTTTGTATATTCAAAAAAAATAATAAATAAATAAAAGTAAAAATATTGAATTAAAAATGGAGTCGCTAATTAATTGTATTTGCCTAACACATCTCTGGTATTTTCATAACTAAGAGAAATATGGCGGCCGCTTTACAATATCTTCTACTTTTTGGGAACGAATTTGAAATCATTTTCAATTTCTGAAAGCAAAGTTTAGTGTTTGCTTCACGTTTTTTTTTTCTGTGCAAAAAAAAAAAAAAGGAAAGAAATTAAAAATTTTCTTTTTCGCTTTCCTCACGGAAAATACTGATGTTACATGTGTGCATAAAATGTAAGTCTTGTATTTAAGTGAAAAATTGAATAAAAAAGAATATGTTGCAAAACTGAATCATCTGAGTCTTTATTCGTATCAGAACCTATATCTATCTATTATATTATAATATATATAAATTTATGTAAATGATGAGTTTTATTCGCTTTGTGATTGGTAGACAACCTAACCCAAGACACTTGAGGTTTGTTTTGCCAGTATTGTTTGAAATATTTTTTAAAATTATTATTATGTCGTAGTAAGTATTTACATTGCACTTGACGGTGAAATGCGACAGAAAAAAGCACTAAAACTTTAAGTAATACCAAATTAACAGCAAATGAGTTTAAAACAATATTATTTATTGATTCTACTTTTAGATACACTGTTTGTGACAACACGAATGAATTGCTTTTCCGAGTAACGGAAATTTTTCGTCTCTCGACTAAGAATCGTCTGAATATCTAACAATACACCCTGCATTTTTTTTTTAAATTCAGGTATATGCAGAAAAAATACGAAGGAAGACTATAACGGTTTAATTTTCTTAACATTTTTGTTTACTTTTACGATATAATTTTTTTTTTATCTTGCGGAAAAAGTTAAAAAAAGATATTTCTGAATTTTAACTCATCCTAAAATATTACTTTTTTTTATATTTGAAAGTGAAGTTTAGATTTTGAATTATTGTTTTTATATTTGAAAATTTTATTTTTGTGTAATTGTCATGAACAAATAGTTTTTTATCCGTGGACAATACCAGGACGAGTGAGCGAAAACGAGCAGGGTTCAAAATCGCCTTATAGAATACTAGCCGCCTTTGGCGACCAGCCGGTTCGCCAGTATTACCGCTCGCTACAATTTTCAATTAAATATTTTAAGTAACTGGTCTCTTAATAGATTCTCAAACAAAACATTTTTAATCTTCAAATTTTGATAGTCATACCAAACTTATACTTTAGTTTAGATCGTTCCGTTCAATTTACTCTATATATTTTGCTAATTTGTTGTCATTTCCGGTAAAACGTCAACTTTAATTTAAAGTGAAAATGATGAAATTGCAATTAATATAAAGATATTTTTTAATAAAACCAAGCGTTTTATTTTATTTATCATCGTTATTGCTATTTATTTATTACTATTATTATTGAATATGAGTACTGCAAACAGAATCGCTCGGTATTTAATTCTTATGTGAACTACAAAATATTTTTCATAATTTATGTAATATCTCAAAAAATAATTCAACAAAAATTTCTCAGATTCTACATAAAATTCAGTGTTTGGTTTTGCTTTCAAAAGGATTGAAATGAAATCAATCATAATATTTTGTTCCGATCTATAAATATATTTCAAAAATTATGAAGTCTAAATTTAATGCAGTATGGTATCATATTCTGAGAAATATTCTGGACACACCAAACTTTAAATAAATGAATGAATGTTTCGATTTTCCACTATCAACTAAGACTGATTTATGAAACTTTGAATGTTAAAAATTTAGAAAAACTCAACATTTTTATAATCTTAGGCCAATTAATCTTGAGAAACCTGCGCGCTGATTGGCGTATTTTCTTTGAAACGATCGATGGAAAATCTAAAATTATCCTTTTTTTTATTGAATAGTGATATTCAAATTTTCATAAATCAGTCAGTTTAAGTGATTGATTTAGTTGATTGGAAATTAACTCTTTTTATTTAAAATATTAGTGTTTCAAGAACATTTTGTTATTCGTGATTTCCACAGCAGAAGCTTTATGTAAAATCAAAAATTCGTTATTTATTAGAGCATTTATTGAATTAAGTAAAATATAATAATTTTCTATTTAAACCATTTTAGTATATCAGTTGTGTTCGTGTGTCAACAAAAATAGAATGCAGACAAACTTATTATGAAACTAAATCTTATTACATTGTAGATAATATCAAATTTACATCAACTTATTTTCATTCAAAATTCTAGCATTGTTTTTAAACAACAAATTAAAACTTTCAAAAATATCACTGTTGCCAATCTGAATTTCACAACTATTTACAAAATAAAATTTATAATTATTAAAATAATCGTTTGCTACTTTTAAATAAAATATTTAGGATTTATGTCGCAACAGATCTGTGTCTTACTAAAGGTTTACAAATTAGCTGTGTGGCCCTGATTTGAATGAATATCTTGTTCATATTAAACAAAACTTGCCTTAAAATAAAACTGATTTATTGGATTAATAATATAGAGAGTGTAAAAGATCATAAAATAATTTTTCTTGAATTTATTTTTTAGAAAAAAATAGTACTTCTTATTTGTTTCATTTCCTACAGACGATTTTATTTCCAAAAAGATTTAATTTATTTTTAATTGGAGCTTTAATCAATGTGATGGCAACACTTTGAAAAAAGCTATTTTTTTCCCAGGAATGCGAAACGTTTATTTTTATTTTGTACGAAAGAAATTGTTGAAAAATAGAGTTAAAATATTTATATAAAAATTCATTAAAAATAGAAATTTAATTTTGATGTTAAAGCATTGGTAGCATTTAAACGATAAATTTTTGATCTTTAACGTGATGTAAAAATCTTTTTTGTGCGGTAATATTTTCGGAAGTTATAGCAGAAACACGCCAAAATTTCGCTTAATTTTTAAATAAATACGATTCTAATTAAAAATTCGAAAAAATAACCCCCAGGTGCACATTCCCGGCCTCCAAGGTATACACGTGCCAAATTTAGTAGCTGTAGGTTGGATGGTCTGGCCTGTAGAGCGCCAACACACACACACACATTGAGCTTTATTATAAGTATAGATATATACAGTGTCTCACAAAAGTGATGGGACACTTGTGATTTACAAAAGGAAACTGTAATAAAATAAATTAAAAAAACATGTACAAATTTTTTGTGGGTGTGTTTCATACTTAAATTTAATAACAATTATTACATAACATACATTTTGTCAAAATATTAAAATATTAATTTAATAAAAATACAATTGTTTAGAACGGAGCAAAAAATAGCTCACATAAGTGATGGGACACCATTAGATATGCAACAAAAATCGTCTGAAATAAGCAATAAAAATATTTTTGGTGATTTTATTTTTACTCAAAAGCAATTGGCAGTAATTTATAAAATCGTCTGCAGTATTTCTCTCCAGTTTGTTTTGGAATTTTTGTGTTTTTTAGCTCTGTGCAGCCATAAATACTAAACGAAAAGAAACTTCGCCTGAAATTCGAAAATTAGTTATTAATTTGCATATTGAACGTGGAAAATCTAGTAGAAAAACTGCTGAAACAGTTAACTTGAGTCATTCAACAGTTTTCAATAACATTAAACGATATAAAAAGATTCATATTAGTCAGGATAAAAGAAGACCTGGCCGACCATCAAAGCTATCCAATGGAATAAAGCGAATTGTCGTTCGAAATATTAAAAAACATCCAAGAAAGAGTGCTCCTAAAGTTGCTGCTGATTTACAAGCATTATATGGAATAATTGTTAATCCTGAGACTATTAGAAGGGTAATTCGATCTGCTGGATATCACGGTAGAGTAGCCAGGAAAAAATTCTTCGTAAGTGAAAAGAATAGAAAACTCAGACTAGCTTTCTCAAAATCCAACATAAATAAGAATTCTGATTACTAGAATAAAGTTATATTTGCTGATGAGAGTAAATTTAATATATTTGGTTCTGACGGTAGAATCTTGGTGTGGAGAAAACCCAGGGAAGAATTTCGCAAACAGAACTTGGTGCCAACAGTAAAACATGGTGGAGGAGGAGTTATGGTATGGGGGTGTATGTCGTCCGCTGGAGTTGGTAATCTTGTTTTTATTGGCAGTATAATGGATCAGTACAAGTATATTGACATTTTAAAGCAAAATTTGAAATCTTCAGCACGAAAATTGAACCTTCATAACGATTTTAAATTCTATCAGGACAATGACCCCAAGCAGACTGCTTTGAACGTTAGACTCTGGCTGCTGTGTAACTGTCCTGAAATAATAAAAACACTACCACAATCTCCAGACTTAAATCCCATAGAGAATATTTGGCAAGAATTGGAATCAAGAATTCGCAAACACACCATTTCTTCAAAACAACAATTAAAATCGGTGCTTCAAGAAGAATGGGGTAAAATCCCTCCAGAAATCACAAAAAAAATTAGTTGAATCCATCCCAAGAAGATTAAATCATGTTTTAAAAGTAAAAGGAAATCCAACAAAATATTAAAACCTTTTAAAAAGTAAAATTTTTTGATAAATATTTGATGGAAAAGTAAGTGTCCCATCACTTATGTGAGCTATTTTTTGCTCCGCTCTAAACAATTGTATTTTTATTAAATTAAAATTTTAATATTTTGACAAAATTTATGTTATGTAATAATTGTTACTAACTTTAAATATGAAACACACCCAAAAATGTTTTGTACGTGTTTATTTCTTTATTTTATTACAGTTTCCTTTTGTAAGCCCAAGTGTCCCATCACTTTTGTGAGACACTGTATGTAAACATAATTTTTGAAGCTAAGTCATGGCCGAAGACAGAAAAGACACTGAATTTTTAACTCCGTTTTATTTCCATCCAGGGAGGCATGATTTTTTGTACAAGCAGGAGCGACGAGCACAACACGAAATGACTAAAAGCTAATGAAAATTTTATCCCTGTGATTATATTCTGTGAGATTTTAATAGGGATTTCTTACACGCGTCGACCACAGGCAAGGGAATCATAGGGATCTTTTAGAAGAATTTGCTCACTGGACAGTTTTTTGTGCCATCACTCGGAGCATGTGAAAGTGCAACTTTAAGCATTTTCACAGCACTTCTGTTGAATTAATTAAATAGAAAATGTGGAATAGGATCAGAAAATGAGAGAATATTTTAGAATGAAGTTAATATGGGCTAAATTAAAATAAAACTTTGGAAATTAATTAAGTTTAAATTAGCTTTTAAAATATTACATACACATACATATATATATTCTCTATTGAAAAAAATTCTTATATTTTACGCCAATTTCATCTAATTATTTCCACTTTAGAAATGATTATTTAGATAATAATCAATTACTTCAAATTTTCCCATAGGAATTCTATGTAATTTACTTCCGTGATGTTTATTTTTAAATGAAATATCTTTTAATGTTTCGAACATCTTTTCATTATGATGCAATTTTTCGATACTATAAAGAAAAAAGGCATGTGAGATTAGTTGTATTTACGCCTCATTTGAAAAAAATTCTGGGAAGAATTTTGCAATTTTGAATCAAAATCAAATGACAAAAACGATTTATAGGACAGACTAAATCAGCAAGATGGGGCATTTGAATGTAAAGGAGCCAATGGGCGTGTTTTTAGTAAAATATTGTCACCATGCCACACAGCCAAGATATTAGAAATAATTTTTATCCTTTTGAGATAAATAAGCCTTCGAGTTAGGTTGATAGTTATTCGTTAATATATCGATATAATTAAAATAACTGATCCAACTAAGAACCAGTGCAGACCTCCAACCACTATACCAATTTCACCAATTGTTATTTCACCTGAAAACTTCTGGCCCTTACATACTCATCAGTAGTTATAGTTTTCTTTTCCATTATTTAGGCCCCTTTACAATATCTTTATTCCAGGCAATATTTTTTTTTTCCATTTCCCACCGCACTTTATTTTGTAGATAAATCTCGATAACACTATTTCACCGTATGGAAATAAATCTTGACTAAGTCCTTCAATTACAATTACTCTATTGATTGCGCCAGTTTCTTTCTACTGTAACCTCTGTAAAAGTAGAATTTATTTACCAATAAAGACTAAAATCTGATCTCTGGAACGTATATTCCTTTTAGAGAGGAAAGATTTAATACATTCTATAATATATTCAAGAGTTAATATACTATTAAGATAAGATCTAATCTTATATTAATAGTTTTTGTTAGTATCTTTTTTGTTAGTATATATTTTTAAAAAAATGTATCTTTTCATCGAAGCAGTAATCAATTAAAAAGTCTGCGTCGGAAGATCATCTAATCGATTCGTATTTCTTGAGTTTTTACAAACAGCAGGTTAATAATAATGACAGGCGATACCCTAACTTGACAGCGGAGATAATGTTAAACGATCGCATCGGGTAACATTTTCTCCCTGTCAGAAGCTGAGATGTGTGAAAAGTCGGAACTTGACACAGACGCGTTATTAATTTTCTTTCAGATTAAGAACTATGATTTTCCGAAGGGTATTCGTCTAGCACTTCATTGACTTCGCACGCTGGATGCATGCGATCTCTTCTTATCTTATCGTGCGCTGTAGAGTGACAAATTTACTCATCGGCTTTCATTACTTGTACTTGACAAAATTTGGGATATAAAATTTGGGATATTTGACGATTTTATTTGGGATAAAAAGGTCTTCGGTACATAAATACATGAATTACAAATTAAGATCTGCAATTTTTCAAACAAATGACACATCACAAGACCGGACACAAATGAATAGATATTAATATTAAAATAAAATAGATCGGAACCTGTTAAAAATTCTTTACGGAGTTGAGTAACTTTATTCTGAAACCTACTTTTACAAGTATTGATTATAATTAAACAAAGAACTGTATGTATCTAATATAGGAAAACGCGATGCAAATGAAATTCTATTTTTACAACACTTAAGAAATAAATTAAATTAAATACAAGACGGTAAAACATATCGAACTAAGATTTCTTTCAGTAAATGAAGGTAAAGAACGAATACTTTATTTATAAAATAATTTTTTTTCAAAACACACTAAATTGGAACATATTGACAAAAAAAAGTGAATATTTATTTAATAAGCATGAATTTAATTATTCTGAAAGAAATTAATGGATTAAAGAAAATGATAAAGAAATTATTTTTAAAAAAAGGTAAAATGACCAAACTTATAAAATAAATACATTGAAGGTTGTAAATATTTATATATTGCAAAGATTCACCTAAATGATTGTTTAAGATTATATTTATTTTATTCATTTGCACACGATTTTGCTTTTCTATATAAAATAACACAGGATAAAAATATAAAAAGAAAAATAAATATATCATCATATTTATCCAATTCATTTTCGTAAATTAAATAAAATTCATACAATTTTTTCATTATTTTCTCTATTCTCTACAAAATCATGAACTATTTTCAACCTATTTATATGTTGTAAAAAGTTATGTAAATTAAGATAAGCAATTTTTCAAACAAATGACATATCATAGGATCGGTCAAATATACGTTTAAAGGAAGTTGAGACAATGTTAACTTTATATTTGATTAAATATGCTTCGTAACAAATACTAATATTAGAGAAAAATATTAATCAGAAGCTGTTAAAAATTATTTAAGAAGTTGAGTAGTTTCTTTCCTGAAACCTGCTTTTACCAGTAGTGTTTATGATTAAACACAGAACACAAATAACATTTCAGGTCTTCGATGTATGCGATAGCTGGTGTAAAATCGATTACAAAATTCTATTTTTATGGACATGGAAGAAGACGAAAAATAAATAAACCTCGTTAAACAGCGATTTATTTCACCGAATGTAGATAAAGCACGGTCGCTTTCTATTTATAAAATATTCACGAGAAAAGACAAGCTAGACATCAAAAATCATCGAAGCATTTTTGTAAATAAAAAGGATTTTTTTTGCAAAATAATTTCATATATATAATGCAAAATTTAGTAAGCATAGAAAGAATTCGCCATTTTCGGAATTTAACAATTTGTTTTAAAATAGTAAATCTAACAATAGTAAAAAAAGTGTATTTGAAATATGTGTGCTAAGATGATGATCTTCCGGTTAACCATAAATCGACACACGTATATAAAAAAGAATCCAGAATAGAATAACTTTAAAAGTAGCATAATATATAAATACAGGTTCGAAAATTATAGTTAATTTATTTTCGTTTCAATGCACTAAAAATAAATATTTGAAAAATTTGAAAATAATGTGATTTTTTTAAATTATATATTTCTAAAAATGAACTACAGTGTAGAAATGAATAAAAACAGGATTTATATGCATAATGATTATAAATTTTGCTGAGGGACATTTCTTACAATGGCAATAAAAGGCATTTTTTTTAATGTATACCGAATATCAGAAAAGAAAGAAAATGAATTTTTTACTTTAAAAATATTATACAGGAAATTTATATTTCAACTGCAAAACCGGATATATTTACCAGTTTATTTGCAAAATCTCAAATGAAACACGGATTAGGTTTCTAAGCAGATCAATGAAGATCTGTAAAAAAATATTGCTCAATTAATTAATTTTATTTCAAAAAGTAGTATGTAAAGAATATATCGAAGCTATCATTGCATTTACATTGGTACGAACAACTGTTATATCTTTCACATAATCGCGCGCCACCGTCTGTTAAAATATTTTTGACCGTTTAATCTGTGTCATTATCACATTTGTAAAGACAACTTCTGTTTTAGTGTCAAGCAATCTTGGCGATATTTTTTTAATGTCAAAGTGACTGATTTCTGTGCGGATAAAGCTAAGTTTAGTTTAATTTAGTTATATTAACGTCCCTTTGTAAAGCAACACTAGGGCTACTTTGGGAAGGATCTCGTAATTTTGAACCGCGGTCAGATGACGAGGACGACACCTGAGTTGGCACCCCTCTCTCCACACCACGCCACACTAACGGGGCGGAAAAAGCTAAACATGAATAAATATTAATTATGGAATCATAAGCTTCGTTTGTTATTTAAATACTTTTTGTGGGATTATAACAATGGTCAATGAGCTAAATTCTGCGATTTTTACCATCTTATTCTATAACATGTTCCCCTCTATGTATAATTAAAGATGTTTCTTACTATCTTCTTCCAGCCTTTTTTTTTTATTTGGCATTTCATTTTTTTTTCTTTTAGTAGTTTACTATTCGTTTCTATCCATTTTTAATGACCGTGAAGTTTCTTTAGTTCATAGAGTAGCAGACTTGTATTGCTCACTTTAATTGTTAATGTGTAGGCTGGGATAGCCTGGTTGTTAGGGCGTTGGATTCGCATCCCTTGGGTTGTGAACCGAAGACTCTCAGTGTGTGGTGGTGGCTGACGCACGTATAAATATGTCGTGGTCACAAAGTCCTCCATGTCGAAGGTAATACCTCTGGGATTGCTGGATCAGAGAAAATCGTTCTCTGGTTCAGGTCTAAATTACGATCTGTGGTCGAATGAATGAAATGCATGAATGAAGGCCGCCCCTTAAAAAGAGTTGTGACGCGTGAGTAGATAAGTCGTACTCTTGGCCCTAGATGGCGCTATTGAAAAACTAAAGACGCAAAAATGTCGGCTTAAATTCGCTTACTTCGTCAGCGGGCTTGTCTATGACAAGTGCCATCAGAAACAACAAATGTTAATCTATATTTACATCTAAAGTACGCTTCAAACTTTATTTCTTCTTGATTTTCTAATGGCGGATTTTTAACATTCAGATTAGGCACCTTCCCAGTCTGAGAAAGGGCCGCAATCGGGTCGATTAAAATACTTTATTTCCCTGGTTACCAAATAAATATGTAAAAAAAAAAAAAAAAAAAAAAAAAAAATTCTTTGAATTATAGGAATATGAACTTTTTATCAAGTATATTGTGTCTTGTTTCTATACATTTCATTACACTCACATGTTATTAAAATATTAATAAAATCGTACGCCTGCTTCAATATTGTGTACCAGCATCTATATAGGGTCGTCTTGATCCACAATAGATAAATAAAAACAAATGCATATTCACAAAGTTTGTAAAATGAAAATACATGAAATGACCTAAGTTTAATCATTAGCATGTTTAAAACGTGTTGAAATGTGAAAATAAAAAAAAAACTATCTTACTATTAAGAAAGGGGACCTCATAATATTCACGGCCTAGGGTCACAAAACAGCCAAATCCGCCACCGCCTAAATGCATTATTTGCTACAGAATGGTAAACCAAATGATTTCGTTTCCCAACAAGTAACTTGGAATACTATAAATAATCTTGGGAAAATACACATTTAGAGTTTTCTGCAGTGTTTCCTATAAACAGCTTCACCTCAAAATATCTGCAGCAAACTGAGTGGCGCGACAGCCCTTGATAATCCGCAAAACGGTCGAAAGAGAATGCAAATCAACATGAATATGCTCCTTGGACAATTTTTATTTATTTGGTTTTTTTTACAACATTTTTTTTTAATTCACATTGGCACTCTCTTCGAAAAAGTTTAAAGTCTGTTAAAGGATGATAGAAAAATATAAGCGGTTGCATGGCAAATCCAAAAAGAATAACAAATATAAAAAGTATACATAAAATATTTTACAATAAATATATCTCCACAGCCACAAGAACAAAATATTTGGAAATGCGCGATACATCAATGGAGTCATACATTAGTTGAGCTCGAAAAAAACTTATTCTGTAATTGCTGATTTTTATAGCTTTTGGGGATCTATGATCATAGAGAATTTATTGTATTTTGGTGAAGGTATCTCATGGTAAAATTATGCACAGTTACGTTTATAGTTAGAATTATAAATGCTTTCATAGTGTTTGATTGGGAAGTTGTGAAACCTCTTTGGGATCTAGGGTAAATAATCCTGGAATTGAAGCATATACTTATACTTTTGTTCAAAAAATATTACATTCAATTAATTTTCTTTAAGGAAAATAAAACTAATAAAATAGGAATAATAAAGGGACAAGATGCATCAACTTTAATTTCAGTAATAATTAATAAATTAACTGTTTCGACCTCTTCGGAAAATGCGTGTCTAAATTGTGTCGCAAAATTTGGGATAACTTTTATACTTCCAAGCACAGTATGTGCAATATGAAATTATTTTGTAATGAAAAGACTTTTATATTTTTATTTCATTAATCATATTTATTTATTTACTGGAACTAACATACATTTTTTGCACATGAACCATTAAAAATGCCGCCTCTTGAAGACATGCAAAAAGGATTCTTATTAACAGGCGCGCCACTTTTTGAATAGTCTAAAACAATTTATGATTGCTTCTGTGATAACTAATACAACACAGCAATACATTAAATAAAAACATTTCACATTATATGAGGTTTTCTGTATAATAATTATTAATAATCTTTTATTTGTTCCTTTGATTTCGACTTGACCTCAAAATATGTTAAACATCTTGAAATTTACGAATATGTTTGGGATTTTACTAAAATTGTAATTCAAACTGCTAATTGTCACTACTTATTACTTACTCCTAACGAATAAACTCGTCATAACCCAAAATGTACTTTTACCATGACGAGTATACTCTTGAAAAATTGGTTAAAGTACATATTGGTTTGAACTTTCTTTTATCATCGTACAATTAAAGAAACATCATATATAAAAACTATAAATAACTGTTTAGTAATAGATCTGTGGGATTACTAAGTTAAACCATGTAATTGAATAGGATTATATGAATCCTTTGAGCTATGAAAAATAATATGATGCATAATTATTCACTTAATGCAAGGTCTTGTAAATTGCTCCAAAAAATATATATTTGTTTTATGTTGAATTTTCCCGAAAAATTCATCTATATCTTCTAACCAATCTATGGGCATTCTGAACAATCAAAACTAAACGCTAATAAATAAAACACTAAAACGATGCATAGTCTTGAATGATGCCTGACAAAAGATATCCAAAGTGTTAAAATGCTTTAATTATCTGTAAATAACAAATATCTGGCAGACAGATTAAATTAATATAATTTTTTTTGTTTCAATCCCCTACAAAAGCTTTGAATTTTCTATACAAAAATACACAATTAAATTAAATTAAGGCTAATAATTACTAAGAAAATAAATACATTGTGAATCCATATGAACATAACATAAAATGAATTTTGTATCCACGAAATAAATTGTAGTCATTGAAAAATGAAAGTGTTTGTTAGACAGTAGGGTTAAACACCTGTATTCAGTATAAAAGTTAACGCATTTTATGCTGAGATGGAATTTCAGTATCTTGGGAATTAAAAAGTACGGATAATCAAATTTGCATTCACGCGAGTATTGAAAAACAGTTTGATGCAATATTTCTAATAATAGGAGATATTCTAACAGTTATACGATGTTTGCAAAATATTCCTCGGAGAAATATGCATTGAAATTCTTTTAAACGATGTAATCTGAAATTATTGTAATGACAATAGATGTCTTGTAATTACATAAGACCTTTTCACAATCTTGAAGGGATTTCAACACTTTAGCTTTGAGGGAGAACATTCGGTAATTGCACTTAATAATTCGGTATCAGAGCAATTACAGGGGAGAATATATTATTTTAAGCAATAGCATTCAAAATCTAAGTAGGAGAGATAAATTTAGAGATTTAAATTTGTATTTCTTTTAACAAAAAAATTATTCCTAAGAAAGAATTTTATAATATACTATTTGATATATCCGACATTGTTTGAGATTAAGATTATTTCATGTATAGTGTTTTTAACCAAGAAACTACTTTTATTAAAAATATATAATATATAAAACCTTTTGCAAGACATAACATTGAAATAAAAGAGAAATTTAAAAAAAAATGATGGTAGAATAATTCAAAATCTTAATGTTTCCAGCAAGGGAATAATTTCTTACTAATTTCCTCATTTCAAAATCGTCTGCGTTAAATTTTCTAAAGAATTAAATAACCACTGAAAAACAAATTGAAAAAGAATGAAATTGTTATCGCTGAAAAAGTAAAAATTTTAATATGATGCAAGTGTTTTTTGGAATACGATTCTCCGAATTTTTTTGTGAGAAAAGAGTCAAAATATCAGTTAATTTCTCATAGCCTGGATTAGTTGATGATATTAAATATTTATTTCACTTATTAGCAGGTGCTTTACCTTTCTTACTTTTGTTTGAGCTTTTAACTTATGCCAGCTTTTAGATTTTGTTAAATCACTACTTTGAAACACATGAAAGCATGTTAAAAATTTATATTAAAATTAAACAAATTTTAAAAAGTAGTTAACAAAATTAACGTTCATTTTAATGCATTTAATTAAAAAAAATTAAAAATAATTTAGACAAATATTATGTACAAGGAAATTAATATAATTGAAATGGTAACATTGAATTTTAAGAGGATTTAAAAGTATTCTTTTGGAATAATTTCTCCTGAACTTAACTGTAAGAAAAAAAAATCTGAAATTTTAATTAATTTTTGAATGTTACAAAGTTGATAGTATTTTTTCTTTTGTTTAATTTTTTAGTGGGTTAAATAAATTGAATTAGATCCAGCTGTTTCGGAAAAGATGTAACATACACAAACATGAAATAACGTTCATTTATGTTAAGATTAGAGGAATATTTAATATCATTCAAAGCTATACACAATAATTAAAAAAACAAGAAGTTTGCAAACGCAATTATAGGTTGGTGTGTGCATTTGCGTTAACTGTGATATTTTAAAATTTTAAATATAATTATTTCTTAAGATTTTTATTTAAATAAGAAAACAAAATTATGAAAAATTATTTCGTAAAAATTACTCTTATCGTTTATAAAAATCCCAATTTAAAATCAACTTAAAAACGCGTCATAAATATTTACAATACCAATAATTTCCAGCTCAACCAGTCAAAGTTATTAAAATGAAGAAAATATTTGTATTTCCATTCGGTTATAGAAAATATCCAAAAAATACCCAGTGAAATATTTCGAATAATACAAATGAAAATCAAATTAAAGGGACTTACCTAGCACATCAATATATTTATTACTTGCAAGCATTAGAACACTGTACTCGCTGTAGCAATTTCAAGTAATGCATCCGCTCTCATGAGTTGCCATAATGGCAATTCGGGATTGATTTAATCCGTAAAGAAAATGTCAATTTGCAATATCGAGGAAGGAAATGCGAAAACTAAGTTTTGAAAAAGTTTGCAATATTCTTGGACGATATACAAAAATAGACATAATGTTGTGCACAAAATCCTTCAGAACTTTTGAGGTAACCAAATCTCATAGATAGTAAGTTTTCGGTACTTTCTGTAGATTTTTAGCAAACATTACTACTAGTAATTCCAATTTGTACGCCAGTCATGAAATCACAGACGGTTTCAAATCATCATCCTTTATGAAATAAATGTCAAAAAAGTTAGTTACAAAAATTTCCAAAAGTTTTTCGTCCGTTTGCTTGCACAGGAATGAAGAAATGTGGAAAAATCAGGTTTTTCAATGAATTATGAAAAACTTGTTCTGCGCTGAATAATCTTATTGAACGAACATCCATCGAAAATCACACATAAACCACTTAGAATGAAAAAACTCATGGACCAAAAACGATCAATTTTGTCTCCTTTAAATGCAATTATACCGTACAAGAAATTCTAGTTGACGAAACAAATTACTTCTCAACAGGTAAATGTTTAAATGGCGTTGGAACAACAAGCTATCAAATAGAATTTTTCAGTTCTCTTAATCCTAGTGTGATTAACACTGATACTTGGGTATCTAAATATAGCATTAAACAATTAGAATTCACCAAAACTATCAACTGGATCATGACTGATTATGAAGGCATTGAACAGTGCTTTTCACTTTCTCGTACACGAAATATAGAGGAAGTACTGGAATAGTCAAAAAATTCGAACTCAAGAGTTTTCCGAATCTCCACGTTTTAGACCTCCATGAGTTCGAAAAACACATTTTTGGAAGATGTCCATTAGTGTAGTTCCTATTAGGATTGGCTGTGAAAATGAATGTAGGCAGTTTTGTTCATAGATGACAACGCTGAAGAAACATCAACAATTTATATTTAAATCAAAACAGCTCAGCACAAAGATTAAACGCTTTTTTCTTTCGTCATATTTTCAAAAAAAAAACAAAAAAAAAAACAAACATTTCAGATTTTTTTTTCTTTCTTCTGCTGCCACTCCTGAACAGAGACACTTGCGTCTCATGGAATTTGATAGTGACGCAACAGTTTGTCGATCTGTGACAAAGATAACTCAAAACCGCTTTGATCTAGACAGATGAAATTTGGTATAAACTCTTTAGACCAAATTTGTTGATTTCTATCAAATGATGAGAAAAATCCGCTTAGAGGAAGTCTGCCTGTCCGGCTGTTCAAAATGAAGAGTTAGATGGATAAAAATCTGTACACAGATTTAACATCTATAGTCTAGACATCTTTCAAATTTTGGATCAAATCCAATATGGGTTTGTCTGTCTGTCGGTCGGTCTGCACTTTCAGAAACATGTAAATGTGATAATTCAAAATCGCAATGATTTAAATACATCAAATTTGGTATGGGATTGTGACTACAATTGTAGTTTTGGGACATTTTTGTTTGTTTGTTTCAATCGGTTGGGAAAAATTGCGTCTAAAACATAAATTCGATTTTCGGATGCCAGGGATTAAGCGCTAAAACACTAGCCAAGGATGACACGATACATACAATAAAAATGCTAAATCCCCACCAGAAGCTAATATTTCGTAACTATTGTACGCCAATGCCATGCAAGGCATTTTCTGGGATAACACCTTCGTTAGAGAGTATGCGAAAAAGTTAAAGAGAGCACACTCCTGCTGGTTCATAGTTATTCTTTTCTTTTGCCAATGAAGCCACCATTTTAACAGAGCTATTTTGGAGAGAATTTATCCGAATTAAAAGAATCTTACACTTTCTGAATGAAGTGAAGTTTTTTGTCAAACGATTGCAATTTCATTTACAGTTTGCTTCATTACGAAATTGCAATCAATATTGAAGGAAAATCGCTTTAGCCGTATGCTTGATATGCTTTGGACAACTACTATTGTATGTAACCAATTATTTTTAACCAAATGAATTTTATAACGGTTAATAAAATGAATTATGACGAATAGGGAGTTTGAATTTGTGTTGCTCAAAAACATGCAATAAAACTAATTTCTCAATAAGGCATTCGTGCCCAATTATTTAAAATTGTTTGAAAATAAATGAGTCAATCCATATTCAACAATAATTTTTATATTTGACTTTATTCTGTACAATATCTACAAATAGGTATTCTTTTGTTTCAATCTATTTGATATCCGACAATAGCGCCACACCTCTCAAAATCCAGTGATTAGGATTACATTCGCTTTTCAAATCGATGGATGTTATGTAAGTAGAGTCTGTTCGCATCGCCTTTTTGTACACCGGACATTCGTACACATCCGGACTTTTACCGGACGTGCTGTTGATAGCATATACGTGCAGAAGAGGTAGTGGCTCGTACAGGATCTTGGGGGCGGATTCTCTGAGACAACCTGTCTTCATGTCCCAAGATGCCCCTTCCAGATGCAGACCATAGATGTAGACTCCTTCGTTTGGAGATTCGCTGACTTCAGTTGGATTGCGGTAGTTAGTAACTTTGTTACGCTGGGACACTGAGTCCAGTGCCCAACCTTGGTGAGCTCTGGTCACTTCCTGAAACATTTAAAAATGACAGCGAAACTTTAGCATATCATTTAAATCTTGACCTATGAATATTTATTACTTTTCCAATCCATATTAAAGAGTAAAAGAGTCTGAGATGTATAATGCCCAAGCAATTTTGATCCTTAAATTAATTTCTTCATCGCATATTTAGGTGCAAACACTCTGTACGTGATAGGAGTTATATGCAAGGTGTTGATAATTTAAATGACATACATTTTCGTATTTGCATATTAACAGTTTTGCATTCAATTGTTTAATTATTTAACTGGAAGCTTATGCAATGCCCAAGAGGTAATTAGTATATAAAACACGAATTAAAGAATATGTGAATTCTTAAATGTAAACTAAAAGTTTTGAAAAATTTACAAATCTGCGGAAAATCTCTAGTACCTATTTTTTTAAGATTTTACTCCATGTATAAAAATATTTATCATGTTCACTGCTACTATTCAGGCTTCATATTTAGACCATCTAATTAAATTATCCTTTCTTTAATGTCTTAACACTCTCGGTGCGATGAATCATTCCTGTGATTTGGGCAACCATCTAATAAGATGCTTACTTATTTGCTCTCTCTTAACCAGTTAACAGTTTCGACCTCTTCGGGAAATGTGTATTTAAATTGTGTCTTCTGATTAATTATTGATTGTAACTATTGTGTAAAATATACAGTCTGTCAAAAAAGTATTGGGACACACCACAAATTCACAGAATTTTATGATAATATTTTACTTAAATATACAAATGAAACCAAAACAAAAAAGTAAATATTATCTTAATATATACAAATCTTAATATTTCAAAAAAAAAAAACGTGCTCAAAAATGTATTGGGACACTTCCCTATAAATAAAGAAAAATAATGTAAACTTAAATGTTAATATCTTAATGGGCCAATTATTTGCAAAACAATCTATCGATTTTGGACCTCACTGACTAAATTTTTTCTTAAGTCCTGCTTGTTAGAAATACTATATTCATATAATTTTTGCTGCAAATGCTCAATGGGATTAAGTTTTGGACTTTGTGTAGGAGTCTTAATAACACTAAGATAGTGGTAGAGGACCCATTACTTTCAAATATCAGTAATTGGTCTTTTATGTTTCGGGTCATTATATTGGTACAATATAAAGTGTCTCGAGATTCCCAGATTGTTCGCATTTTGCTTTAAATTTCAATTTAGAATGTCAAGATAGACATGTTTATTCTTTGTACCATCAATAAAATGTAAGTTCCCAAGACCAGTGCTTGCCATATAATCCCAGACTATTTCGTTGCCATCTCCATATTTGACAGCAGGTCTTAAAGTTTTGACATTCGTAGCTGTATTTGGTTTCCGCCAACGTTTTGCTTGCCATCTGATCCGAAAATGTTGTCCAAAATGTCTTCAACAAAAATTACATTTTCCCAAAAGTTTTTATGCAGTTTTACAAACATTTTAGATAATGCCAGTCTAACTCGTCGATTTGCTTTGCTGGTGTAAGGTTTCCTTTGAGGTATTCTATCCTGATATTTATGTTTTCTTACATTTTTGACAGTTTCATGATTTACAGATTTTCCGAACTTGCAATAAAATTGACTTTGCAATGTAAAAGTATTAGTTTTTGCAATGTGAATTTGTTTCGCAATGAACCTCTTTTCACGTTCATTAAATGTAAGGTTTGTACAAACACTTTTGAAAATCCGACTTTTTGAAAAACCGGTTTTCGAATTTAATATTACCAAAAAACCGGTTTTAGTCGGTTTTCAAATTTTTGTCAAAAAATTGAATAGGGAAAAATATTTTAATTTATATAAAATAAACAAAAACGAAATCAGATGAAAGACAAAATATAAAAA
>JAPMOR010004700.1:945209-970958 GCA_026543865.1 Argiope aurantia
AAATTCAAACAGCATTTATATTATTTTCACTAATTTTGATTTATCCTAAGAAAATAGGATTAAAAAAAAAACATAAAATATCCACTGAACGGTGGCTAAGTCAGGTTCTTATTTTGGACACAATATTGTCTGAAATTGAAAATACTCGTTCACTAGCTACCGATCCTGGTTTTATAGTTTCCATGGCGTCAAATAACAAATCTAAGCTTTTTGTTCTTTTATTCGTTGCCTCAAAGAATGAAAATTCAACTTTCAGTGTCTTTGGATTTGTAATTTTTTTTCAGGGTCTTCAAGAAACTTATGAATTAATTTTTCCATGGCTTCTTTTAAAAAAGCATTATTCTGATGAGTAGTTTCATCGATTTGTTCCTCATCAGAATCAGTTTCCACATAAGAATTTAGAAATATTCTAGACAATATATTTAATTCTAGACATATAACTTAATAATTTCGGTTTTTGAAGCTAAAGAAAGTACACTAGATTTCTTCGCTGAAATAGAAATGTTTTGTGGATTTTGCAAATACAGTTCTACTAATACTAATTCTACTTGTCTTCTTTCTTGAATTCGTTCTTCTAAAGCATATAATTTTAAACATTTTGATGTTTACATTTTTAGTTCATTTAACAGAAATTGAAATATACCTTCACTTGTTAATAAATTGGCGTCTGGTCGCCCTAAGCCTTCAACTGCTACACAAATCGGTCCCAGCCGATAAAATTCAAAAATACTTTTTTTTGAAGAGAAATATCCAGGCGCTCCGGAAAACCGGTTTTCAAATGTTGACAAATTTACTTTTAAAAAAAAACTGTTTTTTAAAACCAGGTTTCAAAAACCGTCAAACCCTAATTAAATGTCCTAGGACGCCTTGAACTTTGCTTGTTTTGAACACTATTTGTTTTCTTGAACTTGTGAATAATGTGAAAAACAATAGATTTCACACATCAACCGATATGTCTTTGTTTCTCGCCATTTTTTTCTACAACTAATCTTATCTATTGAAAATTTTATGTTTAAATTTGTAGTCTAAAGTAGTAAATTCAATTCTATTGATGCACTATACGTTTGTTGAATTTCTCATTTCAAAAGTGTCCCAATACTTTTTTCACTACTATTAGTCTTTGAATTATATTTGCAAAGCTAGATCAAATTAAAATTCTAAAATACCAATAAAATTTTCCTTACAATCTGTTCACCAAATGTTAAAATATTTCTTGATTCATTTTGTTTTTATTTTAATGTAATAAATAGTTTTGTAAATAGCTTTGTATTTATTCAAGCCAAGTGTCCCAATACTTTTTTGTGTGACTGCACTTATGCCTCCTGATTAATTATTACTGCTGACGAATAAACTCGTCATAACACAAAATATTGTATTTTTTCCATGACGAGTTAAAACAGTTAACTGGTTAATTGTTGTTGAGAAGAGAATATATAATTAGTTAGAAGTTCTGAATCACATGGGATTCATACAATGAAAAACGTGTTAAAGCAAGGTGATATAAACAAAACATAGGCGCGCTCTACTCGCATCAAATTCTACACTAAATGAGAACTCTTGCTGTCCCAAGAATTACGAGTGACACGGTATTCAACGTACTAAATATAATAGAGAAGGGATCATTTAATTAGTTAGGTAATTTAGTACAATTAGATTGTAACGGTGAACCACAAGAAAGTTAAGCGGTAGACAACGTGTTAACTAACTGATGGTATTGTAAGGATGTAGTCAGCTTTCAGAATCGTGAGTATTAGTTCCCGTAACGAATCAAGAAATTAATACTTAATATATATGACGGAAAAGAAATTCCAACGGAAATGTCAACTCATAAAGTGCAGTCTAGCATCATAAAAATCTCGTAGAAACTTCATGCCATTCTCAAGTTCTGGTATACTTTTTTTAAAAAAAAATTAAAAAATGACCTTTACTATGATTCTTACCTGTCTCATGGCCGTCAAGAATCCAGTGGGATTGAAAAGTCCCGATATCCAGAAGGTGGAAGGCCTGCCTTTGAAGCACCAGCGTCGAAACTGCTGGTCCCTCTCCATTAGTTCTGTGAACCAGAAACCAAGTGTGCTCGACTCCCAAGATACCTGTTGAGGGAAAATAAAACTTGATGTACTAGAGTGGAAATATTACTTGATGTACTAAATTGATATGTGAATATTTGATGCAAGGTAAATTCAGATTACTATGAACAGCATGCACGGTTTCATCAAAGGGTTGACCATCTGTCGGTCATGTGTCAAATTTTGGTTTTAATATTCGGAAGGAAAGACCAAAATACAAATTCCACTTTCTGATCCATTTGCATTAATCATATCCCAGCTGTTAATCACTAAATATCGCACACTAATAGGTTCTTTCGTAACTATTATTCACCAATAGCATAAGGTTAATAATACATATATTATTACATTAATTAGAGAGCATACGAGAAAATTTCGAGGAGAGCACTCCCTTTGATTTTACTCAAAATGTTAGTTTAAAATGTCAATACACTGTCACAGAACAGCATATTGTTAGAAAAAAATCCTTCCTCCAAATTCAAAGTTCGTTGTAGTGGTGACACAGTCAGCAGGTTTCGATAATAAATAACGACGTTTATTAAGATGAAGACTCGAATACACAGACGACAAAACCCAACCGAGACGTACACAAGCAATACACAGCAGCGCATTTAGATTAGACAGAATCCCGCAAATAGTAATCGGTAGTGAACAACCACAACAGCACACAAAGCTGCTTTCGTAGCTACTCTCTACGGTCTCCCCAAACGCTTGCAATTCTACACTGTCTCCTCGCTTTAGCTATATTCAACTGCCGACAATTATATGACTAACTACTCAACACACGACTCGATGCTGCCTCAATACTAAACTCTAAGACTCGGTGCACTACTCAATTCTTAATTCACTAATCGTTTGAGTTCCACTCAACGCTTGAGCATCTCTGGACTGATCTAATTCGTCGCTGACTAACTATACGACTAACTTCAGTCAGACTTAAATAGCCGGTCTTTTATAGCTTCCAGAACAGGACACAAATGATTCTCGAAAAATCACACATAATTTGCCTCCTATTGGTCCTATCGTTAAAATTGCTAAAGATTCTAGTATCATCCATTTTATCGCCAAAGTCGCCAAGTTTGTCGGTAAGCCCGGAGGTCACTGATCCGGCATCCAAAAGAGCTCTCTGTAAAACTATCTTTTTTACGATGGAACCAAACTGCTGGGAAGGAACATTACGCATTTGTAACAATATGGTATTCACATGATGATTGCATTCAAGGGGCATGGCACACATTGAACAATTAGTTATATAATGAAGTAACTTATGTAAAACATATAAAATGATATTATTGGTTTGTATCATAAAGAAAACCAAAGTCCACTTGCGAGGGCCATCTGCAAAAATTTAATCCAACACAGGAAAATTAAAGTTTCCTGGATTAAAGTCCACGGTTGGTATGAGAGAAATGAAGAAGCCGACTGACTGGAGAAGGAAGCCGCGGAATCAAACATGGAACTATGTCACACTAAGGTACCAAAATCCTACCTAAAATCGGTCTTTAAGCAGAAAATGATGAAAGAGTAGCAAAACGATTGTGAAGATGGAGATACGGGGCCATCTACATTCAATATTCTCCCCAAAGTCTCCCTTCAATCGAGTACCTGGAAAAGGGAAGATATTCTTCTCTTTACATTCCACGGGACATTCTCCTCATATCTTTGGAGTTTTAATCCGATCCCTAATGCATTCTGCCCTTGCGGAAATCTTGATGCCACACCTTGATCTTGGGCACCATGAAATCTTGATCCACTACGCAACAGAATGTATGCTGACTTCTTCCTTCCACATGACAAAGCCAACATCTGAACTAGAAAGAATTTGGTTCCGTAATGTTACCTCCTCAAAAGGATCCAGGATCAAAATTCAGAGATTGATTCGTCATCTCGAAGAAAATCAAAATCTGTTTAGATTTCAAGAACACTATTCCCGAGATTAGCACTACACATCTATATATTTATTTTCTGTTATTTTTGTGTTTTAGCATTTATTTGCATTGGTATTTTTCTATACTGTTCTTTTTTTTTTAATTTCCGTCCTCATTTCTAATTTTTTGTTCATATTTTTATTATAATTTTTCCTGAATTTTGTAATTACGAACAAACCGTAAATCTGTTCATGTAAATTAGCATAAGTTTTCAGTTTCTCTCTGATAGTTTGTTTAATAAGCCAAATCCGCTTCCCATTTGAATTTCAAACAGCACATTGCTTTCGTCTTTCTTTTATCCAATATTGAAATCCCCTTACCAAACTTTAATAAATAAATGTCAGACGTCGAACAATAGTCACAGGGATGGATCGAACAGGAGAGTCTTTCCATGTCTCCCCCACTTCATGCTCATTACACTGTTTGTATAACCAGAAAGTTATAGTTGCAGGGGCATGAAGCGGTGTTGTGTGTATTAGAAAGATTTGTGTGAGGGTACCGAAAATAAAGATCAGAGTGCTATACCTTTGCCCACAGTTCGGGCACCCTTGCCTGGAAGATGGCCTCGAGGGCGTCCCTGAGTGCATCGTTCATGATAATGGTGCCGTCGATGGCCAGCTGCAGATCTATGAGGTCGTTGCGGACGGTGCAGATCACCTTGTTCATGCGGTCAATCTCCAGCCGCAGGAAGATGTTGATGGGCTCCAGAGGGCCCATTTCTTGGAGGGCGCGACGAACCTGGAATGAGAGAGATTTTCATTTGAACAAATGGTTAAAAATAGTGGTTCTCGATAACTATATATGGATTTCGGTGTCAGGTTTTAGTCATGGTATGATTAAAAGTTATTTTTATTGAAACTGTCGTTTTAATGTATTTCGAACTTTTAAATTCGGATAGAAACACTTTAACTCCTTAATAATTTTGTTTTTTACTTTCCTGGATACGAAGTATAGAGTAAGTAAATCGTCAAAAAAGTTCGAACTCTAGATTTTGACGAATCTCCATGTTTTAGACTTCTCTGAGTTCGAAAAGCACATTTTTGGAAAATGTCTGCCTGTCTGCCGCTGATGTAATTCAAAATTTGCTTTGAGATAGATGAATTAAACGATGGTGTATACGGTTTTTACACCAAATTTTTAGACTTCTGTCGAATTTTGAGCAAAATCCTTCCAGAAGAAGTCTGTCTGTCCGGTTTGTTTGAATAGAAGTTAACACGATAACCACAGAACGAAGAGAGTTAGATAAATAAAATTTGGTTTATAGATTTAAATCTATAATATAGACATCTGTCAAATTTTGAGCCAAATCCAACTGGAGGTTAATTGTCTATTGGTGTGTACTTTCAGAAACATATAAACCTGATGACTCAAAAACGCAATGACTTAAATATATGAAATTTGGTATATGATTTTGTGGCTACAAGTATAGCTCTGTGTAAAATTGATATTTAAATTAGTTAGGATAAACGTATCTAAAATACAAATTCGATTTTCGGATACTATTAATCTCCTGCCAACAATTAAACACCAAATGCCTCGCCAAGTTTTACACGATAGATTAAGTAAAAATGCTATATTCTCGCCAAAGGTTAATATTTCTTAACTATTGTACGCCAATGCCATGTAAGGCGTTTTCTGGAATAACACCTTTATTAAAGTATATACGAGAAAGTGTTGGGTTGACCACTGCAGCTGGCTCTATGATCTGATCAAAAGACAGCTTAAATTCCGGAAATGTGCTGTTCTACAGATTCAATCCAGAATTCATAGAATAGTCAGAATCCATAGAATTATTTGTGTGTTATGTATGGTTTTTACATCAAATTATAAAATCATTGAATGATTTAGTTTCGATATGTATGTGCGATGCCACACAGAAAGGTTAAGATGATTATATTACTAGCATCCATTTAAATGAAAATAATATGTAATTTCTTTCATCAAAGAACGTGAACTTCTTTGAAATTAAGTTCCATTCAAAAATAAAATTATATTGACTGAGAATATAATAGCTTGTGTTTATTTTCTAAACTATACATACAAATGCTGTATAGTCCATTAACGCCTAACCCTCCCAGCACAGTCACTTCACAGTTTCGCAGTAAATCCATTCATATTCCAGTGATTCCTTTTACTTACTCGCAATTCGAGGCATGCAAATAAAAAAATCGAAATACAGAAAATTTCTAACTTCAGATTTGATGAAATTATATCTCCCTGAGTCCGAAAAACACACTTTTGGAATTGCGTCTGTCTGTCGATCTATGAACGATAACCCTAAAAAAACTTTTGATTGAAATTTGGCACGTGGTGTTCAGATTAAAATTATATATATCTATCAAATTTTGAAAGAAATCCATATATTGGAAGTTTGTCTGTATGTTCTTATGTGTACATATGAATCCAATAACTAAAAACCTTAAGGAGCTAAATGGATAAAATTTGGTACACAGTTTTACCATCAAATAATAGCTCTGGATCTAGTTTCGAATTTTATAAACAACAGTTCGACAGTTTGCCAATCTGCTTATTCGCAAGTACGTGAACGGAATAACTTAAAAAGACAATGATTTGGATAAATAGAATTTGTATGAGGTGCTATGATCCAAACTGTACATTTGTATCGAATTTTGATTTAAACTGGTTGAAAATCAAGCGTCCTTATTTATTATACTTTGAAACACAAAATGTGCCATAGTCTACTGGAAGGAGACCCTCTCGCTTTCAGACTTAATCACTCCCTTCCTATATTTTGTTATACATTCGGGGTATTTAAACTCATACAAGAAGAGTTGAAAAAATGGACTCTACGTTGTTTAAGTATATGAGAAAGTCGAAGGGTAAGACGCTCGATGATTTAACTCTATCAATACTGAAACGTCCCAAACCTCCGTTCAAATAAATTATGGCGGACGCCCACGACTCCTGGTAATCAATGCGAAATTTCTTAATCTTTTGTTGATTGAGATGGATTGAATATTCGGAACATGGTGCGTTAATTACTTTCGTACAGATGCGTTTGGGTTGAAGCAGGATCTTTGAGAACTCTCCAGAAATGTTCGAGTATGCATTCGATTAATAGCCACCAGTTAAGCAAGATACTCTTTTGTATATCAACACCCTAAGAATAAGGATTGTCAATGTAGTTTATGAGAGGAGGGATAGAGTCTTCCCCGGGGGCACCTCGTAATTAGGATGAGAAACTTCTGATATGGGGGTTGGTTCTCGTCACCCTGATGGACACAGAAAAAAGGCGGAGGACGGCTCCGCCTACTGATGACGGAACGTACTTCCCAAGGGAAGGGTTGTACTGTGGCCGGTGATGGCCTTTAGGACTCAACCACATTTCCCGCCAGTATTGCTGTTGCGGCGGCGCGGTCATTCTGTTTTTTTGTTGTGCCTCGGAGTGAATCGGTGTAGCCGGTTTAAGGTTATTTTTGAAAGAGAAATCGCCTTCCAATGTTTTAAAGTACCTGAATTCAAAGAAATCCGAATGTTTTCAGAAATTAGAAGATCGAAAATGTAAAGTTAATTTACCGGGCTCTGTATAAAATGGAATCGTCTTTTTACTTTTACATATATCTAATCATTTCCTTTCACAAATGGCGATAGTTTTATTATCATGAATCGATTTCACTATTATCCATAATGCCAGCAATTCCTCTGCATTCGTCCGGATTCTAAAAGAACCGCCGACAACCGATGTACAATTGTCGATGGAAATATATGCCATTCCAGAATGAATCCGAACAGTCCATTCCGCGAAGACAAAGACGTATATTCCGCCAATGTATCGTAAATACAAGTAAATTACACATCATATTCTCGTAACGACTCTTTTATTAGGAGCCCATACTCCATTAACTAGCATAACAATGGAATATTCATAAACGGCCATCGAAGCTAATTGCGACTCCCTTCGTTCCAGAATGATAGAAAGTTATTTAAATTATTCCCTTCGTGCGACTGCCTATGAGTAATTATCACAAAACGGGAAACAGTTTAATAGGTAACAAAATATTATCAGTTTCGCTTGCGCATTCTATATTTATGGAAAGTGCTGTCTAATGTCGGTTTGACTTATGGCGTCAAAATGGCGTTGTCATAGCAGCAGCCATTTGAAACGATAAAGCCTCTGTTTTAGTATCTTCTCGAAGGCTAGAGGGTCGGACAACAAATTGAAGAATTGCTCTTTTGGGGGACGGGGTTTCGAAAAGGTTTGAAATTGTCGGAGATTAATATTTTCCGATTTTTAATATTCTAAAAGCAGCAACAAGAATTAAAAGACTCCTTTATATGTTTTGTATACGAAGTATAGAGGAAATATTGTAATCGTCAAACAAATTCGGACTCGAGATTTTGACGAATCTCTTGTTTTCAAATCTCTTTAAGTTCGAAAAACGCATTTTTGGCTTTATGTTTGCCTGTCTGTGAACACATAAAATCGGAAGTGCTTCACGCTAAATGGTTGAAATTTGGTATATGGAATTACGAACCAATTCGTCGATTTCTTTCAAATTTTGAACAAAATCCAATCACAAGAAATGCATCTGTCTATCATATCGAATATAAGTGAACTCGATCACTACAAAATACAAAACGCTAAATAGAAAAAAAATTCAGCACACAAGTTTAGCATCTAAAACATAGATACGCATGAAATTTTGAACTAAATCCTTCAAATGGTTGATCAGCTGTCGGTCTGTCTTTTTGTATGCTTATAAATGCTATAACTCATCAACAGAATGGTTTAAATCAATGAAATTCGGAGTCAAATGCCATCTTGTAATTATATCAAGTACTTGGAGGTACAAATGAATATACTATAAAACACAAAGAGCTAGACGAGTAAAATTTGGTATATAAATTTAGTATCTAAAGTATAAGATACATATCAAATTTTTTTTATCAAAACCGACAAACGATTGAACATCCATCTATCCGTACTTTCGCATGCTCAATAACACAGTAATTTACAAACGCAATGATCTAAATTGATGAAATTCGGTATGTTATTTTATCACTACTATTTTAGTTTTGTGTCAAATTTTGGTGCTAATCAGCAGGCAAAAAGGATTCAAGATACATATTCTCTCGATAGATCCAATAAAAATGCTAGATACATGCCAAATATCTATGTTTCCTAATTATAATTCACTAACAGCATTAAAGTTATTCACGGCTTTTCCTAAGGTCACCAATTCTATGCGGAGGAAGGAAAATAAAACCTTTATTGAAGAATATGCGATAATGTTTCAGAAAGACCACTATCGCTTAAAAAAAACTAATTGGAATAAAAAAGATACGATATAAACTATATTTTCACTGTCAGGAAGTTAATCTTTGCGTTCCGTTTATCCTCAAAAATATTTATAATGTTTTTTAGTAGCATTCACTGGTAAAATTTCTTAAATGTAGAGGGCAAGCAATTTGATCTACAAACAAGAGCTCGCACAAGAACAAATTGAAGCTTCAATCAGTTAGCAGCTACAGAGCAGTTTCGCTGATACCAGTCAGTCCGTGTTAAAATGAAATGCAACCAGTATTTCAGACGAACAAGCTGGCAGCAAGTAAGTGACCTAAGCCAAATTGCATCATTACCTCTAATTATCTAAAGAGAATGTATATAGGCTCTACAGAGGAAATCGTTTTTATTTGGTACAGATATACTTTAAAAAATCAAAATGTGCACTTCGGAGTGATTTAAAAAAAAAAAAATTATGAAAGATTTTTGGAACTTTTACTACTATAATTTCCGAAAACATATTTCAAAATAATTGAATTTTTACAATGCTTTCAAATTTAAAATATTGTTTTTCTAGTGATACAAATCTAATAGCCATTCAAAAACTCTTTAAATTTTGAAATAACAAAAATATTTTTTGCATAATTTTCAACAATAAATTTCATTATTTCAATGAATTTAAGTTTTTCATTGCTTCTAAAAGAATTTTATAGTATAATTTTCCTCCGTTGTTGAAATCTATAAAAAAATATCCTTCTTATTAATGAATTAATCCTTCTTATTAAGGAATCTCTATTTATAATATAGATGAATCTGTGTGCTTCTGTTTGTATGTGTATGTGTATGTTGGCACGCTACCGGCCATGGTTATCAAATTTGGCCCAGATATGCTTTGGTGCGCATAAATGTGCACTTCTGTGTAACAGTTTTTGAATTTTCATTAGAAATTTAGTTAATTAAAAAATAATCTAGATTTTAATGTTTTTTCGTGATAAAATTCAAAAATATTTCTGTTTAAAAATTATTTTTTAAACCGTTTTGAATCTTCCAAAATTATCTTTTTGATTATACCAACTCAGTTACTAAAGAAATTCTTTACTTTATATTTAATTAACTTTTAATCCTACATTTAAGTATATTTCACATCAATATTTTCATTCTTGTGAAGAAACAAAACCGTTTTCATTGTTTTATAAAATTTTTTAACGCGTGAGTTTCTTCCATTGTTGAAAGCTACATAAACATTTTAAATCTACAGCAGTTTACAGCATGAATTAAAAAAAAAAAAGGAAATTACGATACTGATAAATTTAGAAGATAAACAAATCGGACATTTAAGCATTTAATAATGACATCATGGAACTGGTTTCCTTTAGAAATGTTTGTGTATTCAATAAATAGATCACATGTAAAATAACATGCCTTTAATATCCGATAATTTAACAAGCATTAAATTGTGTCTAAGTTATCTTAGTCATATCACTGACTCTCCGACCCGCCCGAAGGCACACGGATAAAGAAAACTGAATGACCGGACCGCCGCAACAGCAACATAGGCGGAACTGTGGTTGATTCCTAAGGGCCATTGCCGACCACGGTACAACCCTTCCCGAAGGAAGTACGTCGCGTCATCGATGGGAGGATCTAGATCCCCCATCTTTTTGTATATCCTCCAGGGTGGCGAGATTCAACCACCATGCCGGAATCTATCTATTATCTAAGGGACAAATAAAACCAATATCTCTGGTGAGCCAGCTGATCGCCAAAGATGACTAATTAAAAAATGATTCGAACAGATACACGAATACTTAATCTTTCAACAGCATTATGATATCAGGAAACTCGACTTATAGGAAAGTTTTATTATACAGTAAACAGGCTTAAGGTGTGAGACTATTAAATTTGTGAGGTTTTAATAAATTTTCGCACATATAAAGTTATTAAATTATCACAGCTTTAAAATCTGTAACAATTTGATCACAAAAATACTTTAAAGTTATCATGAACATTAAATTATGCATAAGAGATTTAATAGAAATTTTTTCAACCAATAATTCAGCAGGAAATTTAAAAATATGAGATAGAGAGTGAAATAAAATTTTTGGTGACAACTTTTCAGTAAGGCCTTAACAATTATTCAAATAGCAATGGCCGACGATTCGGTTATTTTGTAAAATTTCAGCTGAAATCTGCCTTGAAAATAATGAAATGTTCAATTTGGCTTCCATAAGCGGTTTTGACATGAGAGATGAACTAATATTCTAAATAAAAGGAAGCTGTCTTCTCTAATAGAAAGAGCAGAAATAAAGAAACTAAATACTCAAGAGCAGAATCTTAGAGATTCCATTTTTTATAGTACAGTTGATGACAGTCGAAAGCAGCACAATACAGTAACGAAGGCAGCACAATAACGAAACAGTTTCCAAATGGTCAAAATTTTTAGTAAACACTACGATAAAAGAGAGGCATTGGACTTGATAAGAAACAAAATATGTCTCTTTTAATGTTATATAATATTATTCTGTCAACTTTTAAATAATGTAACCCGCATATCTCTCTTATTAACAATGTATCGCCATTATGTGCTATTCTTTTGACTGTAAGTGAAACATATCATCTGATTTTCTTCATTCTTAATATCGATTCTCATTTCGTCTGTTTTTTTCCCTGTTAAAATATAGAAGAATTTAAAAATATTCTTTAATCAGAATTTAAAACATAACATAAGATGTATATGAAAACAATTGAACAAAGTATTGAATATCTTTTCTTTTCAAACAATCTACTCGGATAATAATAGTTTGGAATTTTAAACAGAAAAATAGTTATTTTTTATTGATAAAAACTACTTAAAAAAGAAGCCGAGACTTTTTTTTTTAATCATTAGTCAGCTTTTTTCTTTTGAAGGAACCAATGGAAAAAAAACCCCGTCCTCTGTGTTTTCAAAAACTATGTTTTTTTAACGAGAAAACTATATAGATGCCAAAAATAGATGTCGAAAATGAAGAGTATTCTTCTGTTTTCTACTTCTGTTTTATACAAAAATAAAATATAATTTTTTTTAATTTATAAAATATTAATTGGGTCTATAATCAAGAAAGAATAATAATGTTTGATTGGTTTCTTACTTTCCAGAATTTTGTCTAACTGGTGTTCATTTTCCAGTTATTACTAACTTTTATCGATTGGTTTTTACATTTATTTATTTATTTTTCAAATTTTCCTTGAATTTTAGTGATAATTATTATTATCACCTTTATCTCAATAAGTATACACTGGATGATAAAAACAAATATTCAAAGTAAGAAATAAAAAAAAAATTAGTTAAAAACGGATTGCAACAAATGGAAACCAATTGGCAGATTTATTTTTGAAGTTCATTTCCATATTTTCCCCTTTAACACCTTGGCTACTAACTGACTCCCTTGGGGCTCATATCTGCTATTTAATTAATTCATATCTGTTATCTAATTACATAATATCCAATTAGATATTACCTAAGTAGCTATTAGTTCATATCTGTTATATTCACTATTACAATTAAGAGACAGCAAAGAAGTGCGCATTTAATTAGATAGATTATCCAAACCTCGGCCGTGAACAATAGCAGTTAGCGTACTATAGTTTAATTTTATTTATGTTCCATTTAGAATCAACAAAACTGTTATTTTGAGATGGACCTTACAATTTTAAAAGCTGATCAGATAAAGAGGATGACATTTGAGAAGGCACTTTCTTCTCTAAATTACTTTGCCACATCAGTAGGGAGATATTTGGCACCAACGAATATAACATGCACCAGACCCGCTTACACGGCGGTTCTTCAATGGAATCGTGTTTCGAACCTGAAACCTTCCGATTCTAATAGATCCTTAAAGGCATCAATTCTGAATTTTCTATTACAAATATACTATGGTGACATTTGAAACATAGTTTTGAATTTTATAAACTTTGATGGAGTTTATGCATCCATTAAAAAAAGTGCGGTTTAATAAACTAATAAATGGCAAAAGCAGTAACAACAATTCATGGTCAATTAATCACAGAGGACTAATAAAGACACTAGAACAAACTAATGTCAGAGGACTAACCAAAGGTTCAAACAGTATCTATCCCCAACTAATAATGTTGGACTAACAAATGGCACTAGAACAAATTAATGACGCAGGACTAACAAAAGGCTCAAACAGTATCACCAACTAATAATAGTGGACCACAAGCAGTAGCATCAATTAGAAATAACAAGTTAGCAATTTAATTTCACAATTAATTAGCAATTTAATTAAGCAATTTAATTTCACTCGTGCTCAAACAAAACGCAAATAGAATCTGATGGCTTAAATTATAAATCTTTAAATGCAGTTAAGATAACGTTTTGTTTGTGTGTTTTTAAATGACATCAAGTGCTTTTAAATAATATTTTAACATTTTCTTACTGTACTCGTTACAAAGTTTTTACATGTAGGAATATTAGAACATATGTGATATATTTAAAAAGAAGGAAAACATTTAATTTACATATTTATAAATAGCTACTGCAGTTTATGCCCAATGTTACATTCTATATTTACCCATTTGTAATATCATATTTTAAAATTATAATAAATAAATATGATACTGCAAAATAACTATAAATGGGAAAATTTGTTATATTTTATTGGAAAATATGATAAATTCACTCACGGTCATAGTAAAACCTACTGACATTAGTTTAATTAATTTCGGAATTTTGGATACATTTTATCAATTTTTTACTACATAATGGAAATCTAATTTTCTTAACTTACTACCATTCGTTCTAAAGATCATGAGGCCTTAAAGTCTATTCTGAATAATTGCAGTGAGCATATAATTCTTGACTATTTGAAATTTTCTGAAATTCTTTTTGTATGCAACAACTATTACCATGAGTTACATAATTGGTAATTATATTAACAACCAGTAAAGTGCACGTACATTTTATCCCTTTATTTATTTCTTAACATATGTCAGCATATCGAGAAATGTTTTGTTTCGATTGTCTTAATGTTTTTGGTTTAGATGCATTTTGTTTAATAGCAAAAACCCGACGAATATTCTTCTGATTAATTTTTAAATTTTATGATTTCCTGTGGTATAGTTGATAAAAATCAACAACAGTATTTCCTGTTCTAAATCCGTGGAAGTGGTCATCCCAAAACTTTCTCGCATACTCTCTAATAAAGATGTTATTCCAGAGAACGCCTTGCATAGCATCGGTGTGCAATAGTTACGAAATATAAATCTTTGGCCTGAGTTTAGCATTTATACAGAGATCTACCGTCATCCATGTTGAGTTGTTTGGCGATTAATCCCTGGCATGTGGTTACTAGTGTCCGAAAATCGAATTTATGTTTTAAGCATGTTTTCCAAAATCGATTAAAACGTAAATTCGATACAGAATTTTAGTTATCGTAACAGTCCATTTATGTTAACGTCCTGTTTTAAAGCAACACTAGAGCTTTTTTTGTGACGGAGCTCGTAATTTTGAACCGCGGTTAGATGACGAGGACGACACCTGAGCTATTATTCCCCTCTCCACACCACACCAACTGGAGGGCGTTTGGCATTGACGGATTTAGCGTGCAGCAGACCCCCTTACACGAAGGTTCTTCGGTGGAATCGGGTCTCGAACCTGAAATCCTATGGCTCACGAGCCAAAACCTTACCACCAATCCACCGCGGCCCCTGTTATAGTAACAGAATCACATACCAAATTATTTGTGTTTAAGTAAATCACTGTCATTTTGAATTATTGTGTTTACATATTTCAAAAAGCATAGACCGACAGACGGTCAATCCCTCGTTGTATTTAGCACAAAATTTTGATAAGTGTCTACCGTATAGATGTTAATTCTGTGTACTGAATTTTATTTACAAGCTCTCTTCGTTTTGCATTTATCATGTTGAATTATATTCAAACAGCCGGACAGACAGTTTTCATCAAAGTGGACTTTGCTCAAAATTTGATAGAAATGTACAAATTTGGTATAAAGATCATACACCAAATTTCATCCGTCTAGCTCAAAGCGTTTTTGAGTTCTCTTTTTCAGAGACAGACAGACAGATGTTTTCTAAAAATGTGTTTTTCGAACTCAGAGATGTCTAAAACGTGGAGATTCGTCAAAATCTCGAGTTCGAATTTTTTGACATTATACTTTCTCTATACTACGTATACAAGAAAGTAAAAATGTTGTTGATTATGGTGCGAGGATATTTATATTTAACAATATCCAGAATTCAGCTATGCATGTGCGCATAGTAAATATTGTAATGTCTGGTGAAATAAAAATAAAGTTGTCAACAGAAAAAAAATTAAATCTGGACAGATTTTTTTTTGAAGAAAATTTTTCACACAAAATATTTTTTTACCTTGATAAGGGTGGGGGGTCTATCAAACCTGAGAAGGGAAGCAGCGGCCTCCTCTTTTCAGCACTCTTGATAAGAATTGAAATTTTCAGGGGTTTCGGAAAGTATATTGACAGACACAGAATATCCAGTGGGAAAAATCTTTCTAAAGCTCCAATATATATTCCCTAATAAAGATATTATATCTTCCTCAGCATCTCCTAAAAAATTATGGACAAGGCATTGAACGCCACGAGTGCTCAGATTTTTTATTTCAGTTCCGCACCATAAGCGGTTACTCCGACCCGCCCTTAGGCACATGGAAAAAACTAAATGACTGGTCCGCCACGATAGCAATACTGGCAGGATTGTGGCTGAGTCCTAAGGACCATCACCGGTCACGGTACAACCCTTCCCGTGGGAAGTACGAGGCGAGAACCAACCACAATACAGAAATTTTCTCATCTCCTCTCTGAGGTGCCCACAGGTGGGACATTTCTGTCCCGCACGTAAACAGTTTATGTTTCGTAGTATAATTGAAGAAACAGGATATGCATTTTGGATACCTTTTTGCAGATAGATTTGCAAAGAACTACATTTTTAAAATATAAGAAAAACATTTACCAAATTTCATTTATCTAAGTCATTTACTTTTACATGAATTCAAATGCAGATATACACAGACAGTAAATTCTATGGATAAATTTAGTTCCAAATTTCAATCAAAATTCTTCTGTTCCCCACTGGATTAAAAAATTTAATCTAAATCTATAAATTTTATGTGCGCTCCATTCCGTTCAATGCAAGAACTGATGAACCTTTCATTTTGTCACTATCGCCTGTTTTTCACCAAAACACATAATCAGTTACTGTTCTCAGTATTTTCAGATTTATGTATTTATATAAGATTTTCTGTATAAATTTGATTAATGTTTAATTAGGAATTAAATTATAAATGTCAAATCAAAATCGTTCAAAAAAATTTACAATTAGGGAATTTTGTAGTCTAGAATAATTAATATCAATGCATTTAATTTTTATATAATTTATTACTTGATATAGTAATAAACTACATAGAGATATTTTTTTTAAAAAAATATTTTTATTAGTGAGTTTAAAAATTCTTTTCTCAGATTCACTTCTTAGTGTTAAACGTAATATTATGTAATCTTGAACTCGATAGCACGGAATCTGAATTTATTCAAATTGATTGATAATTAAGTTCAAAAAATATTAAAATAATATATTGTAATTATGTTTACATAAGTGGCCAAATTTCAGAACTCTAGCACGCTAATAAATGAATGAAAAATCTGTTGCAAAATTTTATCTTTACAAATGTCAAGTTAAATATAATCGTTTAAATATATAATTCATATTATTAATTTTATGAATTTATATTTAACTTCCTTAATTTAAAAATATATTTTTGGTTGTAAAATAATTTTAACATGTCATAAAATCTTAGATTTATGCAAAATTTTTCTCAAATTTTTTTCAACACTTTATTAATTCATTTCTCCGTCCAACTGCAATGCCCGGAGGTTAAGAACCTTGAGTTCAACAACTTTGTTCACTCTTCGGTAAATAGCAAATCCTTATTTTTGTATATATGATGTCCCGCAAGATTAAAAAAAATACATGAGTTTATGAAGAATCTTCACATTTTAAAATCTTCGTAAATTAAATAAAAAATAATTATTGTTGGAATCGTCTATCTGTTTTTTAGTATTCCTGCGAGCACAAAACCCCTAGAAGTAAGCGAGGTATAGAAAAAAAAAATGGTTGCGATGATCTTTAAGATAAAAATTGTAGATATTCATAAAGTTTTGAATAAAATTCTTCAAAAAGAATTTGTCTGTATGTCTAGCCACATACACATGAACAAGATTAATAAAAACGCAATGATCTTGAAAGGTGGAATTCGGCATACGGTTTTATCATAGAATTGAAGAGCTGTGCCAAATTTTGATCCAAATCAATCAATGGACCTGTTTGTCGGGTCGTCTACACGTGTGTGTGCGAACGCGATATTTGAAAATCACAACAATCTAAATTCATGAATTCTGGTAAGTAATCTTTACACCAAATTTACAGTCCAGTGATAAATTTTGAATCAAATATGCCAAGGAAGAAACAATGTTCCAAATTGCCTACTCCACTATATGAAGGAGCTAAATACCAAATACAGTCAACATTGTGGAAATACAGAGAAATCTGGTGGATTCGAAGAACCAGATCCTCTTGCTAGTACGCAACAATGAACTCTATCTGTTACATGCCACTATGAATCATATTATAACACGTTATAGTAAGTTAACTCTGAAGGCACATTGAAATCCATATATGAGACTTTTTTTTTTGCTTTTTTGATATCTTACTATCATTGAAATTTCTGTAATAACGAGTGTTTATGTTGTGCAGTAAATTTTACTACATTTTTACTTCATATCCTGTCCTTTATTGTTGGTGTCATGATTCATATTCATTACCTTAAACCGATCGCAGCGCCACCTAACGGTCTTTCTTAAACAATTTTTTTAATTGCATTAATTAATTTCCCATTGCTTGAAATGTATATCCTCTAAATATGAAAGCGTTACGTCCACTGGTTCTCTCGCCAGGGTGGGATATTTTAATTTGATAACCCTGTATACCAGAAGATCAAAAAGAATATTAATCAAACCAATTCCAGGAGAAAAACGGCTTTTTTTCATTACGGTTGAATATTAATTTGAATTCCATCATATCCATAATTCGTAACTTGAAATCATTCCCAGTTCTTGAGAAGGGATTCGAGCATGGTTCTTTATAAAACCTACATAATATCAGAAGTCACCACCAAGATTTCTACTCAATCCCCCAATCAAGAGCGGGTCGGCATTTTTCTAAAAAAGGAAAAGACTCCCCCCCCCTCCCTTCACACATTGTTCCCTAAATGGTCAAAATGGGAGCTACAAACTTTCATTAAATGGCCCGACTTCCAACAGTCCCACCCTGAAATGATGTTCACTCATAATTCTGAACGTGCAGCCATTCCCACCCCACACCCCCACCTGCTTTTCCAACTTTGTTTTGTGTCCACCAACAACTCCCTGCACCTTTTCACAAATGAATGGCATTTACTGAGGCAGTTAACCATCGTTTGCAAGTGAATAACCATGTCTAATGAGATGTAATGGGGGTAGGGACATTAAAATGAAGTTCTGGAAGAGGACCATTAGGGTGCATCTTCTGTGAGTTCGAATAAGGCTGCTAATGCTTGGGGTGGATACTCTGGGGTGGTGGTGGGGACTGGAGTTTTGATATTGAAAATCAAATTTTGTCAGTTTGAATCTTAGAGGGAGAGGCGGGAGGGGGAGGGAGGGGTCAGATCTAGTTCTGTAATGACTTCATTTAGCAGTTAATCGAGACGCTTTTAGGGTATGTGTTTTGATAAGAACTGGCGGCTGTGATACGAGTTCATAATTAATGTCAAGTAAAGTGCAGTTTTTGGTTAGGAATAGGTTATTTATTGGGAAAATAATTATATCACTGAATTTATGATTATTCATATTATATATAAGAATATCGTTTGCATTTTATGTTAATACAAATGAAATAGAATATAAAAACGAGCTGGCAATAGCTTATCCTTGACTTTTTTGTGTATTACTCCAATATATTAAATTTTGTTGTGCTCTGAAAAAAAAATGCCTTTGTATGTCTTCTCTTTGACCAACTGCATTCGGTATGAAACGCAGATAAAATGCATGATCAGAGCAAATTTTTTATAAATAATATGTTATTTATAACATAACATATTATTTATAAGAATTATGTTATTATGTTAAATAATATGTTATTTTTTATTTCAATCAAACAATGCAGAAATTCATTTGGGCATTATTTTACGTGACAAATGGCAATGAAAATTTCTTTTTAATTATTTCAAGAAGGAGTGCCTGAGAAATAAAAGATGTTGAACGAGAATATCAAAACTAGGAAATATTGTTTAAGTATTAAAAAGCAAATTTCATTGGTTTAACGAACAAATGATTCAACTAGTTTGTATTTTTTTTTTTTACTTTCTCATATACGTAGTATGGAGAAAGTATAGTAATTATCAAAAAATTCGAATTCGAAAAACACATTTTAGGAAAGTATCCATCTGTCTTTGACAAATATAACTCAAAATCGCTTTGAGTTAGAATTAGATATAGGGTCTTTACAATAAATTTGTAGATTTCTGTCAAATTATATGCAAAATTCGTTCAGAGGAAGTCTGTCTGCCCTTCTGTCCGAATAAACGTTAACATAATCATTACAAAACAAAGAGAGTTCTACAGATAAAATTCAGTACACAGATTTATTATCTATAGCCAGATATCTATTAAGGTTTAAATAAAATTCAAAAAGAGTTAAACCACTTGTCGCTCTGCAGTTTCAGAAACATGTAAACGTGCTAACTCAAAGACACAATGACTCAAATATATCAAATTTGGTATGGGATTTTGTGAATACAATTGCAGTTCTGCGCCAGGCTTTTGTTTCAATCGGTTGAGATAAACTTATCTAAAACACAAATTCTATTTTCGGATACCATCAACCTCCTGCCAGGGATTAATCGCTAAAGAACTCGCCAGGGATAACATGATAGATTCAGCAAAAATGTTAAATTCACGTCAAAGGTAAATATTTCATAATCATTGTACGCCAATTCCTTGCAAGGCATTCTCTGGGATATAGAGAGCATGCAAGAAAGTTTTGGGAAAACCACTGCTTCTAGTTTACTTTATTGACATATAACCAGATATATTTAGAATAGGAAATTTTAGCAGATACAGAGCTTAGCTTTTCTTTCTTTCTTTTTTCTTTTTCTTTTCTTTTCTTTTCCTTAGCTGATACAGATTTTTCTTATTAAAGATTTTTGAGCAATATCCTAATAAGGTACACAGCTACTTGTATTTTTTTATATTCAATATTTTTCACTTAGTTTGAAGATCCCCCATGCTTCTCGCTTTTTACATTTAATAATAAACAACAATTGATTCTTTCTTATAAAATTACACCGGAATAATACTTTAGAAAATTATCTTTTTTTTTTGTATCCGAAGAAAGACTATCAATAAAAGAAAACATATATCTAATAAACCAAACATGTTTCTGAAAAAGGAGACAGACAGTTTCAGATAGCAAGAAGTAAAACCGAAATTCCCAAATAGGCAATGAATAAAAGCAGAAATACCAGCAGGAGTGACTTTTTCGAAAGTTTCTCACTAATAAATGTACTTGTGTATTGTTAACTGTATGCCGTCGGCAAACAATAACTGTCTATTAGAGCGTCATCTTTGGCTCTAATTTAGATATTGTGTCATTTTTGGATATTAATGGCAGTTTTTAATTTGGTCTCAGAGATTTAAGTACATGTATCTGATTTGTCTTTCCGCTTCGATTGATTCATCACTCTTGCACTTTTCTTATTGGTGGAATGCATATCAGTCTTTATGTGTAGCGCCTGGATTTGCCACTCTGAATTACTGCATTATGCTATTTCTCAATAGTGGTACGGACCCGGATTCACTTATTAATTAGAGATCTATTTTTCCAGTGAGTAGGAAGTGAGACATATTTTTTTAATCTTTGCCTGGGCAGACAATAGTAAAGCTCAGTAGAACAACAAATACGAACGTTGTACCCTGTACTGTTTTCAGTTATCGAAGAACACCAATGAGGTGTCATTAGCTTTTAAAAAAAGATTTTATGACTTTTTCGTATACATAGTATAAAGAGTATAGTAATCAAAAAATTCGAATTCGACATTTTGACGAATTTCTGCGTTTTAGACCACCCTCAGTTCAAAAAAATCTTTTTTTGGAAAATGCCCGTCTGCCTGTCTGTGAATACCCACTTCATGCTCATTACACTGTTTAAATAACCAGGGGGTTATATTTGCAGGGGCATGAAGCAGTGTTATGTGTCTGTCTGTGACAAATATAATCGAAAACTCTTTGAGCTAAACAGCTGAAATTCGGAATATGGACTTTACACCAAATTTTCAGAATTTCTATCAAATTTGGAGCAAAATCTGATCAGTGGAAGCCCGTCTGTTTGAATGTTAGTTAACACGATCATCACAAAACGAAGAGAGCTAGATAGATAAAATTCGGTACACAGATTTAACATCTATAATGTAGAAACCTATCAAATTTCAGCCAAATCTGACAAGGAATTGACCGTCTGTCGGTCTGTGCTTTCAGAAACATGTAAATATGATAACTCAAAAACGCAGTGACTTAAATATATCGAATTGGGTACGGGATTTTGTGACTACAAGTGCAGTTTTGTGTCAAATTTTGTTTTCAGTCGGTTCAGAAAAACATATTTAAAATACAAATTCAGTTTTTGGATACTATTAACCGCCAAAAAACTCGCCAAGGTTGACACTATAGATTCAGTTAAAGAGTTCATTTCACGCCAAATGTTAATATTTCGTAACTATTGTATGCCAATGGCATGTAAGGCATTTTCAGGGATAACACCTTTATGAAAGAGTATGAGAAAAATTTTGGGAGAACACACCCGCTGGATAAGACTAAACACTCATGGACAACACTCGCAGGTACAAACATCACAACACTGATACGTACATTATAGAATAAAATATGTATCGGCAATTAATCCGAGTGAAACACGCTGCTGAAAACCACCATGGCGGGATCACCATATGGCGCATTTGTTGCACCACGCTGGAATAACAGTTTTCTGTTCATCATATCGATAGTAAGGCAACAAATACGTAAACTGGTTCACATGCATAAATTGCTTTATATAAAATAGCTGAAATGTGTATATAACTGTCGTAATTTGTATATTATTCCATTTTAAAAATGTCTTTTCTAGATATACTGGATAAGCAACATTATGCCAAAACAAACGGTTAACACATCAAAAGTTATCCTTACACCTCTCGATACTCTTCTTCTCACCAGATGGCGCAGTTTTTGCAAAAAGATGGTACAACATTTCTATTTATTATATTAATTTCTGGTCAACAACTACATAAACATGTTTCACATGCATAAATTGTATTATATTAGAATAACTAAAATACATATAATTGTCTTAATTTATATAATATTCCATTTTAAAAATGTCTTTTCTAGATTTCCTGTATAAGCAACTCTATGTCAAAACAAATGGCTAGCCCATCAAAAGTAAATCAATCCTGGAACTTTTGAGCTGGTTAATCTTAAGCTAGGAACCATTCCACCCACTAATGGAACGGATCTCAGTTATTTAAGCCCGTAATTAGCCGTCGCTCCCCTCTCCTAAAGAAAGGCGTCGGAAAATGTAAATTTTAAGACATTTAAAAGCATTATGAAACTTGGAAGCACATTCTTTAGTATTATTGGTGATTAACTTACATTTTCAATCCTTTTAAGTCGTTGGGCAGCAACAATTATTATAGTCGTGCCTCTTATCTTCTGTGGGAGAATTTGAAACGCTTAATTTATTTGTTTTTAATCCCCATTTCCTTAACGGCACCAACAGTTAACTCTATTAAAAGTGTTGGAATTGATGCTATAAGCGCCGGAATGATGAGAAAGTCATGAATGTTTGAAGCTAAGTTCCCCATTATCATTTTTCTCTTATTCTGAATTCTAATAAAATAAAGGTCATGCTAATGTTGCATTCGAAATTTTCCGAGCAAGCAAATAGCAGTCTGTTAATTCATTTTAATAGAACATATAGGAAAGGAGACAAGTAAGGAAAAGTATAAGATTTTCGTTTGGAAGAGCTCGATTGGAAAACTAGTACCATTAAGATATGTAAGACGTTTTGTAAATACAGTACACTCCCAAGTATCCAGCTCGTGACTATCCAGCCTAGTTTTCTTTCATCGTAATTGAATGAGAAAGGCAAGGCGTCTATTAAGTCATCTATTAAAAACTTTTTTAAAGCCTAAAAACTGCAACTTTTGATTCTCATCTTAGGATTACCTTTTCATATCTGTGTAACCATTTATCAGTGAAAAATAAAATCAGTTTGAGCCAATTTTCTTAAGAACTACGCCTACGATTTGCGTTAATGTTTTGTTTATGTTTCCTGCATTTAAGTTGGGCGTTAAAGAAATTATGTTGTGAATAATTAACATCTTTTAATTTACTTTTCTTCCAATAAATTCTTGAAACGTGCAGTGTATTATATATACATACATAAGCTACCAATAGTGAGCGTTCTATTTTAACTCCACACGTTAAAGGCAACGGCTTCTACGATTTTCTGTGTCGTGGCTGCGTTCATATTGTGATAAATGGGGAGCTTAATACTCAATAAGTAGTGAGGAAATGGTATTATAACAGTAAGTTGTGGTATGAAAACTTTGTCTTGTGCAAAGTGGTGGGTAAAGAAATGAATGCATAGAACTCCAGCGTTACCGGCTTTTTTGTTATCCGGCTATACTTTCCGCCACAATAGGCCGGAAACTCCGGAGTGTACTGTACTACACAATAGAATTTATTGATCCAATACATCGAAAACTAATATTGTTGATGTAGGATAAGAGGGAAAGGTATCAAATTTTGGCTCATGTACTAAGCAATTAATTCGTAATATAGTGGAATCTCGATTAACGAACATAATTCATTACCGAATTTTATTCGTTATGTGAAACACGCGTTAAGAGAAACTGTAGAGGGACAAAACTCTTTATAACTTCATTATGATGTAGATGAAAATAATAGATGGATTTCAGGATCAGTTATTTAATTATTTTCTAAGTTTCACATTTCACAAGAAGAAAGAAACACGAACATACATGTCACTCACTTAGAATACAATCAAATAATGAACCGCAAGACGGATCGCGAATCCCAAGGGATACCATGATGTTAATAAGGTGACGCCATCTGTTGTATCAAAAGAGAAGATAGTAAAGTTATGTAACCGCTACAAAACCATTTTTTTTCATAGGAACATGTAAAATAAAGCAATATTTTCTATTCCGAAAAAAAAACACAAAATCAATCTATAATAATGCAATTCATTATTTAAAAAGCATGTTTTTTTGCAAGAAAATTGTCTAAAGACATTTGATTTTGGTTATGCTTCAAAATGACACATAGTTGTCTATAAATGAATTTGTAGCTCACATGGCTACTTCTTTATCAGGTTGATGCCTCTGAATATACGGTGCAATAATTTCACATACTTCCAGTATCTCCCTTATTTCATTGGAAGTCTGTTACTCTGTTGCTTCCCCCTCTCCGGACTAAATCTTCTCCGCAATTTTTATTGGTGTGATATAGCTCCTTAAGTTCTTCGGCAGTTCGTTCATTCCTTCAGTATCTCAACTATATGCTATCCACTTCCAGCCCCATAATAAGCCAGAAACACAATCTCGTCGATTATGGTTTCACAAACACTTGCTCAATCGCTTCAAAGTCGCCTTCGACAACTCTCTCCGGTCAAAACTTCTTCCAAGTAGATATAAGGGTTCTCTTCAAACAAATTCTCAACACAGTTTCCATCATGTGACCACACAATTAGCATATTATATGACAGACCTGATAAATTATCACAATAAATAAGCATTTAAACACTATTTTCGCCAGATAATAAATTTCAGACTTGTGCTTCTAGTTTCTCATCAGCCTCTATAACTAATATTTTTAATCATGCAGATCAACCTTTTTAATAAAAATGAATCAATTTATTTAAAAATTGAGCTATTTAATTCATCCCTTGTAGTAATTTCATCAATGATAGTTTCATCATATTGGCGATTATCTCCTGAGTTCCATCCATCCTCCAACCCCAACGAATATGACATTTTCGAGTTATCTAGAAAAACATGAAAAAAAACCCCTCTTAACTTCATTTCTTTTTACCTTCTCATAGACGCAGTATAGAGAAAGTATAGTAATCTTCCAAAAATTCGAACTCGAGATTTCGACGAATCTCCACGTTTTAGACTTCCCTGAGTTCGAAAAACACATTTTTGGAAGATGTCTTTCTGTCTGTTAGGTACCACGATAGCTCAAAAACGCCTTAAGCTACATGGTTGAAATTTGATATAAAGTCTTTATACCAAATTTTTAGAATTCCATCACATTTTGAGCCAAATCTGTTTAGACGAGGTCCGTCTGTTTGAATATAA
>JAPMOR010004700.1:979402-1012770 GCA_026543865.1 Argiope aurantia
ATAAGCTTATTTCTGAAAAGTAGAAGGCAAGTTTGAAGACATAGAAGACGCTTTGGATTTTTTAAATTCTTTTTAATATCTATTTGGGGAAAGCATAATTATTTACAAGCAGAGACGCGGACAAGGCACGTCCTCCACAGCGCGGCACAAAAGCAGAAGCAAGGAAGGGAGGGTGAAACAAATGATCACTAGTCTTAAATAACATGGGATTTCCGGCCAAATGTCGATTGAATACTCGTGTTGACCTTGGACAAGGGCAACGCAGGGATCACTTTCACTCGCCATGTAGAACTGATGGCGCATTATTTTTACGAAGCTTCAGTTGAATTAATTAAACAGAAAGTGGAATTGGATCAAGAAATAAGAGAATGAAATTACTATGGGCTAAATTAAGATAAAGCTTTGGAAATTAATTTGGCTTTAAATTAAGAGTTTAAAATATTATTACATATATATATTTCTTTTCTACGAGGGAGCTTCGCCCCCTTCTCTAAGAGTTTAATACTCTGGATTCTAATTGCAGCTCTAAATTTCACTCTGGACAATGTTACATACAATTGACCATGTGAAAATATTGCAATTTGATCTTAATATTCAGAACAATTTTGTTAAATCTCTAACCTTGTGACTTATTGACATCCATACCGAAAGCTAGTGTCACTGAAAATTGCAACCTTTTCAATATAAATGGCATGCCTGCATCATTTTCTGAATCAGTAGTACTTGGTATAGGAAAAAATGTGCCTTTGTTGTGACCCGTTAACGCCTCAACATATAAAATGCATCTGTCAAACTTTTTGACCACAAACCGAGAATCGTTGGATGCACCATCGCTATTAAATAAGCAACAATGCAGGGTTAACATGTATTGCTTAGGTATTCATTAGATTTCTAGCCCAGAAACGAAAAATTTCTGTTATTCGAAATGCTAAACAAATCGGAAAGTCAATCACTAGTATTGCCACAAACGGTACGTCTAAAGGTAGAATAACGAATAATATTGTTTTAAAGTCATTTGCTATTAATTTGGTGTTAATTAAGGCTTTACTTTTTGAAAGGGTTTTCGTAACGACATTAAGTTGTTCCAGCCTTTGTATTTAAATTTAAACTCAAGGAAAAGTTTTCAGAAATGAAACACCACTATGTTGTGTTCCTTATGTCTAAGATATTCTTATATTTAATTATCAGTGTTTGTTATTGAATTTATTTAATTTAAATTCAACATTCCTTTTTAAAAATGACCAAAAACTGTTGACGCAGTTGGAGGTTTTTAAAAATTTGGCATCTTTCTATTAATGATTTTATGCATATTTTGACTTCACTTTTGATGTGTTGATTATTTGAATTCTGTAATTTACGACCTTTTAGTTTACTTCTAAACGCAAAATGTGGTCAAGATTTTATTAATAAAATTGAATCAGACTGCAACAGTATCCACCTATCCGTTTTATCAAACATAAAATGAACTCCAAACTTTAATGTAAGATATTACTGAATTTGAATTCCATGTTTTCTAACTAAAAAACTATGTAAAATTGTTCTAAATTACCTAAAATCGAGTGATAAGTATACTTACCAATGAACATTTGATGATATTTTTACTCTTAACACTCAGTGTTAAGTATACTTAGCACTTTCAGTTTCTAATGAATGATCTCTGTAAGTATATTTACCACCCTTCCTAAAATTGATAAATTAAACGGCAAATAAATGGCAAAAAGTTTTGATGTTTTAGTATTTACATGTCAGTTTTTCATAATATAATTCGAAAAATTTTTGCCTCGGAGTTATGCCCTTTAAAGGGCTAAAAAAACTAAATTTCAAAAATGGAATTATTTTGCAGTGTTTTACATTAGTAGCTGTTTTTCAAAATATATGTTATTGAAGACAGATTCTCCAACATAATAATCGATTCCACTTGAAAATATGTGAATTTAAAAGCGGCACTTTTCTATACCTTTAAACAGATCCGAGAATAGTTTGACATACATATGCCTCTCTTTAGTACATTTTCCTGGAGGATACATTTCAACATCAAACATGTTTATAGTTCTCAGAAACATGTTTATAATTTCTGGTTTTAATAAATTCGATTTTTAAAACGTATTTATTCTACAAGAGTTGGAGAAACAACTAAATCACTTGTGTAAATAAAGCTTCACTTGTAACATTTCAAAAAATACGAGCTTGTTGATGATTTCTGCTTTCGATCGAGAAAAGAATGTTTGAATTCTAAGCAAAACTTCTTTAAATTTATTTAGACGGAAACGTTAGATTTCGTAAACACATTTATTTAGCCGTAAACACATTCGGCAGCATAGAATACGTCGTCGAGGTAGCAAAATATTTGAGAAAGAGTAAACAGAATTTATCCTGAAATGAATTAAATTAATGAAGAAAAAAAATCTAACAAATTGAACGTGTTTCTTTCTGTTTTCATTTAGGAAGTGAGAAAGGGGGGGGGGGGTTAGGAGGGAATTGTAGTTTCGAAATTCAAAACATGGAACGATTGATACTCGTAAAAATAAACATATCTTCTGTTAAAGCAGAAAACATTTAAATTGATTTTGTTTAAGAATTAATTACTTGTACATTACCAGATTACTTTGAACAAAGATAATTGCTTATTACAATTGTTTATTATAAATAAGTTTTAAAGTAAGTATTGGATATTTATGATGTATAAGTATTGAAAATGAACTATTACAGAATTTTTTTTCATTTATCAGTAACACATCTTTAAGAAAAAGTATCTTTATTTTTTTAATAAGCGAAAGCCAAAATTGATTAATTCATTATATTGTGATGTATCAAATAAGTTATCTCGTAAAAGCCGAATTTGATTGCCATTTAGCTGTTTGTGTCCAGCATTTTCATCCCTGTTAGAAGTCGAGAACATACTGGAAACTGAATGGGTTAAAATAATGGTATAAAAATATTGAAATGTTTAAAACTAGAAATAAATCCGAATCACTAAACCGAAACATAATAAAAAGATAATACTTTAAGACTGGATCGTTCATCTTTACATCACATAAGTTATAAAAAGAATGACGTTAAAAACATTTTCAATATTAAAAAACATTATTTATCGTCTGCGTTTTTGTAATACTATTTCGCCAACATTTTTTAAATTAAGAGTACATGCGTCTCAAATAATATTAAAATAGTATGTTTGATCGCCTGCTTTTTTTTAATTACTATTTCAACGTTGATTATAAGTCAAGTTTACAAATTCATTAAATTATGTCAACATCATAAAAAATGAACAGAAAATTTGAAAAAGAAATTACACAATCAAGTTTTCAAAATTAAATATTTTAGAAACAACGATGCTTTTATTTTTTAGTTCTATTACGATAGATATTACGAATTACCATAGTATTGCGAAATACCCTAGAATGTGAATTATCCAATTTGATTGGACAGCAATCATACTGGATAGTATAAAACTAGTGTAAATTTTAAATCATGAATTATTTTCTCTCCATAAAATTTTCTCGCAAACTCTCTCATAGTATTATTTGCTTTCCTCACGTGCACTCAAATCTATAGACTTCATGCAAGGGCATGAACACCAAGAGTGCTCAGATTTTTATTTTAAATGTATCTACATATAAGTTTTGTTTTTCGCAGAATACTAATGGTAGTAATGAAGAATACGCATTTTAGGATCTTTTTCTGACCGGCAGAAACTAAAATTTTAAGTATCATAGACATAAGATTGCATACCAAATTTCAATTACTCAACCTTGCTTTTTTTTATTTACCACGTTTACATGCATGTGAATGTACAGACCGACAGATGATTAATCTGTTGACGGAGTTAGTTCAGAATTTAACTGGGTCGACACTTTAGATATTAAAACTTTATATCGAACTTCATCCACCTAGTTCTTACATTTTGCTGTTATTATGTTCATTCGCATTCGGACAGACAGACAAACTGTTTATCTGTGAATGCATTTCATTTTAAATTTGACAGATTTGGCTCAAAGAACACATCACATTTCATTCATATAGCGTACATTGTTTATGAGTTATCGTATTCGGAGATGGACAATCATAATTCCAAAAATGTATTTTTGAACAGAAATGTAGAGATTGCTCAAACTCTGGAAATTGAATTGTTTGACGATCATAGCATTTTTTATTTGTATACTTTCAATAATAGAAAGGAAAAATTAAAAAAAAATTCATTTCCTTGTTACTGGCTTCAATAATTGAGAATTCGGTTGATAGAGGGCTAGATAAGGGAAATATTGCTGTATTTATAAAGCATTTTTTTCAATATCTAGTTTCTGTTAGTTAATTAAAGTTATTTTTGAGATATAATAAATATTCTCACTAATAGAAATGAATTATGGTGTAGAGGAAGGATAATTACAGTTATATAAACCCTCGATTTGCAATGATATTATGGGTGCTTTATCTTCTTAAAAGTACTAATATTTATCCTCGGATATCTCTGAATTGAGTAATATATCTCATTTTTGTATATTAATTTCAAACAAACTTTACCGATCACAGCATTCTTATAAAAGACAGGTGCAATTAATCATCATGTTAATACAAACCTCACTAAACAATTAACACATGATAAACTCGTATTGCGCTCGACTGTCTAAACAGGATTATTAAATGCACTATTACTGTAATTATGTCGATTCATTGTACACAGTTATGAACTATGGATTCAGAACCAACCAACTAACAGGCCTTAATTAGGATTTGGAATTCACTATCAGAATTGTATATATATTATAATTGTACATGTATCGCAATTGTATTATAATTTGGAGTCAAAACTGGAGCAGACTCCAACACAATGCACAACAGACTGTCTACAATGCAACCATTATTAAATATAGGAAAGCACAGTATACTAATGTTTCTTGTAATATTTTGAGAAAACAAAAGCATTTTAACATGTTTTTGAGGATTGGTTCTTAATTATATCATTAATCACAACTGAGCTATTAAATGTATGAGAAAGAGTTGCAATAAAATTAAAAAAAAACATGCAAATCTAAAAGTTTAAAACACTGTGTCAATATGTCTGAATAAAGAAATAACTAATGATTAAAAAATCTTAAATGAATTAATTTAAGTATTGGAACCTTAAAGTAAATTATTAATTGTGTACTTAATAATTTTCGAGGATGTATATACATTTAACATTATTTCTAATTAAATTTTTTTTTAATTTTTCGTAATTTTTTTGTTCCTTTATAACTGATTAATTTGTCTATATTAATGTGTTCTACAATGTAATAATTAAAGTCGTAAATGTGAATGTACAAACTAGCTCCTGACCCATTACAGACAGACAAATAAAATGAGTAACATGTTTTATGTAGGATATCCTTATGACTACACTATTCAAATAAATTGTTTCTCAAATTATTTTGTATAATAGATGACAAGGGCTTCTATACTTCTACACAATCTTCATTAGGTTTCTGGAAATTTTGAATGATCTCCAACATGATGCCTGCTCCCAACATGGCAGATCTGATACCACAGCTCTTCAAAAGTTCATCATATTTTCATTATATTTCAGAGCTTCATCTATGATGTAAGCCATTCAAGATCTAAAGGATCCAATTCATTCTCATGGCAAAGAATAATACATCCCCAAGCTCTGTGAGACATTTTGTTGAGCAACTTTACCTCTACATGAGTTTGTTGTATAACAGCTTTCACGTGATCATTGGTAATATTCCTCTCCTATAATTTTATGAGCAAATATACTTGAAAGAATAACTTCCACTTATGTTTAGCCAGCTTTGTTCCATATATATCACACAGAATCTGGTGATGTATTATTTGATCCTGTGGCTCATAGTCCTGTCTGTAGAAACACAGTTTTTCCTCTGCTAGATGAACTCCACAAATGTCGCATAGAACTTGGCGATATGTTATCCACTTAACCCCACTCCAAAAACAACTTAGTTTTTCGTTGCTGGATGATATCCAGAAATGTCGCATATAATTTGGAAGTGTATCATCTATGTGATTTATGACCCCTAGTATAATAAAAGAACAGTTTTCCGCTTCTGGATGCTCAATGATTTTTTTCCCATCTGCTTTGATATAGATTTTAAATTTGAAGATTTCCTTAATTAATATTTATGACTGAAATATTCAAATAAATTGTCTCTCAAATTATTTTGTATAATAGATGACAAAGGGCTACCTATACTTCTGCACAGATCTTCGTTAAATTTCTGGAAATGTTGAATGATCTCCAACATGATGCCTGCTCCCAACATGACAGATCTGATGCCACAGCTCTTCAAAAGTTCCTTATATTTTAACCTGGATTCGGATTCACTACTTTCTTTCATTTGACGAGAGGGCATTAACACTCTTCAATACTTTCTGAGACATATACGCTGATGTAAATTGATGCGCATTGTCCGGATAAGAGCGATGTTGAATAGCATCATCCCTTCCGATGTGCGTAAGAGATGTCTGAATGACGAGACATACAATGAAAATCTTTTTGAGTAAGCCTTATAATACGTTTCTGCAAGCTTACACTTTTCACAGATGAAATAGCTTTAAGCATTTTTATGAATTCGTTAAAATAGGTTAATATGATTAAATTAGCTTGAAAAGAAAGAATTTTGATATATTCGTTAGCAGAATTGTCGTAACAGTATTATCATAGATAAAGGAAAGTATTATTCAAGAATATTGGAGTTGGGCATGAACATAGTTTTTGATGCAACTATAACGTGTCAGGCCGAGAACATCTGTCAATTGGAAAGTACGAAAAAATTGCCTGAATTTCGAAGAAACGTGAAATTGATGGACTTTGTAATTTCTAAAAAAAATAACCAATGGAAATGGTCTCCCCAAAACTTTCTCGCATACTCTCTAATAAACTTGTCATATCAGGAATATTAGCCTTTGGCGTGAATTGTCATTTTTACCGAATCTATTGTGTCATCCTTAAACAGTTTTTTGGCGATTAACCCATGACAAATGGTTAAGAGTATTGAAAACCGAATTTGCGTTTTCTCAACCTATTTGAATAAAAATTTGATACAGTCACAAAATGCGTTACCAAATTTTATGTATTGCGTCACTGCGTTTTGAATTACCGCATTTATAGTTCGCAAAGTACAAATCAACACACGGTCAGCCCCTCATTCGGATTTGGTTCAAAATTTGATAGGTGTCTACATTGCAGATATTAAATATGTGTACTGAATCCATCATCCATCTAGCTGTCTTCGTTTTGTAGCTGTCGTGTTAAATTATACCGTGGATGATAGAATAAAGTGTTAACTCAAGATTTAAATTAAATAAAAAAAACATTTTTCTTTAAATTGTTATATTTTTATTGAATTGTAAAGTATACTGGATAGCGTTATGTATGGAATAACGCATAGTTCAAATGGCTATCACTTGATTTACTGGCACATACCCACTTTTTTGCTGCACTTTTCAATGACCATTTTGTATAAATCTCGCTGAATTTCGTTTATGCAGTCTTGAATTCTTTCCTTTAATGCACGCGTTTTTGTAGGCTTGTTGGCATAGACTTTTGACTTCAAATAATCCCAAAAATGAAATGCAATGGTGTTAAATCACACGATCTAGGGGGCCAGTTCTCCATTTTCCTACAATGGACGCCAAACTTTTATTATTTTTGAAACAATGAAAGTATGCTGTTCTATCATGAAACGCTCCATTTTTGCTACCCCAAAACTATCAGCTGTCAAATGGTTTTTAAAAAAAAGGTTTGATAACTGCATGAATGGTGTCAAAATAAAATCTTGCGTTCATTTTGGGACACACTTTAGTAATTTATTTATATATCAATAATTAAAAATACTATATACTATATTGTCTATATACAAGCAAAACAAACGACATCGAATTGAGTACACGGTTATGTCAAGTACGATAGTAAAAGAATAATTAACTGTTCTTAGTGTACATTTTTATTGAAGAGAAGTACATTAAAACATCCAATTCATTCTATTCAATTTTTTGCTTCAAATATTTTTTCCCATTCATTCCACGCTATCACTTCCTTCAAAGATTGTTTGTGTGCTCAAGAAAAAGAAAATAATAATAAACACGCACCATAAAAGCTGATATTTCCAACTATCACGCCTAAGATACTCAAACTTACAAAAAAGAAAAAGAAAAAATGTTCCAAAAAGCACCCATTTTGAATTCATTCCACACAAAGAGGAAGAACGAAGTGGATTTAAAGGTTATCTAGGTTTCTAAAGACGAAACGAAATTACGTTCGAATTGAAACGCATTATATCAACATGGCGGACCATACCCATACACTGAGCAGCAACAATGCATCTCTTCCCAGGCTAGAAAAATACGGAACACACGCGTATAAATTCCAGCAATTCAGACAGAGCAAAGAGAATTCATTTAAACGCAAATCGATTCCAAACTCTCCTTTGCTCTTCATGCCAGAGAAGATATCCATTTTTGTTTGTTCAGTTTTCTTCCGTCCCTCTGTCCTCCACCCCCACCCCCCTCCTCTACCCATTAGAAATCATTTATTCCCGGTTATTGAAAAGTTTTAAAAGCAGAAAGAATTTCGCCATCATTCCTGAGTAGCGCGGATCCCTTTTCCTTCCCTCCGAATTCTGCAGCAGTATGTGTATGCTTATGGAACGATGTTTATGATTGTTTTGGCCAAATGGAATTGGAACGAAAAGATGGGGGAGGGGATCTTTCTCAAATTGTGCAGATGTTCGGATTCCAGCAGGTGTTCTTTCCCAATTCAGGGAAATCGTATGCTGTGCCAGCAAACGGTTTTAAAGATGTAAACAGATTGTTATTTATACGTTTTACATTGGAGCTGTTCCTCGAGAGTTGCCACCAAGAGAAACGTAAATCCATTCTTAAAGAATTTTACAAAGAATTAACTATCAATAATTAAGTTGGAAAATGATTTTTAGGAATTCGAATTTAAATGATATATCTAACAGAAATTTCTCAAATTCCTTTAAAAGTTCTGCAGAAAGGCTTAAATTCGTTTTAAAGTTTTGAATTAATTTTTATAGTTCTGTAAAAAGGCTTGCATTAACCCTTAACTAGGGAGGTCAAATTTTAGGACTTAACTGGGGAGGTGCCGTCTATGAGACCGCATTTTATTTACACTCAAATTTTCTAATGAATGTATTAGTATGAAAAACTGCCAATATATTTTGCAGAAATTTTTCTTGATATATAGATATGTTTTAGAAATTTTTCAAAATCTATTATTATTGAAAAAAGTAAATGCGTTGGAAGATACGTTTTCTTCTCAAATTACATGTTACAATAAATAATATTCTTGAAAAAACATATTACTTTTTAAATCATATTTATTTTTACAGTTTATGAAGGTATATAGAAGATAATATAATGTAAAATTCAACAATTATATAAAAAATTAAAAAATGACAACAGGTAAAATTGGCGCTTTTTTTATCGACTTGTGTGACTTTCATAGCACGGTTTTCTAGGGCATTTTAAATATACAGGTTAAGAACTAGTATAAAAATCAACCTATAAAGTCTGAAAATATATCTCTTGGTATATTCATATATTTTATAAATTTTTCAAAATACATTATCACTAGAAAAATTAATTGTATTTGAACATACATATCAGAATCAGTTGAATGCGAAATTTCATCGAAAAAATCTTCTGTACAATTATCCTTATCACTAAAATCACTTTGTTTCATTTAAAAGTGTCTGGAGCACTGCTTCATAATAGGATCAGTACATTGAGTGATATTTTGGGGCCCAAGTATTAGCGCAATCTGCTAAGCCTTGTTTATCACCGGGGCACTAACAGGGAGGTGCGGTCTTAGAGACCGCGCTTAAAGAAATAACTGAATTATTTTAAAAGGCATCTGTTGAAATCGGTTGTGTATCGGCACGTGTATTGAAGGTCACAAAACAGGAAGCTACAGGGTCAATCCATTCAATTGAACTAAAAATAGAATAGGGGTGACCGAAAATCCATCGCTAGCTGTTTCACAGACCGCACGTCCCCAGTTAAGGGTTAATATATTTGCTAATAAATACAAAACAAAATTACTTCCAGATGCAGAAATATAGAACAAATTTGTCCGGAACTGAATTTTCACTTCGCACGAGAAAAACTATATAGTGATTAGATGCATTAAAAAAAGAATTCCATAACTACTTGATTCTGAAACTGAAGGTGGGCCATTTATAAGACGGAAAGTAAAACAAAACATGCGCTGAAAGAAACTGATTTATTTTTCCACATATAAGGCCACATTGAAGGAAGTTTCATAAGGCAGATTCAGGCATTCCATGCTTGGCTATAAATTGCCGTTTTGGCGTTCCTGAATTTTTTCACTATACATCATATTAAAATTATTGATATTTACACAAAGAAACATGGTAAAATAAAAAAAAGGTCAGCTTACCTAAATCAGGAAAACTATAAAAAAGAAATGGCAAATAAAATTTAAAAAAAGGCACAATCTTGCATTAGAAAGAACAATGAGCAAAAAATGTCGGAATTAATCTATGATAAGTGATCAGTTTTTTTGCACGCCAAAATAAATAAATAAGTCCGCCAAATTCTACAAACGCATGCGTAGTAAGAAAAAATACAATACAGCTGTATGTTGTTGTCCAGGCGGTACAAGCATTTGCCATAGACCTAACAGCATTTTTCAGCCTTTCTACGCATGCGTTGCTTACTGGCCCAGTATAAACCCAACTTAAGGCTTCATTGTAAATAAAACACATTTCCAAATATTTTATTAAAAGCTTATCTTATACTGAAACCTACAAAACATTAGACCAGTTGACTCACCGAGTTTTATGGTTGCTAAAAGTTTTAATCAAATGCTTTATTTATGTTTTTGATGGCATTTTCATCAAAATACTTTTAAATTTCAAACTTGATAGATAAGAAACATGTACCATTTCAAAACGCTGATCCGATCACTGTGCAACACAAACAACCTGAAATTTCAGCTCAGTTTGGAAAACGGGAATCTTTATGCTCCAATTTATACAACGTTCTTGATGAAACAAAGCATTTTTATTTAAAATTTAAGATCAGAAAACAGAATCGTTCTCAGTATTGAAGTTTTATGTATACTGCAGTATATTTTCATAGTTTGTGCAATAAATCAGTGAATTAATAAAAAATAATTCCTCTACGAAACAACAAACTCGGTGCACTATAACAAGAAAGTAACTTTGAAGCCAAAAGAAGGATTATATACTTTTATTCGTCCATTTATATTAAATTAAAAAGTAGCAGCATATACAAATGGACATAATTTACAAAAATTTCAGAATTATTCCTCGTGTAATTCAATCTCAACTACAACAAATTTCAAAAAGTATGTTAAGAGATACTTTAAATAGAAATCCACCCAGTAGAGAAAATTAGCTGTAATTTTATATCTTCATTATCAACAAGAGGAAATAGCCAATATGAAATATTTAAACAGTAATGTAAACGATTGGAGATTCACTTCAATAAAGAAATATAATGCTGTAAAATGCGTTTAGAATTAACCATCCAGTTACTTATCCAGCGATTTCCACAGGTTGGCCATTTTCTATTGCATCCAGCGTTTTTTGCAGTTTAGAGTGTTTATTTTTACGATTACAGATTTTTATTATATCGTATTATTATCGTGTTCCATATAGTATCAGTTCACTTTGTTTGAAAAATATTTGAACTTATTTGCAAATATCGCATCTAAATAGTAATTTTAAATAATTACCAAAAAAAAAACTAGTTAAAAATTGTACAGAAATTATACGGCAAACAAATTGGTAATATAAAAAAAAATTGAATTTTAAGATATTATAAATAAAATATTTTTATCCTATAATTTCGGAAGTTGTCACTGGAAATACAATAATTTTCAATTAATTTAAGTTTTCAAAAATCACTTCACGATGCTATCAATCACACTCTCCCCAGTATTTATACACCAAATTCGACAATTCTAAAAAGTTGAGGACAAATTTTAGTATAATGCTAATATATCGTTAGGATATTAATTCATTAAAATTTTAAAACCAAATAGTCATTGAATTCCGAGAAAATGACCTTTTAACATAGCTCATACTAGCAATTTGCTAGCGTTGCTGTGCGTCTTGACCGCCTATTCTGTAGGGCATTAGCCTCGTATCTATGAGATCAGAGTTCTGTGCTGAACTTTTTTTTATTGTCTTATTAAAATAAACAACTTTTGTATGAAAATTTTTTCAATAGCTACAATCGTTTACCAGTTAGTGGTTGAATATAACTTTTCATACATTCAGTTATTTTTAAAATGTTCTGTTTTTTTTTCATATTAAAAAAAAAGCCATCCTATATTTACTTACTTTCTTTATTTTGAAATTGTTGTGGGATAAAATTTAATAACTTGTAAAAAAATATTATTTAAAAATGTTTTGTGTGCTTAAGATCTTTTGAACGCAACTTTTTATAATCTTTATCATAAAGGCGAAAGTATGAGGGTGTTTTTAAAATTTATTTTGCTTATTGAAATAAACAAAATGGTTTTTAAAATTATGATAGTATAAAAAGAAAATACTTTTAATTATCAACAAAAAGAAGAAATCTATCTTGACTTTTCAGTTTCCTGACAAGAAGTTTTTAACACGACAAGCTTTATAGACCATCATTCTATCAATAAACGGCAATATCATGATGACAAAGTCTTTCAAAAATCTTTACAGGGCAGTTCAGTGGATGTGCAGATAAAAAAAAGAATTGCCAAGTATTTACTTCTTGGCGAGTAGGTACATACTATAAAAAGATTTTTCATAATTTCAATTAAGCGCTTTATTAATAATTAATCAAAATGTAATGTTTTTCCTCTTATTTTCCCCTCCCATCATATTTTTATACAAAAATCATTTTTACATCATAAAAATTCAAATAGTTATATTTCAGTGAGATTGACTTCATTTCCGTACAATTTTTTCTGATAAATTTAATAAATTTTAAAAATATTTTTAGTACATTTTGCAACAATAATTTAGAATTGTTAATCACTGAACTTGAACACACATGTATTGCAGTAACATTAAAGTTTTTTTTTTTTTTTGTCGTTTAGGAATAGTATTCCAAAAATTAAATTTAAGCTAAGACGATTCAAATTTAAACATAATCATGTTAATCTAAACATTAATCGACTCAAATCTAAATATTATCGTTACTGTGTTTATTGTAGCATGATATTATTTAAATTAGTTTGGATGTTGAGTCATAAGGGTTAGATTTGAATCTCTTAATGTTTATTAATCGATTCAATTCTAACCATTAACATGATAGTCTCATCATTAATCGATTCAAATTTAAACATTATTATGCTTCGATATTTATGAGTAGTGGTTCGAATCTTCTTTAAATTTCTATTTCTAAATAATTTTTCTATATTTTATGTGAGAGGAAGAAAAAAATGAAAATGAAGACCAAGGTTTATATGTGATAATTTTTCTAAATGCTGTTTTGCCCTCGTCCAATTTCTTACTTAACAATAAAAAACAAGCAGTAATGGTCTCCTCAAACTTTCTTGCATACATTCGTATAAAAATCTTATCCCTCGATCCCCCTGCATAAAATCGTGAAGCTTGGACAAAGCTGTGAACGGCAGGAGAGCTCAGAGTTTTATTTTCAGATTTTTGTACTTTGTAGTATAATAACAAAAACTCGCATGAAAGCATTTTGAGGCTTTCTTCCTGACGGATTAAATCAATATTTGACGCAGAATTGCAATTTTAGAAACAAGTCATATGCTAAATTTCATTTATTTAATAGAGCGTTGCGTTCTTAAATTATTGCGTTTATATGCAGGCGAAATGACAGCCTAGAGGGTCAGTCCCGAAAAAAAAATATTCGATTGAAAATTTTATGCTAATTGGCACTTTAAATTTCAAAAACTATTTAACAAATTTCATTTACCTATTTCGTTGTATTTTTGAGTTATCGTGTTTACATGCATACAAAAGTACAGAGCGACAGATCGTCAACTTATAAAGGTATTTGTTTGAAATTTAAATTCGGATCAAAATTTTAAATGTTAAATCGATGTATGAAATTTTATCTATCTAGGTCCTTTCGTTTTGTAGTTATCGAGTTAACTTGTATTCGGACAGATGGGCAGATGAATCACTCTGAGGGATTTTCATCCAAAATTTGAGAGTACACTACAAATTTACTTGAAGATCACATACCAATTTTCATCTATTTAGCTCAAAGCGGGAGAAAGATAGAATGAAAGACATAATTTCAACAAAAAAAAAGTGTCTTTTGGACTTGGAGAAGTTTGAAGTTCGAGATCCATCAAAATGTGGAATTCGAATCCTTTGATGATTACAATACTTTTTCTTTGTGCCCTTCGTATGCGATAATGCAATAATAAAACCTCAATAAATCGATGAACACCTTGTTTGACAAATCGAATCCACCGACAAAAAGAATCAAAACTTAATCCTAAATGCTTCCAATCCCAAAACATTCGCTCCTAAACGGTGACGTAATCCTCAAAATAGCAGTATATCGAATCACATTTCCTTCCTCGTCATCCGCCATTTTTTCTCTTCCGCCTGTCATCAGCTAAAAACTGCCAAATTCAATCACCGAAAACAGAAAAACTACTCAATTCTCTAAACAAAGCAATTCCATCATAAAAACAAAGAAAAGAGAAATGACTTTTCTTTTTCTTTCTTTTTTTTCTTCTTTCATCCATTCTGTCGCAAAGTAATCGAATTTTGCTCCGCGCCATTAAACAAGAAACATTTCCATCCGTTTATCATATTTTAACCGATAAAAACTCCATTTTTACGTGCTTCCCAGAGTTCCCCGCGATCATTGAGACAAGAATATTTATATCTAAACCAGCAATATATTTATATTCGAATGCGCAATTTCCGTCCTGTCATTATGGCTAGAACAAAGCCCTGCAAGACGATGGGTGCATAAATATATTCATAAGTATCCAATTTTGGTGGGTAGTACTTAAGCGTTAAATGGCTTTTCGATTCTAGTTTGTTTGGGGGTGGGATGGTGGAAAAAGAGGGACGTTTTTAATGCCCGGATTTAGGCACAGTCATCGATGATTAAGTAGGTAGATTTATCATATCATCTTAGCTATTTATTTTTATTTTCGATTTTATAATATTAAGGTAAGAGGTTTGAATAATAATAAAAATTATGCGCAAATCCTATTTCCCTTGCTAATGATCAAAGATTATCGAATTTATCAAACTCTTTCAGTAAACTTACATGAATGCTAGCAGCCTTTGGCGACCAGCGTGTTCGCTCAGAATATTATTTTTTTTTAGCTCTAAATGATTTGTACGGAATGTATTTAAAAAAATCACCTTGGTATTTTATAACGACTAAATATATTGAATGAATCAATTCACTGCAAATTAAAAAGTTTACATATTGCGAAATAAAAGAAGAAATAAAAATCTTACTATGGGAAAAATAATTGATAAAAGCATGCAATTAAATGTTTTGAAGGATCAGTTAGAATTCCATCATAGCATTTAAAAATATTGTGTATCAAACTGAATTAAAAGTAAGAGAAAACATTGTATGGAAATGGAATTGATATGATTAAAAAGATAATGTTTTAATCTTTAAATAATACAAAGATCGGCTTTATGAGATAATTGTTTTCGATGATAAACATCAATTTCTGTAGGCAAGTCACAGCGATTATACAACAAAGGAAAACCAAACATCCATTCAACTTTTTGTTTGAAGCCTATTCGTTGATTTCTTTTATATATTTTTTCCTTTGGCTGAAAGGACTTCAAGGTGACGCGGCAAACCCTTACCAGAGCATTTCTAATAATTCTCTGCACCTCAATTAGTTCGCTAAACGATGTGTTGAATTCAATGCAACTGTGAAAATGTTCAAGTTTGCAATTTGCATTATTCGGCTTGTTACATCTGGCATTTGCTAATCGACAATAAATAATAAGAACGATTTCTGTGCCACTTACATTAACGGTTTAGATAAACAGATTATAAAAACATTTATCTATCGCAAAGATAATCATTAAAATATTGGCATTATTGATCATCAATTTATTAACTCCAGGCATTAAAAAATGCATTTTCATCTTTTCTACGATCATATAGATCTCGCATTCTTTTATTTCACACATTCTTAAAATGATACACAAAATTATGTAAAATATTTTCCTCGGGAATTATACTGAGTCATCGGAAGAGAATGACTGGCATTTTTGATTAAATTATCTGAACCGGATATTGGGAACAGCGTTAAGCTATTGTGTTGTGCTGATCTCTATACAGCTGAAGAGCTTGCTCCAGAGATCAGCACTCCAAAGAGAGAAGTCATTCCTAACATCAGAAATTTACCTTGATTAATTTTCTAACAAAATTTGGAATTTACTTAAAGGCTTCTTAGATGTCGGTTTCTAATAGAGATATCGCCATACTTTTTTTTATTCTTTAGAACCTTCATTTTGCTAATAGAAAATGTTACATTTCACAAAATGTAAACTTTTACATATCATTTTAAAGAGAATTTAATACTGATTTCAATACAAAAAGCAAAATTCAAATATTTGCAATACAGAAAAAGTTATTCTTACCTTAATCTAAATAACAAACACAGTAATGAAGTGGATTGTAATTTCTATTTTCGTGGTAAATCACTGTTCTTGTTCTGGGAACCAATCAAATGTTATTAACTGCTAGCAGAAGCTGACATCATGTTTAAAGTTGGAACAAGTCATTCTTGTGCTTTTTCTGTAGAAGGAAGACTGTTTTTATGCAATTCAATTGCAAGTTAGGAGTTTTGTTAAACTTTTTAATATGCAGTTGAAATTTTGATAAATATTTCTAATATTTACTCATGTAGCAATGCCATCAAATAAAAGAATAGATTGGACACTTAGAAAGAGAACTAAGATTATTTTGATACAGAAATGTGCTCTTTCCTATGCTGAAATTGAAAGGCAGGTGGGCAGTTCAGTGACTACATCTGGAATCCGAATTTATTTTTTTTTCGCTATCAGGAGACAAATTTAATAAAAGACAAAACAGGAAATGGCTGAAAAAGGTGCACACATCTGTTGATGACAGAAGAATGAAGACTATGTCCCCAAGATAGAAGAATGTCATCAACGGCCATCAGAAGTCAATTGAATGATACTGGCATTTATGTCAGTTCAAGAACAATCAGGAGAAAATTATTAGATGTTGGACTAAGAGGTAGAATTGAACGAAAAAATCCTTATCTCAAGAAGCGTATAAAAAGATTACAGTGGGCAAAGGAACGCATTAATTGGCCAGATGATCAGTGATCACAAATTATTCGAAATGATAAAACAAACACATTGCTATTCTGTAATGATGGGCGAAGATGTGTAAGACGTAGAATAGGCGAATAATTACATCCTGACTGCATTCAGGCAACTATGATCAGGATACAAACTCAGGCGACGATATTGGTCTCCATGTTATCGATGGGACATTAAATGCAAGAAAATCCATTGACACTATTCTAGAGCCAAAATTTACACCTCCCATCAGTGATCTATTTCCCAACAAGGCATCATTTATTTTTTAGCAGGATTCAGCTCCTTGCTACACAGCAAAAATATCGAAAGAATAGTTTAGCACAAAGAGCATTGAATTGTTATCATGGCCAGGAAACAGTCCTGAATTCAAAATTGTTGAGAACGTATGGCACCATTTGAAAACTCTTGTACATATGAAGCGTTCATCAAATAAAAGACAAATAATTGAGGCTATAATTGTTTCCTAGCATCCTGTAATAACAAAGGAAGAGCCTAAAATTCTAGTCAACTCAATGAAATATCAAATTGAAGCTGTAATAAAAAATAAAGGCTATCCTACTAATTAGTGATAACTCACTGCAGTCATCAGCATCTAATGCATGTCGATAATTATTACCACTCAACCTTTTTGTATTGTAAATATTTGTATTTCGCTTTTGGTATAGAAATCAGCATTAAATTCTCTTATGATATGTAAGAGTTTGCATTTTGTGAAACGTTACATTTTCTATAAGCATACAAATTTAGAAAACTTAAAAATTTCCGAAAGTGTCCACAATTTTGGCCACCACTGTACATCAAGAATATACAAAAACATATCTTTTCAATGAAAGTACTAACATTGCAGCGAACACAACATTACAGATTCGCAATAATTTATAAGTTTTTTAGAAAAGTCTTTTTCTCTATTTCTTCAAGGTATTTAACTAAGCACTGAATGGAAACTAAACATTTCCATGATTAAAATGATACTTTTTAAAATAGTTATCTGTAAAACTAATTCCCTTTGAGGTTATTTTATCGCAATTACGCTTATGAAATAGAATGAAATTATAAGATTATTCCTGAATACGAAAATAATTCACTTGGATTTGTAACAGTAAAAATTGCTCCACCTTTAGTATATCATTTTATGAATGGTGAGAATTTTTAAAATTTATATTAGGAATTAACGGTGAGTTTATAAATAAGATAAAGTATTTAAGAAATTATAATTTTTCACAATAAAGATTGTTCCATTTTTTAAAAAATTCTCCTTATGAATGAACGGCGAATTTATAAATAGAGAAGATATTTAAGATATTATAATTTGTAGCAATAAAAACTGCTTCACCTTATGTATATTTTTTTTGGATGGTGGAAATTTTTTTTAAAACTCATTTTAGGAATTAGCATTGAATTTATAAATGAGAAAAAAACATTTAAGAAATTATAATTTGTATAGTAAATTAGTAATTATGAGCATTTTTAATTTAGAGTAAAATTTCGTATTAAATAATCGAGGCGAGCTTTTCTTTTCAAAATTTTATAACAAAAAATCACATTTGTAATGTTTTTAGTTTTCTAATCATGTGTGTCAGTTATTGAAAATTTATGCATAAATGGTAATTCAAAATATGTACTAGTGAAAAAAATATGAATTTTAATAAGAATATTTTCTGATAGTTTTTGGCAGAATTAGAAAGTCAACATTTCAAAATTAATGGAAAGTTTTGAAAAAAAAAAATCAAAACTTTTCCTTGTTTTGTTTCCCTCAGCTAACTTGAATAATGTTCCTATTTTGCTATGCATTATCTTTTTCGAAATAAAAATGACTATTTCCAATGATATACTGCAATGGTTTTCAGGCTTTAAAGAATTCCGTAACATTTTGCCACCCTTTCAACACATTTTTGAACACCGAATATTAAAATTAAGAATGTATTCTGTATTATTCATATTCGTTTACTTTTAAAGTCGATATTTCATTTTTGAATTCATATTTGTTTTAAATTTTTATTTATATATATACCCTTTACTTATGTATTTACATTAGCACTTCATTTTTGTATGCAGTATATTATGTATTAAAACTTTAGTTCCTATGTAGTAATTTTTCCTATCCTTTTTTTTTTTTTGTCTTCGTACATTCATAAGCAGTCACTATTTCATGTTGAGGATTATTAAGGGTTCTACGAATTACCCTTTAACCATTTAAATGTCTTATTTCCTTTACTAAGATGACCCCTTCTATTTTGGGAATATTTTCTTATTTTGATTCAAATAGAAACCCATTGAATACTTGACTTATCTATGTATTAGAAGTAATTTTAATATTGAAATATAATCGTTATGAATGGTTTAATTTTTTGCTTACAACTATCAAAATTCGATAAATCGATGCACGTATGGCAGTCGGGCAAAACAGTTAAGCGGTTCAATTATCTAAACTGAATTATCTTCTCTTCTTTAACTATTAGATCCTTATAACTGTGTAGTGTGTTGTGACTTATGGAACTTTATGAGCCCTCTGGCAGTTATTTGCCGAGTTAAGCCGATTGAGCATTTCTTGTTTTTTCAGTAGCGCCAACTAGGGCCAAGAGTACGACTTAGCTACTTCGTGCGTCACATTCGCTTGCACAACCTCTTTTTATAAGGGGGCACATTCACACATCTCACAGAAGAAGAAGAACCATGCCCGAACAAAGAATCGAACCCTGCACGCCCAGATCACGGAGAAGTCGCGTTATCTCTATGCTAGGACGCCGGCTTCAAAAACGACATGTAAAGCTGATCAGTCCAGAAACAGGATTCGAACCTGCGCTCACACTCATGAATCAAACTACGACAACCTTTCGAAAGAACTATACAAATGGTGAAGCAATGACTTTAGCAGTAACGGAGGAACTTCCAAGCACCTTGCATTTCATGAAGAAGAGGTTAAGTTGCCGTTGCCAACAATAAGTGGACCCAAACATAGCCAAATGTCGTTCGGACAAACACCCATGAATATATTTTTCTTTTTTACGTTTTGAAGAGGTACATCCAATAAAGAGAACACTTAACCTTTATATCATGAAGATAGCTCCGATCGAAACCTTGGAGAAGTCTGATGCCATAACCACTCGGCCATCCTGAACTCTTATAACTAATTTATTTAATTACTGATGTAAGCTGTTAACAAATATAAATATTTCAACTAATTCTGTTACTTTGATACAATTGCTGGATAATGAATCTGTTTATTTTAATGTTTGCAATTGTTCGGAGCTATGCTCAGATGCTTTTAACATAAATGAAAAAAAAATGTACCAACCTTTTAAAATACGAAAGTTTAAGATATATTAACGATGTTATTGAGGCTAAATTTTTGGTTCCTCGGATTGTTGTTCAGGATCGTTCACCCCGGAAATTTCAGCCACCTCGTTATTGACAGACAGCTGTCTCGTTCCACTTAAACGCTCCGAACAAATGAGAATTAGGGAGAATCTTTTAACCTGTTTTATAATCTAAATGCATCCATCTCTCCGAGTGTTAAATCTTATTACTAAAATAAATAAATAAATACCGAGATATTTCGAAACTTTTTGAATTTGTATTTTTCTTATATATATAGTCGGATATTCCTAACATTTAAATATTAAATGTGCTTTGGAAAACTAAACAATCTGAGACTTGATATTCATTTTTACTTTCTCGTAAACGCAATGCAGAGAAAGTATAATCGACAAAAAAAATTCAAACTCGAGATTTTGGATGAATCTCCATGTTTTAGAGTTAAAAAAAAAGCATTTTTTGGGAAGCGTCTGTCTGTGTGTGACAAAAATAATTAAAATGGTGCTTTGAACTATACGGATGAAATTTGTGTGGTGTATAGTCTTTACTCCAAATTTGTAGATTTCTATCAAATTTTGTGCAAAGTCAGTTCAGGGGAAGTCTATCTGTCCGGCTGTTCGAATAGAAGTTGATATTATAATTGAAAAACGATGAGAGCATCGTTTTGAATTAATCTATCTTTGATATATATTAGGTTAATAGAAGTTGGATGACATAAGGCACATAGCTACTCATGACTAACATTTAGAGCCAGCTTTGCCATACAGGTACAGGTTTATACTGATACTAAACTGTACCTGATATTTTTGTACATGTTACAGCCAGTAACCTATTCTTTTCCTGTCGGAATCAAGATACGTTCTCGGTAGGTGTCGGATTTTGCATTTGCAACGGGATTGGTAGCCGATATTTATAGGAATATGCTTCCTAATTGGGATTTCATTTCGCGAAAGAGGTATTCATGGCGATGTGCCTCTGACCTTGGTTTTGATAGTGATTCACGAAACAGTGAGAACAGGAAATTGATCTAGATAGTATTGGGAAAGGAGAGAATTCTTCAGTGGTACATACACCGCTATATGGAGTAAAGTACTGCAATGGCTGGGGATGAAATATATATATTTAAACCTTTGCATTCTGAATGGGAATGCGACGCATTATTATACATATGTATATTACATTATTATACAAATGTATTATACTCATGCATTATTATATACTACATGTATTCCTTTACATATGTGTATGCTTATACATAAATATAAGGATTTCTTTTTGCTCTTGGAAGTCACAAAAAAAGTTGTACGTTTCTTATAATTTCTAAACATTAATGTGAATGTTTTTGCTATTATACGCCTTTTATAATAATCATTATACAACAAGAATATGAAAGCGATGCATATTTGCACATTGACAGTCAAACTAGACATAGGAGTGCTAAGGGTTAAGAACAGCATGTCTGATAATAGCACTGTACCAGGACGGGGACCAAGGGTATATCGACGTAATACTTTCTATCAGATTGATATTGGAATGATTGATTGAAAATGAATGAGGTCGGAGAGATTATCAATTGAATTTAAAAAAATTGATATCGTGTACCTAATACTTTTGATGTTATCAGTTTTGTGAAACTGCGTTACTCCTGCCTACCTGACAAGTATCAAACTGATACAATATCATTCAACCCTATTAACTACAAAAACAATTTCCCCAATCGCAGGGTGCAATTAAAAAAGTGACCACACTCACGTGATGTCCGCGTTAGCATGCAGCCCAAAAACCATCGGGCAGTCATCGTCCGGTATCCTCTTGATGCCGTTTAAGCACTGCTTGAGACTGTTGCAGAGGGGAAGCTTGTATCCCGAGTAGAATTCGAAATTGTGGTGCAGGATCTTCTCGTTGAACCACTCATTCATGTAGGTGCAGAGGAGACGCTTGTCGTAGTCGTCCGTCACTCGCCCCCCGTACATCACTTCGGCCAACATGAACCGGATGGTGCGATAACACGGACCCTGTGAAGAGTAAAACAAAGTTTTTGATGATGAAAAAATTATATTAAAAGAAAATGTGCACCAAAAATAGTAGCTAATTGTTAGAAAGAATATTTACACCTTTGATGAAAGCATTAAATTAACTGTGACTAGATCAATGGCTATATATTATTGTGAAAAAGAAAAAAAAGTATAAGATGAATATTCTGTGAAGGAGAAAGACGCAATGCAAGTTGATCAGCAACAGTGAACTGTGCAAGGAAAAATAAAGCATTCTATGCAAAAAACACCTTCTAGTAAGATTTTGGGCCAATATATGATAGGTTCTAATTTGACATCTAATTTGACCATGTCAGTTATTGTCAGTTATTAAATACAAGTTAATCAAGATAAGAATTAATCAGAGCGTAAGTCTATTTTGTCTCGCTGTTGCCAGATAGATGCATTAAGCAGATAAATGTCTCGCAGGAATCATAGTTCAATATAAGTATTATTACAGAAATCTACACAAAGGTTATTTCACATGCACAATTACATATTAAGAACTACTTATTTACATGTATTCAAGTAACAAACAGGCATACCATTAACAGTAGCATGCAACTTTCATTTAAATTTAAAAGTAAAACAATTACAAATAAAATTACAGAATCAAGATGGAGACCAAAAATTAACAGCTCTTACAAATCTACAGAAAACTAATCGTATAAAAAGGGATCAAATGCTTTTCGCAAGCATATTTCTATCAAAACGAAGCTCTTCACCTTCTTCATGTCCATGTCATCGAGGTGCTTCTGCAGGAACCTCATCGATGCCAGAAAGTCCGCTTGGTTGAACTCGTACGGAATATTCCATCCGAGGGGACCGAATTTCCTCCTTTCCTGCACGATGGTGTTGAGGAAGGCGATGCCGAAGAGCAGGGGCTGCCACTGGGGCGCATTGCTATACTCCAGAATGTCATCTGGTAGACCGGCATAAGTCCTCTTTAGGCTGGCTTTGATCCCTTGGGGCGGCTCATTGGTGAATTTAATTGAGAGCTGCAAAAAATTTCTATATAAATAGATGTACATATTAAAATATTTACAAATTAGGCTAATCTCTTAAGGTAAGTGCAAAAGATACGAGATTTTTCAATTAAGTCTAAAGTAAACGGACCAGAAATGGTGAAGAATGACCTTAATTGTTGAGATATTTATGCATATTCCCAGGTGTTTGAAAGCGATTCCAACAAGAGGAATACCAGATATCATCTCCAAGCTTTTTATGGTTCACTTTAGAATGGGCAGGACGGAATTGTTCTTTGGACAACAACGATCGCTATATTAAGGGATTTCTTCATTTGGCGGAACTTTAAATGCATGATATACGAAAGACACAATATGCTCAGTAAAATTCTAATAACTACACTGTCATTTGTTATTGGAAGATTTGTTTTCTTGAAGTAGCAGTGATTTTCGCTAAAGTAGTCTTGATTTTTATTTTAGTTTGGACACAGATTCGAATGTCCATTATGAGCCTATAATGGCCGATAACTGATGTTTCTTCCCAACGGTTATTGGTATACTTACAAAATATGGAGAATTTGTGTAAAATTCCGTCTTATATGGAAGATAATCGTCTATGCATTTGTTTTCTAAATGCACAGATGATGATTGGATCTAAAATTTGATACAAAGTCACAATTTTGAAATTAAGACTTCTCGATAAATGTCATTTTTCTATCTCGTCGGGCTTTTGTTTTATCAAATTGATAAGTATCTATGTTGATCACATATAAAAGATTAGACCGGAAGACAGACAGTCAGTCGTTGTTATTGTTCAGATTTCGAGTCAAATCAACAGTTCTGATGGCTAAATCATATCCAAATATTACTACATCAAATTTATTGCATTTTGTAATGAAGATGTTCACATAGCCATGCATAGATTTCCCTTCCTTCATTTTGCCGTACGAGCTGACTTCCTTGTATTTTGACTAAAATGTGAAGAAGCTCCACAATTTTGATGTACAGAGTACATAATAAATTTTATTTATCTAGTTTCTTTTATTTTTGTATTATTTTATTCATAGATATATAGACAAACATAGAACACTGATCAAAACCTTTCATCCCTAATCCTTACAAAAAATGCTATAACAGGCAGAGATAAATGACTTTTTGTCAATATTTCTTGAAATAATACAAGTAAAATAAAATAATCGATAAATAATTAAAGTAAAATAATCGAATCGTTAAAATGTTTGTTTCGTTAAATTTATCTGACTTTATTAATTACTTATGACTAATTTCTTTTTTAAAAATTCCGTTGCACAAGCATTTTATCCCCCCTAAAATTTGCTATTTCGTTTCCAATGCACGTCTTTACATTTTTTTCAGTTATCTTAGAAGGCATATCTAAGAAGCACTCCTTGCACGTACCCCACGAAAAGCAAGCGACTGAAACAACCTACTTGTAAGAGACTAATTGGGAACTGGTGGTGCACTTCTGTGGTTATCCAAAGTCTGAAACTCTCGTTGATGTCATTCTCTTCTGACAATGCTTCCAAGACCTCGTAGCAGAAATCTAGGCTGAGGTGCAAGTTCTGAAGCATCACCCATCCTCCTGTCCGGCACATCTTGGTCAGCATCCTCCGGGCCGGGACTTCCTGTCCTTGTCCCATGGACACTGAACTATATTCTGTTGCAAAGAAAAATTATTGATGTAATAAGAACTTTTACTGACTTTTTCCTATTGTAGTCGTCAAATCCCAAGGTTCCATTTGAAAAAATCATTTGACGACAAAAAGCAAAATAAAATTTTTAACCACATAAATTATTAATAAAAAGTTCTTTGATATTTTTCGCTGAAAATTTATTTATTCCAATTTTTCTTTTAATAACTAGAAAGTAAATAATTTTGAAGCTTTCATTTGTTGTATTTTATTTTCTACATTATCTTTGTAGCTAAATGTCAGAATTAATTTGGATAACACATTATTGCTCAGAAACACTCCGGTTTTGTTCCAACTTAAGTTCCAGACATTTCGCATTAAAAAATAGTCATAATAAATTTGATTAATTTTCTGAAAATTTAACTGTGAAGGCACATTTTTCTTATTTTTCACTATTTGTAGAGTTCACTCATTCTATTTTATTGAATAATACTTTTTAAAATTATAATTCGTCGGAACATTATTAATGTTCCAACTACGCAATTTAATGAATGTTTTTAGAGAGGTTTAAGCACTTTTGAAACGAAAGCGAATTATTACTAATAATAAATCACACAATAACAGTATAATGTAATTCATAACTAAAATAAAATAATAGATAAACACACTAGCCCACGTAAATTCTGGAATGCATCAGCAAATACCGAAATGGGTAAAAAAAAATCTGGTCTCTCATATTGTTTCATTTTGGTATCATCTTGACAATATATAGAGAGTTCAGGGATTCAAGTTCAAAAAACGCAGAGGTAATTCCATGATATTCAATCGACCATTTTATATTCATGTACGACCCTTTTAACTAAATAAAAAAAGTCACCAAAGGATATGACCATAGAGCTGGAAGATTTGGTTGGCAAATTGACTGGCGAAAATGTGGAGGGATTTGAACCAACTTACTTGGTCGATGGAATAATACGAAACGCAATCAGAAGTTTTAAAGGAACTGAAAGGAATTCAACTATTGATTCATAATTTTTTTCAATCTATTGTGACTAACCAATAAACATTTTTTATTTAAAATGCAGTTTCTCTGTTTTAGAGGTGCTTTTCTCACAAGAAAACTAAATCAAAATTCATAATTAAATTTCCTACTACATTTGCCGCCATTTGCAGAGATCACGGATGTAATGATCAATTGGTTATAGTGATTAAAATAATGACTATAGAATCTTTAAATTTAGTTTAGTTATATTAACGTCCCTCTTTAAAGCAACACTAGTGTTATTTTGGGACAGACCTTGTAATTTTTGTCAGATGACATACAATAGAATCTTCTATATCTAAATGCATAGAGTATTCGATACTTCGGTTCTAGTGATCAAAATCTCGCTTTTAGTGCTTCATTTCGATATCCAGGCGGTTCCACGTATAGGTTTTATTAGAATCACTCAAGAGGAAGAATTGAATTCGTTGAATTTTGCGAAAAGATTATGAGTTCTAGTACAACGTCGACGTGAAATGAAAGACAACTAAAAAATTGCACGACTAAAATGCACAAATGAAGCGAAGAAATGGGGACATACGGCATAAGGGAAATGACGAAAAGGAGAAGCCAGATGAGAAACTATCAACAGGTCAGATCATTTCTGCATCGTTTTGAATCTTTTGCTGGACATGATTTATATGACAGAATTTATCCAACGAATTCTTAATACCTCAATAATCTTGATAACTTTTAAAGAACGTATACAATATTAAAAATGCATTCATGTTTTTCAATTCAGCATACTGTATCGATTTTTCTGTTTCTAATTAAAACTAATGAATAACACGAATGAAACGGTATGGTCTGTCTTAATGGATTTTATTATTTTAAAAACATTTTGGATGTACTGATCATTTAGATGAAGTGATCGCTTTGGCTTGAACCCAAAATTATAATTACAAACGGCGTTTCCTATATTAAAATATCTATTTTTGAGATCATTGATGTTTTTCCGGATCTTACCTAAATCTTTCTTCCTTGCTAAGATTTCCACTTGCATGCTGGGATCACCACTTGTGGATAACAAACAAATGAGGGGTGTTCTGTTGTCGGATTCCCACCATAGGTCCTCGTAATCCAATAGGACTCCTTCAACGAACCTTGAACCCAGGGACGCTGCAAAACAAAGTCAAAGATTCAAATCCTGCAAAACTTAGCAGACAGATTATAAAATGTTTTTTCATTTTCTCGTATACGTGGTATACAGAAAGTATAATAAGCGTCAAAAAATTCCAATTCGAGATTTTGACGGATTTCCAAGCTTCAGAGCTCCTTTAATTCGAAAAATACATTTTTAGAAAATGATCGTCCGTATGTCTTTGACAAAGATAACTCAAAAATGCTTCGAAGTTGATGGATGAAATTTGGTATACGGTCATTATACCAAATTTGTAGATTTCTATTAAATTTTGAGCAAACTCCACTCAGAGGAAGTCTGTCAGTCTGGCTGTTCGAATACATTTGACACGATAATTACAAAACAAAGAAAGCTAGGTAGATAAAATTCGGTACAAAGAATTAACATCTGTAGTCTAGACATTTTTTAAAAATTTTGAACAAATCCAATAAGGTACTGATTGTCTGTCAGTCTGTATTTTCAGAAACATATAAACAAGTTAACTGAAAGACGCAGTGACATAAATATATCAAATTTGGTATGAGATTTTGTGATTACAAGTGTAGTTCTATGAATTGGTTGGATTTGGTTTGGTTTGGTTTGGTTTAGTTTAGTTATATTAACGTCTCGTTTGAAGCAACACTTGGGCTATTTTGGGACGGACCTCGTAATTTTGAACCGCGGTCAGATGACGAGGACGACACCTGAGCTGGCACCCCCTCTCCACACCACACCACACCACACCACACCAGCGGGAGGACGTTTGGTCATGACGGATTTAACGTGCAACAGACCCCCTTACACGACGGTTCTTCGGTGGAATCGGGTCTCGAACCTGAAACCCTCCGGTTCCGAAGCCGAGACCTTACCACCAGGCCACCGCGGCCCCCAAGAATTGGTTGGAAAAAACGCGTCTAAAACACAGATTCGATTTTCAGATACTATTAACGGCATGCTAGGGGTTAATCGCGAAATAACTCGCCAAGGATGACACGATATATTCACTAAGAATGCTAAATTCACGTCAAAGGTTAATATTTCATAACAATTGTATGCCACTGCCATTCAAGGCTTTCTTTGGGATAACCCTTTTATTGGAGAATGGAGAGACCATTACTGTTGATTGTTTTATAAGAACATTTCATTTTATTTTATTAAACATCAAGTGTGAGCTTCAAACTATATATAAGAGACAACCTTTTTTTAAAAAACGAAAGAATATTCGGCCATCTACTAAAAAGTATTGTAGAATGATAATGTTGAGGGTCCAATTCAATCATCTTTATTTTTAATTGAAACCAACTTGAATGGTCTCTCCGAAACATTCTTGCGTACTCGCCAATGGAGATTTTATCTCTTTCTCTCCGCATAAAATTATAGACTTTGGATAGAACACACGATTTCCTTGCTTGATATTCGCAAAAAATAATTACTAAATAGAGAACTTTGGTTGGAATCTCGCATTTTGATTGAATCTATGGGGAGAAAACGTATTTTGAATACGTATTTGAATCGGGCAAATTAAAACCAAAACTGGGCTTGGAACTACAATATCAATCACAAGATAACATACCGAATTTCACATTCCAAATTTGATATATTATTTCATTGCGTTTATGAATTACTGCATTTACACGCATGCAAAAAAACAGACTTACAGACGGTCGATTTTTTTGACAGATATGTTTCAAAATTTGATGAGTCTCCATTTTTGATGGTAAATCTATGTATCAAATTATATCTATCCAGTTTTTCAATATTTTATTACTATCACACTCATTTGAATTTGAAAAGCAAGACATATACATACCTCCTTAAAATAGAGTTCGTTCAAAATTTGACAGAAATCTTCAAATTTGATCTGAAATCCAAACCTTCAAATTCTATCCATCTATTTTAAAATGTTTTTGAATTATCGTGTTCACAGACAAAGAGACAGACACAATGCCAATATTGTCTTTTATGTGCACAGGAAAGACAGAAATGAAGGGATTTATCAAAATCCCAAATTCGAATTTTTTGATGATTACGTTACTTTCTTCACACTTTGCATACAAGAAAATAAAAAGGAATTCCTAGCTATCAAATAATTTTATGTCGGTTATAACAAGCATGAAGAAAAATTTCTGTCGTCACAATGCTCCTGATTATAAATTCTGCTTTCTAAAACAATGAATTTTTTTGTAAAATATGCATCAAAAGTTTAAAAATTTATTAAAATTTAAAGCAACATTATACGGAATTGAAATTGATACTACTGGATAGCCCCTTTTTTTAACTTTATAGTAAGCCCCGGGGGGTACCTCGAAATGAAGATGAGATGCTTCAGGTATGGTGGTTGAATCTCGCCACCCAGATCTCCCCACCCTATTTGTATACCCACCCTGGAGGGTATACGAATAGGTGGGGAGATCTGGCTCCTCCCATCGATGACAGGACGTACTTCCTTCCAGGAGGGTTGTACCGTGACCGGTGATGGCCCTTAGGACTCAATCACAATTCCCTCCAATGTTGCTGTTGCGGCGGTCCGGTCATCCAGTAATTTTTCTGTGTGCCTTCGTGGCGGGTCGGAGGTCAGATGTATGACTTTTTAACTTTATAATGGCGTAAAAACAAATATTGTACAATAATATGCTCTGATATTATTAAAACAACAATATTCAATTTTTAGTTTAAAATACAATCAAAATTTTGAAAAACCCTTAATTAAAAAGTAATTACTATTCAAGTAGTAATTGAGCATCAAATTTATTAGTCTTCTATAGATCACAATGACTTTCTATCATGTATGTCGATTTTGGAAGACCAGCGCTGAATAATGAAATTCGATCAGTTTTTATCACGCCAGAGTTAAGAAAAATGACCCCTTTTTCAACATGCAGTCAGCTATTTCCAGATGATGCACCGGTCTTTATTTATGTTGCTTACAATTTAATCAAACATTATTATTATTATTTTACATTTAAATTTATCACCGAGACAGATCATTTTTAAAAAAAAATCTTTTCACAAAAATAGAATAACACATTTTACTATAAAATGTTGTCCAATGGCACTTATCATAAACAAGCCCACTGACTCTAGAAGTCAGTGATTTTAAGCCAAGGGTGCGTTTCTTGTTTTTCAGTAGCTCCATCTAGGACCATGAGGACGACTTAGCTACACACACGTCACAACCCTTTTTACGAGGCGGCCTTCATTCATGCATTTCATTCCCTCATCCACAGATCAGAATTTAGACCTGAATCAGAGAACGATCACCCCTGATCCAGTACCCCCGGTGGTATGACTCTCGACATAGAGGACTTTGTGACCACGACACATTTATACGTTCGCCAGCCAACACACACACGAAGAGTCTTCGTCCGGCGAGTTCGAGCTCGTAACCCAAGGGACGTGATTCCAACGCCTTATCAACCGGGCTATCCTGGCCCACTATAAATGTAGATGCTTTGAGTAATATTGACGCGAATCAATATTATAATTTTAAATTAATATTATAATTTTTGAAGATACAAATACAACTTTTAATATATATTCATAAAAAATTGAATTATTAATGAAAATTTCAGTTATTTATGAAATTGTCTGAAGTGGTTTCCCCAAAACTTTCTCGCACACTTTCTAGTAAAGATTATCCCAGAGAGTGCCTTGGATGGCAATGGCGTACAGTAATTTTGATATGTTACCTTTTGGCGTGAATTTAGAATGTGTATTGAATCTATCGTGTTATCTTTTGCAATTTTTTTTGGCTATTAATTCCTGGCATGCGGTTAATCGTATCCGAAAACCGAATTTGTGTTTTAGATGTATTTTTCCCAGCCGATTATAACCAAGTTTTGACACAAACCTGCACTTGTTGTTTACAAAATCTCGTACCAAATTTGTTTTGGAGTTTTCGCATTCACATATTTCTGAAAGTACAGACGACAGATGGTCAACTCTTCGTTGAATTGGATTCAAAATTTGACAGATTTCTAAACTATAGATGTTAATTATGTATGCGGACAACTGAACAGACTTCTTCTGAATGTATTTTGCTCAAAATGTGATAGAAATCAACGAATTTGGTATAAAAACCATATATCAAATTTCATCTTTCTAACTCATAGCATTTTTGAGTTATCTTTGTGACGGACAGATAAACAGACATTTTCCAAATATGTGTTCTTCCAATTCAGGGATGTTTAAAACGTGGAGATTCGTAGAAATTTTGATTCCAAATTTTTTGACGTCTCCAATACCTTCTTCGTACTTCTTATAAAAGAAAGTAAAGATGAAAAACTGATTATTAATTAATTTCGAATGAAAATTACCCATCACACATTGACACATAATTAACATTATTTAACATCATTAACTTATTTTTAAAACGGATAAGAAACTCACAAGTTTAACAAAATGCAAATGTCCATAAATCCTTTCGTGATAATTTTCGTATTTAAAACGGTATTTCTTTTTATTCTTATATATTTTTCACTCACCACCAATTTTCAACCAAAATTCAAAAGACTTAGTTTTTACTACAGAATAATCACCTGAAATGAACTTTTTGGCTTGAGATAAAGTTCGATCTGGATACCAGGTTCGGATCATAAGCAGAATGCTAAATGCATCCAGTTTCGCATCGTAACCACATGGAAACGAGCTCGATTCGGGGTCTTCGGAATCGAACCACGTCTTCCACTCGGCTTCCCGAGTGCATATCTAAAAAGAATTTTTTTATCAAATTTTTGAAATATCTTTCATATTCAAGCTGAATTGGGAAATTAACATTAAAAGATTTTAATATTTCTGTGAAAGAAGTACCTCATCAACGAGTGACTTAAACGCTGGCTGCCGTCCGAGCTGCACAATGTTCAGCCATATGACGTCAGGTATCCAAGTGAAAGGTTTGGGTTTCACAGAATTCAGATCCAAAGAGGCCCCACCTTCAAAAAGAATCATAATATGTTGTTTATTAAAATTCAATTTTGAATAATAAATATAATTGTAAAGTTTAGTTTAGTTTAGTTATATTAACGTCCCGTTTCAAAGCAACAACAGGAATATTTTGGGACAGACCTCGTAATTTTGAACCATGCTCAGATGACGAGGACGACACCTGAAAACTTCCGCACCACACCCGTGGAAGGACGAAATAATTGTAAGAAGTGTGTCTATAAAGAGCATAAAAGGCCTACTTGAGATTCATCAATTTGTCCATATAAGTTTTTTGTCCTCATTGCTATTTTAGCTACGAAGATAGAGATTTAAAGGTTCTTGCTTTATTTTGAAATTTTCTTTATCAAAACTTCATAATTTGCTAACAAAAAATTCCAAGCTATTGTATGCTATGTGATTAAAAATTTTTACTGACTAAATATTTTGTTCATGCCATTCGAAGCAAGTGTTGGATTTACAATATTTTATATTTAACATAGGCATGCATATTATCTTTAAGTTACAACATATCTGAAAAAAAAAAACTTTGAAAACGCTCTACAAAATAGATAAATTACATTTGTCATATGGTTACTTCTTAAGTAGTATGTGCTCATTAAGATGCAGGTCTTCAACAGTTTAATTATATCAAATTAAAAATTAATCAAAATTATAACATTTTCCTCAACCAATTTGGAATATATTTTTGTACAAGCACTATCTTTGAACCCATTTAGTTATATATAAAAAAAGCTTTATCTTAGTTACAGAATTTTATTTTGGTATTTTTCCTGGAATATTAATTAATTAAAAATATTAAGCACGCTTTAAAACAATGTCTTTAACTGCTTTTTTAATGTATTCATCCTTAAGAGCGTTACAGCAACATCAATGCACGCTGTATATATGAAGAAATTAATATAAAGGTAAACTAAACCGAGAATAAAACATTATCATATTCCCGACTAACGATTTGAATTTT